>CM046876.1:383575582-384175582 GCA_025667525.1 Glebionis coronaria
TTTACGTAAATTCCTATTATTAATTTATTTTGAATGTGTGATATACTCGGTGCACTTTCACTGAAGTTCAAACATGTTATAAACTAAACAATAACACCTATTTCATTGGTTATTTTGACATAGAAGGTGATTCATACAAACCTGAGTGACGATAATGAGTGAATTTTGCAGCTGTAAACGTGGTGTCGTTGAAAAGATTTTGCATGTAAAGCTCCAGCTTTGATCCTGTCTCTTGAAATATTTCTTTTGCTTTTGCTTCTATATCGATCAGTGTATTTAACTTATGTTACTGGTAGTACAAATCTTATAAACTGAAAAAATTCAGATTAAAGATACTCGTTATGCATATTTGCCTCTTTATTTATTGTTCAAATGTTAGAAGATAAAGTATCAAAAAGCTCTGACAAAAAAACAGGTAACAAAAAAATGGTACATAAGCAACACACAAATGTCAAGAACAAAATATATAAACACTCGGTCAACATCAAAAAAATATAAAAGAATACAAGACCAGTCCCTAGAAAATAAAGAAGTTACAATAAAGCCCCTGAGCTTAAGAATAAAAAAGAACGAAAAATGTAACTTTTACCCCATAAGTTTGTAACATTTATAAAACAGCCCTTGTAGTTTGGGCAGAAAAAAGAAAAGGGTGGGGAAGTATGTTTTCTATGTTTTTATTGAGATGTTGTTTTCTAATGATCCTATATATATATATATGTACGTATATATATATATATATATATATATATATATATATATATATATATATATATATATATATATATATATATATATATATATATATATATGTATATATATATATATATATATATATATATATATATATATATATATATATATATATATATATAATATATATATATATATATATATATATATATATATATATATATATATATATATATATATATATATATATATATATATATATATATATATATATATATATATAAATATATATATATATATATATATATATATATATATATATATATATATATATATATATATATATATATATATATATATATATATATATATATATATATATATATATATATATATATATATATATATGTACGTATATATATATATATATATATATATATATATATATATATATATATATATATATATATATATATATATATATATATATATATATATATATATATATATATATATATATATATATATATATATATATATATATATATATATATATATATATATATATATATATATATATATATATATTTATATATATATATATATATATATATATATATATATATATATATGTACGGAGTGGGGTTATTCTAAAAAAATATTTATAATAAAAAGGATGAGGTGAAATCCTAGCCCTTGGATCAAAGCCACTAAAATTAATCAAAAGTTAGGAAAAAATGGTGTCATTTTTATAAACTCTAAAACTTTAGGGAATTTTTTTTAAATCTTTAAAAATTAAACCCACGTAATATTATACACATAGGAAAAAAGTAGTTACAAACACTAAAAACGATTAAAAACACACAATCAAACACACATACACACACACACACACATTATACACATTAGATCTGAACAAAAACACACACACAATCACACAGTAAAGATCAATCCCTACTGAATCTCAATGGTTTGATCAGATACAGTAGCATCGATTGATGAGTGTGTCGTTAATGGTTCCGACGATCGGATACGCTAACGAAGACCTGAAAAGAGATCTAAGTTATGGTCGTTGATTGTAATCGTGTTCGATAATGCAGTACGATATCAAACATGTATAAATTTTAAGTAAGTGTGTTTATTATTGATGTATACTAGGTGTTTGATATAATGTCTCAATAAAAATTCATATTGATTGAATACCATTGTGATGTGTTAGAAATTAAACTATGATTCATTAAAATCTATGATGAGTGAATGTGAGTGAAACTGCTTGTCATTTGGTAGAAGTTCAAGCGTAATGCTCTAGAATGTATTTTCATGTACATGGTCATAAGTTAGAATTAATAGTATTTTTCGTTCGTTCAAAACTGAGTATGTGTGCGTGAATATGCTTGTGATTGATTACAACTTGAACAACGATGCTTTAGGATGTGCGCTCACGTACATAGGGATGAGTTCTGATAAATGGTGTTTGTTGTGGGTTCAAAAATGAGTATGTCTGCCTGAATATTCTTGTGATTTGGTAGAATTTGAATTGTGATGCTCTAGAATGTATGCTCACATACATAGTATGAGTTAGGGTTAATAGTGTTTGGCATTCATTGAAAAATGAGTGTGCGTGCCCGAATATGGTTGTGATTTGGTAGAACTTATACTCTGATGCTCTAGAATGTGTTAAAAATGATATATGATGCTCTAGAATACGATAAGATATCAAACATATATAAGGTTTTGTGTAAGTATGTGTTTATGATTGATGTATAAAATGTGTTTGATATAATGTCTCAATGAGAACTATAAAGTTCTCTTTGATATAAAAGTGATTTGGTAAAATCATAATTGTGATGGAGTAGGAAACACTATGATTGAGTAGAACTAATATTATGATGGAGTAAAACTAATACTATGCATGCGATTTGGTAAATTAGAACTGTAATGGAGTCGAATTATTTTTAATGTGAATATGCTTGAGTAGGATAAAGTTGTATTTTGAGGTTTTGTCAAAATTAAGTATTTGTATGTAATACATAAGTGATTTGGTAAAATTATAACTGTGATGGAGTATGATTAACACTATGATTGAGTAGAGTTAATATTATGATGGAGTAAAACTAATACTATGCATGTGATTTGGTAAAATTTTAATAATAATAAGCAAATTTTATTCTACTGCATTACAGTTAAATTTTAATGCACTGTAATGCAGTAGGTCACTTGCATTGTTCTTTCTAATTCATGGTTGATATTTTATTCCCAATATTTATTTGAAAATATTATTTCAATGTTATATTATGAACTCACTTATTTTTGGGAAGTAATTTGGATTAGTCTTGAAGTAGCATCGACTACGTCTAAACCGGAGGATTCAACATTACGTGCTTACGTTTACATACACCATTTTAGTGACAGTCCGACATTTTAGAAAATAAATTTGTCCGTGAATATTATTTTGAGATTTTAAATTTGTGTTGGTTCATAAACTCACAAATTTACGAGAAGAGATTAGGACTAACGATTATAATTTAACGTCCTTTACGACTAAACCGGAAACCTTAGGATTACGTATTTACGTTTTCGAACTCCGTTTTTGATGAGACAATTTTTATTAGATTCGGTTTGTGCCGTTGATTCATAATTTATAAAAACGTTTTTCGTAAAACGACCCGAGGGCACGCAAATCGAGGAAACTAGAATCGAGGAATACCCGTAAATTAGTGGGATGAGACAAAACAAGTTTTGCCCCACCCCACTAACATGGGATGGCCAAAACATTGACTCAACACCATGAGGTGTCAAGTGTGTAAGCTTACTAGCTACACTTGTTAGCCTAAGCTTAACAAGTAAGCTATCCAACAAACAAAACCATCTTTCACTAACCATTTCTTCACTTGTACATGCAAAACCACTAAACCACCCTTCCTCTCTCTATCATTTCATCCCACAATCCTAAAAAATAACCCTCATTTGATCTATTTTAACTATAAATTCATGTGTTATTCATACACATGATGATGCTCCTTTGAAGTCTTGAAGATTGGAGGTGATTTTAACATCCAAGGAGGAGATTTATTGGTGTCTTAGGGCTGATTTCTCAAAGAGTCTACAAATACTTAATGATCCTAGAAGTGGTGTTGATATCTCATAAGATTGGTTACCCAAAACCAAGTCTTGTTCATCATCAATCCCATCTTTTCATCATCATGGTGGTATAAAGATTGTCCTCCTCATCCTCTTGTTATTTATGATTATGTAATCTTGTATTTCTTTCACTTATTTATATGTATATGATGATGAATGATGATTAAAAATATTGTGTGGGGATTTGGTGTTGATAAACATGCTTAAAAAAGATGAAAAACTATAAGAAACAAGGTTAAAATCTTGCTTAATTTAGATGGCTGTATAAAACAGTAAAGAACCATATGGTAAACTGATAAAATGACTTGAATAAATTGATATACAGTAAGTTATGGGTCTTGTACACATGTGAGAGTTGTCCATGCAATGGAATCATTGTAATGAGTGAGATATGATCAAAACAAGTTTAAGATACAAATCTGAGTTCACTGTTTTGGACGATTTTTAGAAAATACTTAGAAGATGATTCAACAGTAGCTATAGTAGTGTTAAATGGAGCACATATCATGTAGTTTATGTGATAAAAATTTGAGCTTCTATCTCCGTATAGAACTCTAGATATGGCAGTTTTGGTGAAAGTGAAGATAAAAATTAGATTTTTGAAATTAAAGTATAATACTATTATATAAGCACTCAAAATTATATTGTATAAAATGTAAAGTTAAAACCCACTAACTTATGGATTTTATTTATATAAATATATAAAAGGTTAAATAAGTGTATAAATTATAAAAATGGTAGTGGAATAATATTTATAAGTTATAAAACTATAAACATAATTTTTACGACTTTTTCGGCTAATACCGTAAAATTAACGTTTTTGTTAAATAAAACTTAGATGGTTGGACCCGTCTAATGTAAACTTTATAAAACTTATATACTGATATATAAACATGTATAACAAGTAAAAACCGATAAAGACCCGAACTATAGGACATACGGACATTAACGAGCTAACTAAACATATTGGACTAATAATTGGACTAAATAAGATAAATACTTACAAAAAGAACTTATTGGGCTTAACCCATTTAGGCCCAACATATAAAGTATAACTACTGATAATATAAGTATGAAATGGATAAATACAAGTTAAATAACTTATAATAAGTTTATTGGACTTAAAACACGCAAATAGGTAAAACTAGTAAACTAGTATAAAAGTTATCGACACATAACACTAAAATGAGTTTCGGGCTAGCTACCCGTTGTTTGTTGTAGTAAGGTAACAATGTCATGCGGCTTATAATAATCCAAATTAACGAAATACTGCTATACGCACCGAATTACGATGTATTGCCTGACTAGCAATACAGGGTCTTACTATTGATGTTATGTTCGTGTTTTGGTTTTCATAACCATATTCATATAACGGTTTTTATTTGACTTTATACAACGTTGTAAAACGTATTGTATGATGTTTTTACGACATTGGCTCGTATAATGATTTTTAAGGCAAATGCCTATAATATGATTTTGATAACGATTTGTATAAAAAATGACTTTGGCTATTTTGTGTCCTATTACAATGATTTGTACAAAATGGTTTTTGGTAATAATTTTATACCAATGTTATATTGATGGATTTTATTAAACTCTATGAATTCAATCGGCGTTATCGCTGACCTTTTCTTTTAACATGTTTTATCTCCGGTACTTGAAGGTAATTCTCGGGAAGACGACAAGAATTCATGGCCCGCACTTAAACAATATTTTCCATTCAAATACTTTGTAAAACTTTGTATGAAATAATATGACTTGGGACCTATGTAAATTTGATATCTATGAATGGAAAAGCTTTATTATTAAACGACGCGATTTTTATGCGTTGTCTATGATGTGAGTAATGTGCTATCCCGTAACACCAACTAGTCTTCCGCTGTATTGAGTTGTATAAGTTTGGGTGTGTTACAGTTTGGTACCAGAGCTCTCGTTATAGAGAACGAAAGATTTTTAAAACCAAGGTTTTGAATAAAACATTTCAAAATCTTTTAACTAAAAACATTTTTCTAAAATGTCTAAAAATCTTTTGACTAAACGGTGCCGAATAATTCCCGAGTTACCGACAAGGCCAGACTGAGAAGTGTTATTTTAATATATATATATATATATATATATAACTTGGATTATATATATATATATATATATATATATATATATATATATATATATATATATATATATATATATATATATATATATATATATATATATATATATATATATATATATATATATATATATGATGTAATTTTATTACATGATTGTTTGATGATTATTTTGATATTTATACGAGGTATTTATACGACGTAGATTGTCACAAGGAACCCTAAATCCCCTAGTAAATTAATCGAAGCTATTCTCGTAGGAATTCTAGCTATCCTAGATCTAAACCAAGTTGTGGATATTTATGATCCCAACAAAATGGTTGATATTCGTAGAAATGTAGATATTAGTTGATTGTGATATTGAAGAAGAATTGGCGAGATTAAATTTGATATCGATGTCATGACGATCTTTCCATATAGAGTGGAGTTTGACAAAACGTTACCACCTAGAAAGATGTCATCTGATTCGTTGTCATCCAATTCTTAAATTGAAATCGAAAGGGTGAATGTTGCACTTGAGGCTGTCATTGGAACCATTACCCAAAAGCCTCATGCCACTAATACCTTTCCGAGAAGTCTAGTTGAATGATCAAGTCATTTCATGCTAGTGACTCATTTGATAATTGTTGTTGTAAGAGCTATAGGATTGGAAATTAAGTGTTGATCTTATTAAGCTTTTATTGCCCTAAAGGTTTATAAATAAGGTTGAAAGTATTGGAGAATGAGGTAGGATATCGAATTGAGTATAAAATTGGTTGAAACTTGAATAAATAAAATTTAACCTGTATGGAATATGAGATTGTTAATAGAAGTCATTAAGTCCTTTGATTGAATTATAAGGTTTTAAATGATTTTAGGTTCGTGTTAAGGGTTGTTCCTAGGCCATTGTACAATAATGAGGATGCCCAGTGTCCATGAAATAAATTGAAGGAATCTTCTTCTGAATTGGGACCAATGGATCTTCCGGGACATGTGGAACACCTAATGACTCTTGTAGATTAGTATTCATTGTGGTATCTTTTAAGAATACCTAACTTAACTGAGATATCAGTTGGTAGGATGAGTTCTGAGAATTGTATGACATAGTGACACATAATATGTTACGGTACAATTTTGACTTGTTTGTGATTGCTAAATTCTGCATGTATCGATGTTATCTATCTTTTATTACTTCATCCTAATGTTCGCATTAGTGATGCAACCATTGAACAAGTACTCATCTTGAATTGAGTTACGTTGTGGATTATTCTTTTTGAGTGCCATCAAGATCATGAACCTCATGATTAATTGGCTAAGCTCATTTCCTATCATATCGTAGTTAATTCTTGGTGAACAAGCTTTCATCACTCTTTTGCAGATCACTAATTGTTTTTATAAAGTTAAAACGGTATCCTTTGAGAAAATTTAAACTTTCATCACTATAAGGATTATTCCAAGTGAGAATTATAATTGATTGTTATCAAAATGAAGTTGTTTGTGAAACACCTTGGAAAACTTAATTGTTTTCATAACAAAGAAAATCTTTGTAAATATATTTTTGATTCTTATTTAAGATGTAAGCATGGAAATGTTTTTATTATAAACATGATGATAAAATTTTGACGAACTGAGTATTGCATCGTTAATCTTGAAATTGTATATAGTTGCGCGCCTACATACAATTTGGAATGGACCATGCAAGGCTGATTAGTAGTCACCATAAAACTGATTAATAAACACTAAATTTTCTTTGAAGATTGTGAAAGATTAAAATTTATGAGATCTACAAGAAGTGAAAAATAAGGACATAGTGTTAGGGACACCTACATATGTGCCCATACTATTTATTCTTCTGAGTCGAATTTACTCATCTGTGGAAATTGTCTTATTTGACAATTGACAATTCTTTCTTGTCCAATTCTCCCGTAGCGAGATTCTTAGGAAAAGTATCTGATTACCGAGTGTTGATACCCGACTGGATGTATCGACGTTCTTATCATTTCTCTTGATTTGATTTCATTTGAATGACCTGGGTAACGATCTGAGGAGCTTTCGAATGCGTACTCGAATCATGAAAACATGGGATATATTCATATTCGTTAAATGTTTTCAACTGAATCTGATTTGAAATTCTCTCGCGTAGATTATGCGTTGACCTTACTCTTTAGATGGTAGTTGTGTCTCCATATATCCTTGAATTTGTGAAGGATTATGAGTTATTATTAGTCTTTTGAGAAGTTCACATCTTATCGACGGCACTGAAATTGGAAAGTTGATAGTGCCAGTAAAATGGATTGATTGATTATGACATGACGACATTGTCTTAATTGATGGGAACACGAGTAGAATTCCCCGAAAAGATAAGATGTTGATTATCAAAAGTGATCTAAATAATTCTCGATGGATGACCATATCCTGTATTTAGACTTGAAATTATACCGTGAATGATTGTGAATTAGCTATAGATATTATAATCTAGAAGAACCTAATATGAATGTATTAAAAGATGTTTATGTTATCTGAAACTTTAGGAAGTATTTGTTGGTGAATTACCTAGACTTTCGCCATTAAGGCAAGTTGAAATTGGTATTGATTATATTCCCGGTGCTGCACCTGTGGCTTGTGCACTATACGTCAGCACCATCTAAATTAAAGGAATTACCGTACAACTGAGAGAGTTGTCGGAGAAAGATTTTATTCTACCAAGTCTGTCATCATGAAGAACTATGGTGTTATCATTCCTTATACTTATAGATTATTGTGGACTGAGTAAATTGACAATCGAAAACGATATCCATAACTCGAAATGGAAGATTTGTTCGATCATTTACAAGGTTCTAGCAATTTGATCCTTAGCATGGTTATCATCAACTTCGCATCTGCGAAAAAGATTATGTATTCCAATCAATACATCCGGTACTTGTAATGAACATTATGAGTTTCATGTGATGTCGTTTGGATTGATCAATGCACATGTAGCATTCATAGTTTGGTGAATCACGTGTGTAGGCTGTAATTTGATAAATTCATGCTCGCGATCATTAAGGACCATTTGTTTGTTTATAAGTATAAAAAGGAGTTAATAATTAATTATAGATTGCTCTGAATTGGCCGAACAATGAAAACATGTACCTTGAATAATTAACATGAGATTAAAGACTTAATACTTTACATGATTTAACCGTGTGATTAATAGATAATGGAATATAAATTGACTCTTCAAAATTTAGAAGTCATTTAAGACTTTGAGTTATACTAAAAAGAAAGTGCAAGTGTGTTTTGACAAATGTTTTAACAAAGAACTTTTGAGGGATTATTCCCTTATAACCAAAACATTTAACTAAACTTCTGTTTAGGGGTAAATGTTTTTGCATACCTTAAGACAACTTAAGAAGGATTGAGTAAAACCATTTATACCATAACCTGAAAACTTAAAACGACAATTTTTACTTTTCAACTAAGAAAACTTTGACCAAAGTATAAATAAAGGTTTTTCGAACATTTACGAATCCTATTAATTATTTTCGATAAATCAACAAAAATTGTGTTAATTAAATTCAAATTTATTTTTTTGAACATTTTATATAATTGGTCGAACTAAGAAATTTAAAACTTTTACGTTTACGCTTCAAAAAAAAATTTGACTAATAATTATTTAATTAATTATAATAATTATCGACGCTTTAGACGACGGATTGAGTAAAACGGATAAAAATGATAGTAAAGACGAAACTAAAACATAGAAGATATGAAGAAAGAATTTTGAATAAATACGGTTGTGATATTTATTTCATCAGGAAGGTGAACGTAATTACTGACGCATAATATAGAAAGAATATCTGAGTGAATTGTGGACATGATAATTACATCATCATGAGAAGTGAATATAGATACTGGCATATTATATAAAAAGGATAAAGAACCAATTAGGATATTTTTCTTAATAACGAACGTGCAAAATAAAGTGCCGAACAATATAAAAATAAACGATGTTCGTAAAAAGGATAATATAGATAATAAAAAGGTTTCACGGCTAATGTGAACCATTAAAATTGAGAAGCCAATAGCGTTAAATGTATAACAGACCACTTATGATTGTCTAAATATGGAAGATTTTGACATATAGTTATATTGGAATCTTGTAAGTATAAGTATTCTATTTATGTCATTTATGACTAAAAGTATCTTTGTCGGAAGAAGTTGTACTGATGATAATTATGAAGGCGGACATCGCCTCATACATTAGTAAACGTATAGCTATTGCAAAGGTCATCATCTGAATTTGATTCGATTTGGCTCATCGTCGACAGACTGACCAAATCTGCTAATATCATTCCCGTTAATGATAAATGCAAAAGAGTTATGTAAACATAGTGTGCTTGTATCAAACATCTTTATCAAGATCCTCGCTTCGCATCGAATTTCTAGAGATTTGCTTAGAAGTCATTGAGAACGAATCTTGATGAGAGTACTGTTTACCATCCCAAATCGAAGGGACAAGGTAAAGTAACGATACAAAGTAATATAAGTGCTGATTATGTTTGAATGATTGACCTTTGGTAATAGACCGTATAATCATTTTCCTTTGGAGAGATTATCCTTGATAACTATCGTGTTAGGATTAAGATCGAATCTTGTTAGGATCTAAATATTAGAGCATCTGTAAGCAGGAGTTGAGATGAAGACACCTGACATACACCCATTGTGAGTTGGACATGTCTTTTAGGTTTAAGGTTTCCTATGATGGTGAACCTAACCTTACAAAATACTCGATCGCGAGATCTGAAATGATTGTTGAAATTAGGATCTGATTATTGACTGCCGGTAGTGGGCAAGAAGTTATGTGAATATGAAATGTAGATCTTGAAGTGCCAGATGGGTAGCGAAGTTATGCCAAAAAATTTAACCATGGAAAATGAATTGATGATCTGAAAGATCATGGGATATAAGTCCCCGTAGTATGGGACCATTGAGATAATATAAAAGATTGGTTTGAAAGGCATATAAGCTGGATCTACCCTAGGACTTCAAGGGCTGCGTGAATTATGTTTCGTATATCAAACTTGATAAAATGCCTATCAAGTGAAAATCTGACTATTCCTTAATAAAGTTTAGATCGGCGAAAAGTTGCATTCATCAAAAACCCGTGAACATCATGGATAGAGAAAGTAAGTCAACATTAAGCCTGATCTTATTCCCGTAGTTATCTTTGATGAAACTCGCGTATTGTAATAGATTACACTTGTGAGAAAAGACCGAATGTGGAGGAAATACCCACATGGCTTTAACTCTATAAGAAGCGAGTAGTAAGATGATCTTTGAGGACAAAGATCCTGTTTAGGGGAAAATGCTGTGACAATCCGTCAATTCATGGTTGATATTTTATTCCCAATATTTATTTGAAAATATTATTTTAATGTTATATTATGAACTCACTTATTTTTGGGAAGTAATTTGGATTTACGTCTTGAAGTAGCATCAACTACGTCTAAACCGGAGGATTCAACATTATGTGCTTACGTTTACATACACCATTTTGGTGACAGTCCGACATTTCAGAAAATAAATTTGTCCGTGAATTATTTTGAGATTTTAAATTTGTGTTGGTTCATAAACTCACAAATTTACGAGAAGAGATTAGGACTACGATTATAATTTAACGTCCTTTACGACTAAACCGGAAACCTTAGGATTACGTATTTACGTTTTCGAACTCCGTTTTTGATGAGACAATTTTTATTAGATTCGTTTTGTGCCGTTGATTCATAATTTATAAAAACGTTTTTCGTAAAACGACCCGAGGGCACGCAAATCGAGGAAACTAGAATCGAGGAATACCCGTAAATTAGTGGGATGAGACAAAACAAGTTTTGCCCCACCCCACTAACATGGGATGGCCAAAACATTGACTCAACACCATGAGGTGTCAAGTGTGTAAGCTTACTAGCTACACTTGTTAGCCTAAGCTTAACAAGTAAGCTATCCAACAAACAAAACCATCTTTCCCTAACCATTTCTTCACTTGTACATGCAAAACCACTAAACCACCCTTCCTCTCTCTATCATTTCGTCCCACAATCCTCCAAAACAATCCTCATTTGATCTATTTTAACCATAAATTCATGTGTTATTCATACACATGATGATGCTCCTTTGAAGTCTTGAAGATTGGAGGTGTAAGAGATTTATTGGTGTCTTAGGGATGATTTCTCAAAGAGTCTACAAATACTTAATGATCCTAGAAGTGGTGTTGATATCTCATAAGATTGGTTACCCAAAACCAAGTCTTGTTCATCATAAATCCCATCTTTTCATCATCATGGTGGTATAAAGATTGTCCTCCTCATCCTCTTGTTATTTATGATTATGTAATCTTGTATTTATTTCACTTATGTATATATATATGGGGCAAAACAAGGCGGAATATGTAAGAATAGGTTCCATACCTTTTAAACACTATCATGGAAGTATATAACGCATCCACCCATAGTGTGAATAAGAAATAACTTTCTGCCGACTAATTTTGAACTCATTCGGTAGTGTTCCTTAATGACCGGCAATGCCAATGCAGAATTAAGAGGAACCGCGACTTGACACTTTTTTAAGTGATATATGACATTTTCGTTGGTAGCTTAGTATAGATGAATATAAGGTAGTTTGGATGATATATTTAATGACGTGGTGAACTTGGTTATATTCATGGTATATACTATAAACACCTTAAGTTTGAAACACATTATAGACTGATGTTCTAACAAAACATTGTGGTTAGGGATGAAACTAGCATGGAGAAAACTAAACACACTGGGTGGCAAGAACGAGTATGAGATAATAACTGCAGGTATAGCTGAACCAATAATCCGCAAAACCCCTTTATATACTACCTGACACCCGCACGGAAACTTATATACTCCTATCTGCAATCGATTTGTAAAGGCGGATTTGGTGGCGAAGTGTTTCCCGTTATGATGCTATGACAATATTAATGCACTAACAAAGAAACAAAGCATGCAATCAAATAATAAAAGAAAGAAAACAATATGTTCGTGTATGTGTCCGGAACACATGACACGATCCGGAACATACTTGATGATCCGGAACGCCCACATCCTTCTAGAAGAAGTCAACGCTAGTCAACAAGGACTCAACAGACACATTTCCTATAAAATAGGGAGTGTCTCCCCAATCGGGCCAACCAAGGCCCATCACCATTCCCGGCCTTTTAGGAATCAAACTAGTATAAATACCCTCTTTGGGTTCAAGGTTTAGGTTAACTCTTTTACCCTTATTACTTTTTACTTATATTATTTTACTCTCATATTTCTCTTCAGATTTCTACCCTTTACTTACTTTCACGCCGGAGCTTGGTCTGGGTTCTCACACCCGGACGAGGCTAACGCGTTGCTTTGGTTTCAGGTTAGCCGAAGCAGACATCATACCAGATCCGAACTGGTCACACCATTCGGATCCTTGCAAGAAATTGCACGAACATTTGGCGCCATCCGTGGGACTTGATATTCTATCTACCAGTTGTTTAGAATGGCAGGTCCTACTCCTCCTGTCACTCCGACAGGTCCTAACCTTCCGATTGACTTGGCCTCTCCGAACAATCAGAATCTCACAAAGAAACAACTTGAACAACACATCTCAACCTTGCGGCTACTAGTCAAAGAGCATAACCAGAACGCCGTGGAACCCGTCCGTCTAAGTTTCAACGAAGAAGATGAAGGAAGCAACAACACTAAGATAGTAAGAGGCAAGGTGGTGTCCGATGCGGATTTAAAGAAACCTCTAAAGGAAGCAGTCAAATCCCCACTCACTCAAAGAATCATTGACTTCTCCGGACCCGAGTACAAGATGTCTGCCACGGTCAAGACATACGACAGAACGGGAGATCCGGAGGACCATTTGAACCGCTTTACCGGAGCAGCCAATTCGGGCGAATGGCCAATGCCGGTTTGTTGCAGGATGTTCCAGCAAACGTTAGAAGGGGGAGATAGGGGATGGCTTGAAAGCCTGGATACCGACAGCATTGATGAATGGGCAGAGCTAAGGAAGGCATTCGTCAAGAGATACTCGATCCGAAAGCTATGTCATAAAGGCCACATGAGATAACCAAGATTGTAAGAAAAGCGAATGAGTCATTAACAAATTTTAAAGAACGGTGGACAGTCGAAGTAGGTATTATCCATGGAGTTCCGGAAGTCATGAAGATTTCGGCATTTATGGATTCGGTTAAAAGTCCAGAGCTGGCAAAAAGGTATTCGGACAAAGTTCCTGAATCGGTGGACGAAATGATGGAGAGGTTGGATGAATTTGTTCGATCCGAAGAGGCATTCGCCAACAATGAGCTGCCAAAAGGGGAAGGAACGGAGCCATACCGAAAGCCCAACCCTCCCACCCAAAGAAGGGATGATCGCAACCAAAAGTACCATGGCTGGAACAACAATAGAAGAAATGATGGTCGAGATGCATATAAGGGAAGAGATTTCTTCAACAACAGAAACAGGGATATAGACAACAGGGCACCATACCCACCACCTCGAAATGACAATTATCACAGGAATGATTACAACCGAAACAATTATCATGACCGAAATAGAGTGGCCCCGGTCCTAAGTGTTAACTACTTGAAAAAGAATCTAAAAGAAATCCTAGCAACCGAAACACAACTTCGTCTACCTCCTCCCCGTCCAATGAACAATCCGGCAAGAGGTGGAAACATGGATCGTTATTGTGACTATCATCAGGATAAGGGGCACTTTACCAACGACTGCATCCAGCTAAGAAAGCAAATTGAGCTAGCCCTAGAATCTGGAAAGCTGAATCATCTTGTCCGGGATGTACGCCAGAGAGGACGAGATAATCGAAGAGAAGAAGCTCCAAGGCAAGACAATATTAAAAACATGGTTCGGACACTACCAGAAAGGGAGAAAAGGAAAGCTAGCGTATCAACCGAAAGCTGGATGAAAGCCCCAATCACTTTTCGACCATTGGAAAAAGATGAGATGTCTGATGACCCAATCATCATAGAGGCCGAATTGGGAGGTTACTTGGTAAGAAGAGTTTATGTTGATGAGGGAGCATCATGGAGATTATGTTCGAACACTGCTTCGAGAAGCTGCCAACAAGCATCAAGTCAAAGATAAGAAACACGCAAACTGATCTCGTCGGATTCGCTGGAGAAGTAGTCAAGCCGATAGGAAAGATCAAGTTAGAAGTCAGTTTTGGATCAGTTAGCTTAGTTCGAAGAACTCACATGAAGTTTGTAGTGATTAGCGCCCCGTCACCATACAATGTGATCCTAGGGAGTACAGGCATCCGGATCCTCCGAGCCATTCCGTCAACCATTCATGCCATGATGATGTTTCCCACTCCAAGAGGGGTAGCTTCGCTAGTCTCTCGATCAGTCATCGTCTCAGAATGTAGGCAGATAGCAAAAAGACAAGCACCAACGCCCACAACCAAAGATAAGACCATGACGGCTGAGTTACCATCCGGTACGGAGAGCATCATGATTAACCCTTCTTATCCGGAACAACTTACCACTATTGGTGGCGGATTAACTAAAGCTTGCCAAACAGCATTAAAGAACCTTCTAAAAGACAACTTGGATGTCTTCGCATGGGAACCATCAGACATGACAGGAGTGCCGAGACGAATCATGCAACATAATTTGAATGTCAATGAGAGCTTAGACCCGGTATGTCAGAAAAGACGAATGCTAGGATCCGAAAAAAGCAAGGCCGTAACCAAAGAAGTGGAAGAAATAGTGGCGGCAGGAATAGTCAGATCAGTAAAGTACCCAACGTACATCTCCAATCCGTTCATGGTCAAAAAGAGTGATGGGTCGTGGAGGATGTGCGTAGATTTAAAAAATCTTAATTCATCATGTCCGAAGGACTACTACTCACCACCGGACATTGATGAGAAAATTGAATCCGTAGTAGAATCTCGTTTTAAGTGTTTCTTGGACGCATACAAGGGTTACCATCAAATTCAAATGGCCCCGGAAGATGAAGAGAAAACAGCTTTTTATACGGATCAAGGCACTTTTTGCTACACCAAGATGCCCTTCGGATTAAAAAATGCCGGAGCAACATATCAAAGGCTAGTTGACTCAGCCTTTAAAAGTCAAATAGGGCGAAATATGGAGGCATACATTGATGATATGGTGATAAAGAGTAAGGATGAAAGGAACATGTTAGCAGACGTGGCAGAAACCTTTGACAACCTCAGACAAATCAACATGAAGTTAAATTCGGGTAAGTGCTCGTTTGGGGTAGAAGAAGGCAAATTCCTGGGATAAATCATCACTCCGGAAGGTATACAAGCTAATCCGAAGAAAACTAGGGCCATTGTTGACATCCAATCACCAAAAACATGGAACGAAATGCAATCGTTGAGTGGCAAGTTAGCAGCTTTGAACTGATTCTTATCACGATCTGCCGAAAGGGCACTCCCATTCTTTAACACATTAAAGAACATCACAAAGGAGAACAAGCATGAGTACAAATGGACCGCGGAGGCGGAAGAGGCATTCCAGCAAATGAAGAAGTTGATCATGAACCTGCCAACCCTTACCACTCCAAGACCAAAGGAACCCCTATACATGTACTTGGCAGCATCACAAGAATCAATCAGTGCAGTACTGCTTACTGAAAGGAATGGAAGACAATGTCCGATTCATTATATTGGCCGAACACTTAGTGATGCGGAAAAGAACTATTATCCTATGGAAAAACTGGCTTTAGCCTTACTAAAAGCGTCAAGGAGACTTAGAAGATATTTTGAAGGCCATGAGATAAACGTAATCACAGACCAACCAATCAAGCAAATATTAAGCAAGGCAGATGCATCCGGAAAGTTGGCTAAGTACACAATTGAGTTTGGGGCTTACAAAATAGAATACAAACCAAGGAACGCAATCAAGGGGTAAGTTCTGGCAGACTTCCTAATCAAAGCACCTATAGGTCAGGCAGCAGAAGAATTCTTCCAGATGCCTGCTTCGAAGCCGGGAAAGGACGAAACAGAAATATGGACCCTCTTTACAGACGGAGCATCCAGTGCCCAAGGTGCAGGAGCCGGATTGGTTCTCATCAGCCCAACCGGAACCGAGTTCACTTACGCTCTCCAGCTGAATTTTGAAACCACCAACAATGAAGCAGAATACGAAGCCCTTCTGGCAGGTCTAAGAATTGCAATACAAATGAAATTAGGAAAGATCAAGGCCCGAGTAGACTCAAAGTTAGTAGCAAACCAGATCAACGGAACATACGAAGCAAGCTGTGATAGAATGATAAAATACCTAGCCGAAGCAAAGGTCTTGATATCAAAGTTTTCCCATTTTCCAATCATAAACATACCAAGGAGTAAGAATCAGAAGGCGGACGTCCTAAGCAAACTGGCAACGTTGGCATTCGACCACTTAACAAAAGAAGTCTTGGTGGAGGTCTTAAACGAAAGGTCTACCGACCGGAACGAAGTAAAAACCATAGTGGAAGAAGTGGGCGACAATTAGATGACTCCCATTATTAAATGCCTCCGGGATGGAATCTGGCCAACTGATAAGAACGAAGCACGATGTTTAAGATTGAAGCTACACCAATATGAAATTGTTGATGGGGTCTTATTCAAAAAAGGATACCTAGAACCAATGCTTCGGTGCGTGGGTCCGTTGCAAGCCAATTATGTCCTTCGAGAGATACACATGGGCTCGTGTAGCATGCATTTAAAGCCAAGATCGATAGTAGCACAAGCTTTAAGATCGGGGTATTACTGGCCAACCATGCACACAGACGCAAGGGAGGAACTAGAGAAATGTGATTCATGTCAAATTCATGCACCAGTAGCAAGATTGCCAAACACATTGATGAAATCTATCATGGCACCATGACCATTTTACCAATGGGGAATGGACATTTTAGGTCCATTACCAGCCTCATCCGGAAATGTGAAATACATAATTGTCGCCATTGATTATTTCACCAAGTGGATGGAGGCTAAGCCTTTGGTAAAAATATTCGGAAAGGAAGTTATCAAATTCTTCTAGGACAATGTTGTTTGCCGATTCGGAATCCCAAAGATAATAGTCACAAACAATGCTAAGCAATTCATCAATGAACCATTCAAGAGCTGGTGTTCGGATTTGGAAATCAAGCAAATCAATACAGCCGTAGCCCATCCCCAAGCAAATGGTCTAGTTGAAAGGGCTAACAAGACTCTCATGGAAGGCATTAAGACAAGTCTTGGCCGAGTCAAGAATGGATGGGCAGAAGAGCTACCGCACATACTATGGGCCCACCGGACGTCACTGAAGCAAAGTAATGGGGAAACTCCTTTCAGCCTCACGTATGGGTCCGAAGCAGTCATCCCGGCGGAAATAGGAATGCCCACCTATCGGACAATGATGATCAATGAAAAGGACAATGATGATGCCCTGCGCATAAACTTGGACCTACTACAAGAAAAAAGAGAGATGGCAGCTATCCGGGAAGCGAAGTACAAGACGAAGGTGGAACAGTACTACAACAAGCGAGTTCGTCCAGTCGCATTCTGCCCGAGATATTTTGTGTTTCGAAAGAATAAAGCAAGCAGGGTCCAGAAAGAAGGAAAACTTGCTCCCACATGGGAAGGCCCATACGGTGTCAAGGAAGCATACCAGAATGGCTCATACAAGCTTCTTACCATGAAAGACAAGGAAGTCCCAAGGGTGTGGCATGCAATGAACCTTAGGAAGTGTTATTTGTAATTTCATTTCTATCCTGTAACCGATCTTTCTCCCTTCAGCAAGGGAAGAGTCCATTTTATCACTTTATCTAGATTTTATCTCGAAATGTATCAACCTTCACTCCCTCCAGAAGGGAAAGGTTATGTCTTTTATTTTTTAATAAAAAGCTTCTCCTCTCGTTACTAAAGGAGGAAGCACCTTTGCAGCAATTATGAGTGGCATGAATAATAAGGCATTTCACTTAAATTACACCCTAGCAATAGAAACACAATTCTTTCTCCCTTCGATAAGGGAAGAATTTGGCTATTTTTGAATAAGTCCTATCCGAAATGGAAGGCATACGCACCCAATTCTTTCTCCCTTCGGCAAGGGAAGAATTTGGCTATTTTTGAATAAGTCCTATCTGAAATGGAAGGCATACGCACCCAATTCTTTCTCCCTTCGGCAAGGGAAGAATTTGGTTATTTTTGAATAAGTCCTATCCGAAAAGGAAGGCATACGCGTCCAATTCTTTCTCCCTTCGGCAAGGGAAGAATTTGGCTATTTTTGAATAAGTCCTATCCGAAACGGAAGGCATACGCGTCTAATTCTTTCTCCCTCGGCAAGGGAAGAATTTGGATATTTTTGAATAAGTCCTATCCAAAACGGAAGGCATACGCGTCCAATTCTTTCTCCCTTCGGCAAGGGAAGAATTTAGTTATTTTTAAATAAGTCCTATCCGAAACGAAAGGCATACGCATCCAATTCTTTCTCCCTTCGACAAGGGAAGAATTTGGTTATTTTTGAACAAGTCCTATCCGAAACGGAAGGCATACGCGTCCAATTCTTTCTCCCTTCGGCAAGGGAAGAATTTGGCTATTTTTGAATAAGTCTTATCCGAAATAGAAGGCATACGCACCCAATTCTTTCTCCCTTCGGAAAGGGAAGAATTTGGCTATTTTTGAATAAGTCCTATCCGAAATGGAAGGCATACGCGTCCAATTCTTTCTCCCTTCAGCAAGGGAAGAATTTGGCTATTTTTGAATAAGTCCTATCCGAAACGGAAGGCATACGCGTCCAATTCTTTCTCCCTTCGGCAAGGGAAGAATTTGGCTATTTTTGAATAAGTCCTATCCGAAACGGAAGGCATACGCGTCCAATTCTTTCTCCCTTCAGCAAGGGAAGAATTTGATTATTTTTAAATAAGTCGTATCCGAAACGAAAGGCATACGCATCCAATTCTTTCTCCCTTCGGCAAGGGAAGAATTTGGTTATTTTTAAATAAGTCCTATCCGAAACGGAAGGCTTATCTATAATCTCGTTCACTTTCGCTTTAAGTCCTAAGACGAAAGGTGAGGTCTATTCGTATGCAGTTATTTTTTCAAACAAACAAGAACCATAAAAGAGATATATATTTACAAAATATAAAGGTCAATGTACGAAAGCACAATATAATCATTACAATCTTTCGAATCAAAAGAGGCATAAAAAAACAATAAGTAAAAATAGTCTGCAAATATTACATTCATCCGAATAGAGTTAAGATTGAAAACAACTGTTTTAAACGGATCATAAGCAAATTAGGCCGTGGCGGTATCCTTGCTTCCAGAGGCATCGGCATCATCATGAGGGGACACTATGTCTTCATCATTGGGGATCTCGGCCGAAGGGTCCATAACCTTTGGAGAAGCCGGAGCAGGTTCAATTTCCATCAAACGCTCAATGAGCAGGTAAAAGTTGGTGGCGACCTCTTGGATATAAGGATACTTAGCAGTCGGAAGGGCATCAACCATCGTCCCCATCTTCTTTTCACAATACAAGTCAAAACCTGGAGTGGTAGCAACGACGACTAACTGCTCTTCAACTGGTCTCCAAACCTTAATCCCCGCAGCCCAGCCAGCCTCAATGGCTTTGTTAAACCAGTCTGTTATGTTCTTCTTATGCTCATGGCTGTTCAGAAGTTTGGAGACAACAGCAGGAAGTAGTGTCCAGACAGCATTGTACCTTCCCATCTCAGAAGTGTTGCACTTTCTTTGCAGCTCGTCCTTCTCGGTTTTCAACGCCTTGACTTCCTCGGCATATCTATCTCTGTCGGCATTCACCACATGCAAAGTCGCTTCGAGATCAGCAATCCGGCCATCACGACCTTTGAGCCTCTCAGACAAATCAAATTTCTCGCCCACAGCGGCAACAAGCTCCGTATCTTTAGCAGCACAAACCTTTTCGGCATTCTGAAGCTGAGAGGAGAGTCTGGAGTTAGCTTGGATCTACTCCGACAACTTGGCATCGGAGGCTTGAAGGAGTGCCTTGTACTTTTCACACTTATCCAAGAGATGGCCTTGGTCCTAGGATTCTTCTTCTAACCTGGGAAGGGAATAGACCATGCCCATGGTACTCCGGGCAAGTTGGTACCAGCTACGGCTCAGGGAAAGAGAAGGAGGATATGAGCTCAATTCTCGTTGCACAACCGGAGGAATAAAATGCATCATCAAATCTCGGCACTCCGAGGGGATATCCACCCGGCTGGCAGCATTAATGCCCCAATTCGGAGCATACCTAGCACTTGGGCCAGTTGCCCCTTCCTCCGCATTAAACACGCCTGTTTCGGACAAACATAAAATTTTTTCTTTTTAATCAAAACATATGACATGATATGCATGAATAAGATAAGAGGAAAACATGGGGAGGAAGGTACTTACGTGTAGAATGATGATGATCCGGATGCATAACCCCTTTCCCATCCCTTTGTTTGACAGGCTCCTCAACATCGTCAAAAAAACACCTTTGGAGCTTGATCCATCCAGATACGAATTGCCAAGAGTGGGACTCTTTTCCTTAGTATGTTCCGAGGCAGTGTCCTTCCCATCCCCTTTGGACCCCTCCTCATGTGTCTTCTCCGAACCGGTGCCAGTAGATCCGGGAGAGTCATCATCCACATTAATATTCAAGTTAACGGACCTGAGAGGCGAAGGACTGAGAACATGATCTTCATTAAGGACCTCATCTTCATTAACACACACACCCCCATCCGCATCTACCTTTCTTCTCTTAGCCGAACCACTAGAAGCCGCAGCCTTCTCAGTCATGCGCTTCATGCTCCGATGAAGGTCGCTGACAGCCTTGCTCGTTTTGGTAGAAGCACCGGAAGAACCACCCTTCTCGGGAGCCTTCTTCTTCCCTTTCGTTTCCCCACCGGTTCCCCACTTTCTTCTTTTCTCTTCTTCTCCTCCGCGCACGAAGAGCGACAAGCCTTTTCTTCTCACGAGTGGCTTTGACAGCCTCGCTCTCACTCATAGCAATAATTTGGTCAGCAATGGGAGCACTCAAACGCTCCCCGGCCGCCAGGGCCTCAGAAACATGAGGTGTGATCCGGTTGGCGTCATTCAAGCGATCGCCCTTAGTAATCTTGCCCGGAGCAGTTATAGGAAACCTAAGGTATTCAGACATGGTGACAGCTGCAAGAAGAGAAAGAAAACACAACGAACGCAATATAAACTTACAACCATGAAAAGGGAAAAGACAAAGTATAAAAAGAGAGAGAATGAAAATAAGGGTAATACCATTCCCTTCCGGATCCAAAAAATGAGGCAAGAATCTTAGACACTCCCAAGTAAGTGACACACCAGCCATATACAACACCCCCTCCGGAATGGCAGCCAAGTCTACAACATGCTCTTTAAGAAGAAGAGCATCCGATTTATTAAAACCATCTCGGGGAACATAATCATTCAAGTTCGAATCAACATGTCTCCACGACATAAAGTACGGAATAGCTCGGCGATCTATGACAAAAAACTCCCATTTCCAATTCTTCAAGCAAGTAAGAGTATCATGAAAAATCTGTTTGCGAGAACCCTTTCCAGACCTCTTTTCAAAGGAAAACCAATGACCTTGTTTGCTAAGCCTATAGTAAAGACGGAACAGGGGAGCAGTAGGTTCGATGGAGAGGCTTCGGCAGTAAACTTCAAAGGTGATAACACGATTCAACCCTAATTGAACTAGTTGTGAGATATGTACGGTGAAGTTTTTTAAAACGGCCAAAAGGAAGGTGGAGAAGGGGACTCGTAGTCTGGATAGTTTAAAGAACTGCTCATATAAGCCTATGCGGTTTGGAGGGAGACGGTCCATAGTCATACCTTCCGGAGCAACTTGGGGGTTGAAGCTTTCCGGAATATGATATGTCTTCACCAAATATTTAACATAAGCCTCGTTGAGGGTAGTCGTATATTTAGGCATGTCAAACATGGGAGCGTAGCGAGTTGAGCCGGAAGGCCCAGGAAGATCCTCGTCTGCCATAACGTATAAAGGATGGATCCGGAAGGGTAACCAGGAAAGGAAAAGAAGATAACTGAGAAGAGAAATCTGGATTGGTAGAGAGAAGGAAAACCTGAGAGAGAAGTAAAAACGCACACAAACAAATGACGAATGGGTAGGTATTTATAGGCTCGATAAAAATATGGGAGAACGTGAAAGGGACAGTAAAAACACACATGTCATCAATCCGAGCAAGCTGACGCCACGTGTCGATCATCGCAGGGAAATAGGGTAAAAGTGGTTGGGCCTTGATGGGCTTTAGCTGGAAAATGGGCTGGAAAGTTTGTGCGGCCCACACCAATCACGAAATAGACGGGCTTTTAGTATTGATTTGACTAAACCATGTTCAAACAAGTTAGCCCAATCAACACTTGGGGGGGACTTGTTCGTGTATGTGTCCGGAACACATGACACGACCCAGAACATACTTGACGATCCGGAACGCCCACATCCTTCTAGAAGAAGTCAACGCTAGTCAACAAGGAACTCAGTAGACACACTTCCTATAAAATAGGGAGTGTGTCCCCAATCAGGCCAACCAAGGCCCATCACTATTCCTGGCCTTTTAGGAATCAAACTAGTATAAATACCCCCTTTGGGTTCAAGGTTTAAGTTAACTCTTTTACCCTTGTCACTCTTTACTTATATTATTTTACTCTCATATTCCTCTTCGGATTTCTACCCTTTACTTACTTTCACGCCAGAGCTTGGTCTGGGTTCTCACACCCGGACGAGGCTAACGTGTTGCTTTGGTTTCAGGTTAGCCGAAGCAGACATCATACCAGATCCGAACTGGTCACACCATTCGGATCCTTGCAAGAAATTGCACGAACACAATACATTCCAAAAAAAACAATCGATTAATTGGCATGGTCGACTAAATTTTTTTTAAGGTTCTTTTAAAAAAAGGTAAATGCAAGCAAAGAGGTTTGGATATCATTTAAGCAAAAGCTTCAGCTAGGATAATAACTCTACTAAGCTTCATTACCTTTTTTTCGCTTCACTAACACATAAATTCCTAAGAAGTTAGTGATTTCTCAATGTTATATCAGGCCTAAAGTTACAGTATGTTACCTTTTGTTAGTCTATCGCAACAAGTTATGCAACTCTTCCCATGTGAAATGGTTCATCCTTATAACATCCAGTAGTTTTAACTAATGTAATATCAAGGTTTATAAATAAAGAGGTGATTTTTACTAAGAAATTTTTTCTTTTTATTATGATGAATGACTAAATTGTTAAAAGTATGAATACTCACTATCTCAATTATCACATCTACATATGCCTATATGTTACATACACTATATATATATATATCAAATCTGAGTTCTAAAGATAGATATATGTACAAATAATGAATAAGAACAATTTAAATATAACAAAGATACCCTAAATAGCCATAAAAACCCTAGAAATCTCTTATAAACTAATATTTCAAGCAATATAACTACAAAATAACTATGTACTATTATTAAACACTTTATACTAATTCTAATCTACCATATAAAGTAAAGATAAATAATCACAAAACACTAATATTCACTAATCACAAGCTAATTACAAGAAAATGACCTAAAACCAAATTAGTATATAAAATCCAATCTATAATGAATTAGACTCTAATCTTTTGCAAAAAATTATAAAACTAAACTAAGTATCATAATATAATCATACATTTATTTTAAACTAAGTTACAAATTATTAAAGCATAAAGTACAAGTTTTTAAAGCATAGAACCTTAAGTTTACTTAAATAACCCTAGAATATGATCAAACTATATAAACCCTTAAACTAAGAAATTAGAACCCATAGAAGTCATAAACATACTATATAAGACTTCGAGTAAGTGTACATTAAGGTATAAACCCTAATTACCCAAAATAGAAAGTCATTATGCTTAATGATATAGAAACCCTTATATTAAGAAATCTACATGGAATCATAACCTAGTCTTTTAGCACAAGTCTACAAACAGTCATAGGACTTTATTAAGGTTATAAGATTATATTAAGACAAGGTAAAAATACCCTAATGCACAAGGTACAAGATTTCAATGCATGAGTTGTAAATTAGGTCAAAATAAGTATTTTCATTCTTTAGACATGTTTACCTAAACTAAACCCTTAAACCAAGTGTAAGAACTCTTTGTACACTCAAGACACAATGTCTAGGACCTAAGTTAAGTTTACATCAGTAGGTAAGAGGAGGATAATCACATTTACTAAGATTAAACCCTTGATCATTAGAAAACCCTAATCTACAAAAGTATACTTCCCATTTTCATATCAAACCTTTGTTAAACTTCAAACCAATGACCCAAATCTCTTAAATAGAATTTCTAAACCCTAATTAAGCCTTAATTATTCACTAATCACTTTCCTAAGTCCCTAATCACCAAAACCAAAAACCATAAGTTACAACCCCTAGAATTTGAATCTTGTTTTGTATTTTGGCTTCAAAACTCATTATCAAACCATTTCCACCCATTTCAAGTTCAAAATCAGATATTTAGGACTTCTAAGATATTTTTGGAGTGTGACAAGTAGGTGCATCACCTCCTTGCTTGCTACACATCACCATTCTCGTCTATATGTTGTCGTGATCTATTTCTAGCCACAAGTGAAGATTAGGACTAAGATATGGTCTAAGAAATTGTGTAGAGCTTCACTAGCCTTCATTAGTCATCCACCTATCTATCTTGCACGTTTAGATACCAAACTTGGAGCCTAAGTGTTGCTAGTACTATAAATAGAGCCGTATACCACGACATGAAGACTTGAACCCTATTTTCTTTGTATCCCCTACCCATTCTACATTTCCACTTCTATAAACGTCTTAGGAAATCCCCCAAGACCAGAAACCAGGTCTATAAGGTTTCCATAAAAGCCCTTGAAGCTTTGATACCAAGTAGTGTTCATAGGAAGCTATAAGGAGCCATATTAGAGCTACCTAGGTAATTTTTGTACTAAAAAAGCTTTGATCTTGTTATAATGAATTATAAGTCTTGTTATAATGCAAAAAATATGTTACAAAGACAATCCAAAAAGAATTAAGTCATTTCATTAATTTAAATGAAAGTTATAAGCTAAAGATGTCTTAAAACCCTAGTTTTGTATTTTACATAAAATATCGACTTCAAATCCATTTCAAGAGCTATAATTATGATAAAATGTTGTTATTATGATTATAAATATGTTTTGAAACTTTGTTTTAAAATACTAGATCATTTGGTACATTTTTTAAGAAGTTATATGATTTTTTTACAAGTATAGGGACCAAAACTGTCATTTTTGAAAATATTTAACATTTTGGGCCAAAAGTGTCATTTTATGAAAGTTAAAGCTATAATAATAAAAGTTGGATAGTTTGAGACCCTAAGGTTAAATATTGAAGGATTAAATTGCAATATAATAAAACCATATACTTAAAGGTTTAAAAGTGTAATTATGCTAAAATATAACTATAAGGACTATTTTTGCCAATATTGAAACTAAATAACATAAAATGTAATAAAATATAATGTATCATATTAGTAAGGAGCTTTGTACAAATATGTTCCATCTCGATATTACGTTCTGACTGAGTGGTTGGGTTTACAATTTAAAATGCCCTCGCTCCTCAAATGTTTATAGAATGGCTTCTAAGTATAATGGCCCGAACAATGATAATATAATAATTAAAATACAAAGAATCAAAGAATAAATACAAGAAATAATAAAAGAATGAACTCAGAGAGAATGACTTGATATATCTATATATTATGTGTTAACTGAGATATTATGAGAAGGTTGTGATTGGGTATAACTGATTTAATCAAGACTCTAGGCTAAGGTGACTTCATAGCCTCACTTTAAATGTTTTATAACTGATTTCAAAACCCATGAGGGGGGTATATGCTAAAACTAGAATACAAGTGTTTTTGTATGTTGCCTATATTAATATTGACACTACGTCTACTAGTTGCCGTTAAGCCCCTTTCTAATCGTGGAGCGCTAATCATTTAATGAGCGCTATTATTGTGAATAGTACTGTTGGAGACTGAAATCTCCTATCTGGGCAAGTCGCACTTGCTAGCAGCTAATGGTTCCTAACTAGGCTAAACAGATATGCTTTATTTTGCATTTAGGATAGTCCGACAAGCTTCCTACTTAAAGGGTAATTTGTTGGGTTTTCCTGATAATGTCTAGTTGTTGGGCATAAGCTAGTGCAATATGAATTGATGAAATTTAAAAAGTTGGGTGTATAATAATGTAGCCCTTGAGTCGTAGTAGTATTCAAATATTGTTTAAAACCATATGAATTCGCTCAACCATTGTGTTAAATTTAAGGCATATATTTTAGGTGAATGAGGACTGGTGGGCTGCGGATGGTGGTGTCTTGAATAAAGTTATCATTCAAAAAATAAAACTAGATCTTTGGGAAAATCTTTGTTGTACATTATTGTACAGTTGTTTTCATTAAATCTGAATAAATGAATGATGACGTTAATATTTATAAAAATGTTTTTAAGCATTTTCTATTATTGTGACTATGATACTTTGATAGTAATACCCTATAAATTTGCTTCCGCTGCTATAAGGTAAAATGGAGTGTTACAGATTGGTATCCAGAGCTCATGGTTATAGAGAATAAGTTTTTCTTAAACTATAACTAAAATTTTAAATTCAAGACCATCAGCGATCATCAGTGCCAGTGTAAGATTTTTATTTCTTTTAAATAAAATATCTTATGTTATTATATTATATAAACTACAAGGATGTCTACTTCCACCTAAATTCTCACCTCCGACAATGATAAACGATAAATTCTGATGTTCACTCCATCTCCCACAGATGTACGTGTTCTGAGTTTGTCTTTTTACGATACTCCTGAAGTACAACAATATTTCTCACATCAAACTGAAGTGATGAATAGTGTACCTTCACCTACGTCTCAATTTCTGTTATCTGGAGATCTTTATTCGTCTCCCAATCGAAGTCGTGAAGAGCCTTATGAAAATAAGGAAAACTCTAGAGCACGGATTATGGAAAATCACGACAAGCAATTGTCCGTCATTGCTAGTCATCGTGATGAAATATCCCTTGAATCTTTTAGATTAGTTAAAAGGAATATTAGGAATCGGATAAGAGGAAATAAGGAGATTGAAGAGCATATTAGTCAGTTGGAATATAAAGTGGACATTACTCGACACCATAATATTAGACTGAGTAGAAGGATGCATGCTCATTAGATGAATATGACAAGACTAGAGAAAGAGAATACTGAACAGAAAGAAGGACTTACGAGGACTGAGCTTAATTTAGAACTACTCATCGATGATCTTAAAACAACTCAACTCCGGATATATTTTGGACAGAATTGAAGAGATAAAAATGGGAAATTAAGCTTACAAAATCTAGTTTCAGTTTGTAAAATATGTACAGTTTTTCTTTATGTAACAGAGATACTTATTGTCTACATATAAACGATAAGTTGTTCTTAAATAAAATAAGTGTGCGTTGTTCTAAAAAATTTCTTGTTATCTTATTTAAATCTTTATCGTCATTCATATTATGAATCCTCATAAATGAATTTGAAAATTTTATCGTCATTCATATTATGAATCCTCACATATTAAATTATCGAGTATTATTATGTTAGTGATGGCTCATACGAGAGCATCGACATCCGTGATAGTAAATATGACACCTAAAGAAATAAGGTAATTTGTTGCTGAGAGTGTGACTGTAGCTTTGCAAGCACAAGCCACCAATGTAGCTAGCGCAAGTAATGGAAATGTTGCTAGAAGAGAAGTTCCGATAGAGAAAAGATGTACTTACAAATTTTTCATGAACTGTCAGCCTTTTAACTATAATGGATCTGAAGGAGCTGTTAGACTTATTCGCTTCATCGAGAGAACTGAATCAGTATTTGTTCGCAGTGACTGTTTTGAAGATTGTAAAGTGAAATTTGCTACGTGTACGCTGATAGAAGAAACTTTGTCTTGGTGGAATGCTTATGCACAACCCATTGGGTTAGAACAAGCTTATCAGACTCCCTGGAATGAATTTAAGAATCTGCTAGTTAAGAAGTATTGCCCTCGCAATGAGATTAGGAAAATAGAGGAAGAATTCTATAATATAGTAGTAAAGGAAAATTATCTCAAAGTTTACATCCGATGATTTTAGGATTTGGCATTATTATGTCCTAATATGGTGCATAATACTGAAAAATTGATGAAAGCTTTTATTGGAGGATTGCCTAGAAGTATAGAAGGGAATGTTACCGCCTATAAACCCCAAACTTTAGAGGAAGTTATCACCATTACTAAAAGATTAATGGATCAAGTGATAAGGTATACTCCTGTACAAGTGGCAGTTAATAATACGAGGAAGTTTGATGATAGGAGGAGTTTTCTTGTTAATCGTAATTTCCAAAAGAATAGTTTTCGTAACTATAATCAAGGCAATAATCGCCAACAACAGAACAAAAGAAATGTTGTTTCTAAAGTTTATTCTATAAATTCGAGCAAATTTTATAGTGGAAGACAACCCCTGTGTCAGAGGTGTTCTCTGCACACACAGGATATTGCACTATCAAGTGTCAGAACTGTGGAATAATAGGACACCAGACAAGATTCTGCAGAAGTAAAGGATTAGCTACTAGAAGTAATCAAATTCCTGTAACTAAAGTTTGTCAAAACTACTGAGAAAAAGGGCATCTGATGAATGAGTGTCGTAAGGAGAGCAATAGCCAAGTAAAAGCTTATTTGCTAAACGATACTCAACAAGATCAGAATACGGTTACGGGTATTTTAATCTAAATCAACGTCTGGTTAAAGTAATATTTGACTCAGGAGCTGATAGAAGTTTCATATCTGTTAAAATCGCTGCTAAGTTAGATATTTCGATTGTTTCTTTGAATACTAAGTATGATATAGAAATGGCCGACAAAAAAATAGTTAGCACTAATACCGTTATTAGAGGATGTATCATTAGTTTATTACGTCAATCCTTTGAAATCGATCTTATACCCATTAAGCATGGTAGTGTTGACGTAGTCATTAGAATGGACTTGTTATCTAAATACCATGCCAAAATTCTATGTGACGAGAAAGCCGTTCATATTCCTATTAACGGTGATGTTTTGATTGTCCATGGTGAGAGAAGTAAGACTCGACTAAATCTCATATCGTGCCTTAAGATGAATAAGTACGTATCCCTAGGTGGTCAAGTTTTCTTAGTTCAAATAGCGGAAAAGGAGAAAGAAAAGAAGCGATTAGGAGATATTCCGATAGTTAGAGAATTTCCCGAAGTATTTCTCGAAGAATTACCAGGTTTACCACCTGGGCGTTAAGTTGAATTCCAAATCGATTCGATACCACGAGCAACACCAGTTGCTAAAGCGCCTTACCGATTAGCACCTTCGGAAATGCAAGAATTGTTAAGTCAAATCTAAGAACTAACTGATCGAGGATTTATTAGACCAAGTATATCACCGTGGGGAGCTCCAGTCTTATTTGTGAAAAAGAAAGATGTATCTTTTAGGATGTGTATCGATTATAGTGAGTTAAACAAACTTACTATAAAGAATCCTTACCCATTACCTAAAATCGACGATTTATTTGATCAACTCCAAGGATCAAGCGTATATTCGAAAATTGATTTACGGTCAGGCTATCATCAACTATGTGTTAAGGAAGGGGATATTCCTAAAACTGCTTTCAGGACGCGGTATGGACATTATGAATTTCAAGTAATGCGATTTGGTTTAACCAATGCACCAGCTGTTTTCATGGACCTCATGAACAGAGTGTGTAAGCCTTACTTGGATAAATTTGTTATCGTGTTTATCGATGATATTCTTATCTACTCTCGTAATAGAGAAAAACATGTCAAGCATCTTGGTATAATTCTTGAATTACTTAAGAAGGAGAAGTTGTATGCTAAGTTCATGAAATGCGAATTTTGGATCGATGTTGTTCAATTCCTAGGACATGTCATTGATAGCCAAGGTATTCGTGTGGATCCTGATAAGATTGAAGCGGTAAAGAATTGGAGTAAGCCTAGTACGCCTACGGAAATAAGACAAGTTTTAGGACTTGCTGGGTATTACCGAAGATTTATCAAAGGTTTTTCAAAAATTGCTAAAGATTTGACTGAATTGACTCTGAAAAACAAACCGTTTGATTGGGGAGATAGTCAAGAGACAGCTTTTCCATTATTGAAGCAAAAGTTATGTGAAGAACCTATCCTAGCATTACTAGAAGGTAATGATGACTTTATCGTTTACTGTGATGCATCTATTCAAGGAATGGGAGCAGTGCTTATGCAAAGGAATAAATTATTGCTTATGCATCAAGGAAAATTAAACCTGATGAGAAGAATTATACTACTCATGATCTAGAATTAGGAGCGGTGATATTTGCTCTTATAATCTGGAGACATTACCTCTATGGTACGAAGTGTATAGTATTTACTAATCATAAAAGTGTTTAATATATTCTTCATAAGAAAGAATTGAATATGAGACAACGACGTTGGTTATAATTACTTGCTGATTACGATTGAGAAATTCGTTATCACCTAGGTAAAGCCAATGTAGTAGCTGATGCTTTAAGTCAAAAAGAGTGTGTTAAGCCGTTACGAGTTACATCATTAATGATAACTCTTTTACCGAAGTTACCTACCCAAATTCTTGAAGCACAAGAAGAAGAAACTGAATCCAAGGTATATAGAACCATTCAAAATAACCAAAAGAATTATCCCTGTGGCATATAAAGTAGAGCTACCTGAAGAGCTTAGTAATGTTCACAATACTTTTCATGTTTCGAATCTGAAGAAATGCTTATATGATAAATCTATCATCATACCGATGAAAGTACAGCAACTCGATGATAAGTTAAATTTTGTAGAAGAGCCTGTAGAGATTATGGACAGAGAAGTGAAACGCTTGAAGCAGAGTTGTATCCCAATAGTTAAGGTATGATGGAACTCGAAAAGAGGACCTGAGTATACATGGGAACGTGAAGATCAAATTCGAGCTAAATATCCGCATCTATTTTCTTCTGTTACCCCTAGTTCTAGCTAAATCTCGGGACGAGATTTAAAATAAGGGGAAGAGACTATAACATCCACTAGTTTGGACTAATGTAATATCATAGTTTATTAATAAAGAGGTGATTTTTACTAAGAATTTTTTGCTTTTTATTATGATGTATGACTAAATTATTGAATGTATGAATACTCACTATCTCAATTATCACATCTACATATGCCTATATGTTACATACACTATATATATATATCAAGTCTGAGTTCTAAATATAACTATATGTACAAATAATGAATAAGAACAACTCAAATATAACAAAGATACCCTAATTAGCCATAGAAACCCTAGAAATCCCTTATAAACTAATATTTTAAGCAATATAACTACAAAATAACTATGTATTATTATTAAACACTTTATACTAATTCTAATCTACCATATAAAAAAAGATAAATAATCACAAACACTAATATTCACTAATTACAAGAAAATAACTTAAAACCAAGATTAGTATATAAAATCCAACTATAATGAATTAGACCCTAATCTTTTGAAACAAATTTTAAAACTCAACTAAGTATTATAATATAATCATACATTTATCTTAAATTATGTTACAAATTATTAAAGCATAAAGTACAAGTTTTCAAACTATAGAACCTTAAGCTTACTTAAATAACCCTAGAATATGATCAACCTATATAAACCCTTAAACTAAGAAAGTAGAACCCATAGAAGTCATAAACATACTATATAAGACTTAGAATAAGTGTACAATAAGATATAAACCCTAATTTCCCAAAATAAAAAGTCATTAGGCTTAATGATATAGAAACCCTTATATTAAGAAATCTACATGGAATCATAACCAAGTCTTTTTGGACAAGTCTACAAACAGTCATAGGACTTTATTAAGGTTATAAGATTATATTAAGACAAGTTAAAAGTACACTAATGCACAAGGTACAAGATTTCAATGCATGACTTGTAAATTAGGTCAAAATAGGTATTTTCACTCTTTAGACATGTTTACCTAAACTAAACCCTTAACCAAGTGTAAGAACTCTTTGGACACTTAAGACATAATGTCTAGGACCTAAGTTAAGTTTACATCAGTAGCTAAGAGGAGGATAATCACATTTACTAAGATTAAACCCTAGATCATTAGAAAACCCTAATCTACAAAAGTATACTTCCCATTTTCACATCAAACCTTTGTTAAACTTCAAACCAAGGACCCAAATCTATTAAATAGAATGTATAAACCCTAATTAAGCCTTAATCATTCACTAATCACTATCCTAATTCCTTAATCACCGAAAACACGAACCATGAGTTACAAGCCCAAGAATTTGAATCCGGTTTTGTATTTTGGCTCCAAAACTCATTTTCAAACAATTTCCCTCCATTTCAAATTCAAAAATCAGATATTTAGGACTTATAAGATATTTTAGTAGTGTGAGAAGTAGGTGCATCACCTCCTTGCTTGCTACATATCACCATTCTCATATATATGTTGTCGTGATCCATTTCTAGCCACAAGTGAAAATTAGGACTAAGCTATGGTCTAAGAACTTGTGTACAGATTCACTAGCCTTCATTAGTCATCCAACTATCTATCTTACAAGTTTAGATTCCAAAATTGGAGCCTAAGTGTTGCTAGTACTATAATTAGAGTCGTAGACCACAACATGAAGACTTGCACCCCGTTTTCTATGTATCCCCTACACATTCTACATTTACACTTCTATAAACGTCTTAGGACACCCCCAAGACCATAAAACAGGTCTAGAAGGTTGCCATTGAAGTCCTTGAAGCTTTGATAGCAAGTAGTTTTCATAGGAAGCCATAATGAGCCATTTTGGAGCTACCTAGGTAGTTTCTATACTAAACAAACTTTGATCTTTTTATAATGAATTATAAGACTTTTTATAATGCCAAAATTATGTTAGAAAGACAATCCAAAAAAACTAAGTCATTTCATTAATTTAAATTAAAGTTATAAGCTAAAGATGTCTTAAAATCCTAGTTTTGTATTTTACATAAAATAATGACTTAAAATCCATTTCAAGAGATATAATTCTGAAAAAATATTGTTATTATTATAAATATTCTTTGAAACTTTGTTTTAAAATACTAGATCATTTGGTACATTTTTGAAGAAGTTATATGATTTTTTACATGTATAGGGACCAAAACTGTCATTTTTGAAACTATTTAACATTTTAGGCCAAAAGTGTCATTTTATGAAAGTTAAAGCTATAATAATAAAAGTTGTAAAGTTTGAGACCCTAAGGTTAAATATTGAAGGATTAAATTGCAATATAATAAAACTATATACTTAAAGGATTAAAAGTGTAATTATGCTAAAATATAACTATAAGGACTATTTTTGCCAATATTGAAACAAAAGAACATAAAATGTAAAAAAAAATAATGTATCATGTTAGTAGGGAGCTTTGTACAAAGATATTCCATCTCGATATTACGTTCTGATCGAGTGGTTGAGTTTACGATTTAAATTGCCGTCGCTCCTCAAACGTTTATAAAATGACTTCTAAGTATAATGGCCCGAACAATGATACTATAATAATAAAATACAATGAATCAAAGGATAAATACAAGAAATAATAAAAGAATGAACTCAAAGAGTATGACTTGATATATCTATATATTGTGTGTTAGCTAAGATATTGTGAGAAGGTTGTGATTGGGTATAGGTGATTTAATCAAGACTCTAGTTTAAGTTTAGTTCATAGTCTCACTTTTAAATGTTTCATATATAATTTAAAAAACCGTGAGGGGGGATATATGCTAAAACTGGAATACAAGTGTTTTTGTATACTGCGTATATGAATATTGACACTACGTCTACTCGTTTCCGTTAAGCCCCTTTTTAATCGTGGACCGCTAATCATTTAATGAGCGCTAATATTGTGAATAGTACTATTGGTGACTGACATCTCCTATCTGGGAAAGTCGCACTTGCTAGCAGCTAATGGTTCCTACCTAGGCTAAACAGATATGATTTATTTTGCATTTAGGATAGTCCGACAAGCTTCCTACTTAAGGGCAAATTTGTTGGGTTTTCTTGATAATGTCTAGTTGCGGGGTCATCAGCTGGTGTAATATGAATTAATGAAATTTAAAAAGTTAGGTTTATAATAATGTAGCCCTAGAGTCGTACTTGTATACAAATATTGTTTAAAAACCTATGAATTCGCTCAACCATTGTGTTGAATTGAAGGCATATACTTCAGGTAAATGAGGACTGGCGGGTTGCGGATGGTGGTGTCTTGAATAAAGTTGTCATTCTAGAAAATAAAACTAGATCTTTGGGAAAAACATGTGTTGTACATTATTGTAGAGTTGTTTTTATTAACTCTGAATAATTGAATGATGACATTAATATTTATAAAAATGATTTTAAGCATTTTCTATTATTGTGAATATAATACTTTGATAGTATTACCACAAAACTTAGCTTCCGCCGTTATAAGGAAAAATTGGGGTGTTACAATCCTATAGTCTCGTGTGTCCCACATGACTAAAGGCGTCTCTTATCTATCCAATATAAACCAAAAGTATTTCTTTTGATTACTTTATGTTTTGCGTGCAACGATAACTTTCCTCATAGTAACACTAGACATCTGCAGCCTGCAGGTTCTTTGAAATGCATTTTATTTAGTGATGGCCATGGCTTCATGCCAGCAAATGGTTTCCTTACCAATATCTTTTGTTCTACTTATTATGTTTGAGTTGCAGCTTCTCTTTATGGCAGAGCCTTAACTTGAGGTGCCTAAAAAGAAATTACTCCCCTATGTCCAAAGTCCAAACAGTTAAAACAAAAAGAAGTAATGAGCACTATAAGCTTTATATAGTCATCAAAATACTGTTGGCTAGAGAATTACTGATTGGTGTAAAATTTTCATTCATGGTTCTTGATTTAAGTAAAAAGGATATGTAGATAGATAGGTTCATACTTCTTCTGTAGAAGTAATTGTTGACTGAATGACTGGTTTGATTGTGTGCGGGGAGGATTTATTTGGCCAGGTGGTGTTACCTTTTCAATGAATTATTTTCTGATATTCCTTTACTTGATCGTTGAACTAAGAACTTTAGCCACATCTTGACAATTGGGTCATGCATCGTTAAGCTGGAGAATCTGCATACATAGATTTAAACTGATGTATCCTTTGGGTAACTATGCGAACAGGTTTGCGTCAGATGTGCATGTAAGGTTAGATCAGACCTAAACTCTTTGTGTTCAGCAGACTCGGTTTCTTTTTTTGAGAATAGTGTCATATATACCATTACAATATATTGGTTAATTAATAAACTAACATTTTAAACTGACCAAAAAGGTATTTTGCATTAAGTTTGGCATTGGGTAGCTTTTTCCCCTTTGAACCCATGAAAGTGGCTATGCAAAACCTTCAATAATTTTTTTTCGCTTAACGTTGTTTCTTTTGAACCCATGATAGATTTTCTCAGAATCCAAGTGTACTACACTTAAATCTTAGAGGTAAATATAGCTTAATGAGTAAACTTAGAACCAAATCTTATCTACTCCTTCTTTTCTTATTCTTCTTTATTTGTTATACATGTGTATTTGAATAAAACCAACTCTTGACCTACCGATGCCTAGTTCAGTTGCAGCTACTCAGTTTAGAGTAGGATGAGAGGAACACCAGCTTTATTTTATTAAATAACATATTACCTTAAAAGAGAGCTATGTAACTACCCGATTCAGTCAGCCAGACCCTGTAATTACCGACATAAGGTTGATTCTAGGGAGTTAGAAAGATTATACTCTAAACGTCCTGGTACTTCTAAAAAGACACATTGATTCCCATTCTATAGAAATTCCATAAACTCTGAGGCCCAAATATAACCATGATGGGATTCATACACCAATTCGATACTAATAACACCAAGCATATCAGAAAACCTAACAACGACTAACCAATAAAAATAACATAACTTAAACAGGCATCTGGTGGTCTTGGTATGTTTCAAAGGTACGATTTTTAAGTTTATGGACATAAATTTATTAGTCGTGTGTTAGGATCCAACTCGATATTACGGGATTGCATACAACACGTAAAGAGTTAATTTTATTAATAAATATATTTAAATGTTTATAAGTCGAGCTTTAAACATTTAACCGTCGTTAAGTTTAAGAGTTAAGGACTAAACGGTTAATGTGGAATATACTAGAGAGGTAAAGAAAAGTCCAGAATACCCCTTTGGGGGGTTTTCGACCGTCGGTTAAGAAAGAAGGGAGGGAGAAAGATTTATTGTCTTATTTGTGTTTATCTTGTACTACAAGTTCTGTAAGCCTATATAAACACACCAAAGCCTTATTTGTGTTTATATTGTTTTGAGATCTAAATTACATTAAATTGCATTGATTGGTAATTTGCAATAATAATTAGAAACTTCTACTCAATTTGACAAACTATAAGGTGGGTATAACGCGTTGCTGGTCATGTATCCGACTAAGGAAGGATGTTATGCCATTGTCGCTGACCAAATTCACGGTTTGCTTGTGCGTTAAATTAGAATTACCTACGATCATTATTTGCATTTTATTTTAAGGTTTATTTACCGCAAATTCACATTCGAAACACAATGAATAACGTTATTGCTTTGTTCTTTACCCGAGTTCTAGAAAAAGTACGTGGCGAATAGTTGTGGGTAATTTTTTAATTGGTTTAACCAATGCCTCAACAATAATTCATGTATATTTAGTCTTGCAAAAAAAGTTTACTAAATGTTTTATTAAACTTATGTTATGGAGATGTATGCATGCTTCTCCATACATTGATTTTGACATCATATTTATACCCTTAAAATTTAAGTCGAATGCCTTCTAATTGACGAACACTTGAAGTTACAATGTCGTCATATGAGATTTTGGACGTTATTGTGATGGAAAGAAAAATTTCATTGAATGAGAATTCACATGAATTGTTTTACGTTCTTTATATTAGATAACTTAATTAAGTTACTGTAACGCCCCACTTTGATAAGTGGACCGTAACGTGTATTTATGGCGTGTCATGAAAGCATGCAAGGTAATATGTACTAAAACATACATGACCAAAAAGGGAAAATCGGAATCAAACATCGGTTCCCTACATAAGCCCAAAACATAAATAAAGTAAATAAAATGAGAAGGACAAAACAAGTGTCCAAACAAGCATAAGTATATGAAGGCAAAAAGGAGAAGAAGTCTAAGGCAACTTACATCCTATGCACGTCCTCCAAATGCTCAAGTCTGACCGTGGGTACCTGCCGTTTTGGGACATGAAATAAAAGTAACGGCTGAGCAATACGCTCAGTGAACGGATATATAACATGCTATGAAAGACTGAAACATAATAAAGACTTAAAAGCAGCAGAATAAATGCAAGTCCTGGAAAACCTGGAAAACATGTTTATAAACTAGTTTATATTTTGATAAGACTTATATTTTTATATGAAAAATGTATTTTAAATTTAGCCAGGAGCCCATGTAGGTCATGAAGGTATCAACTGACATGAATACATAGAAGGGTGACCTCATCATGCAATTAGAGGGGTTGCCTCTAATTATACTGGTCTGGATATGAGGGATCAACTCCTTGTAGAGGATGCAAGACACACACCACATTCACTATGAAAATCCTAACTGAAAACATGTAATTGGGATGCACCCATATGCCCCACATGATAATATATATAAATGACCAGAATTGAAAGGGACGCCACGAGCAATCACTCCGTCGTGAGGAAGTCGTAACACTGGTGCCTCGAGTGTTATGGTTATGGTACCTCCATAACTAGATGAATTGGCATGTCTGTATATATATTTCATGTATTTAAAATAAAATATAAGCACTCAAAAGATATAATATAACTGGGGAAAACATATGGCTGCAAACGGGGAATCCTAATCAAACATACGAAGGTATGTCCATACCGTAGGACGGAATATCCGTACCTTATGTGTAATAGTGAAGCTAGAATGGAAGCTGAACGATCTACTCCGACTTCACGGATACTACATAAATAAGGGACGTGAATGAGTAGTCTGATTACTGCATGATTTACTGATTCTGTGTGTCCTTAGCTTATTTTATATGTTCTTGTCATGTTTTACTGTTTTAAATGTTATCTTGTATTTATTCATGTTTTACATGTTTTCTGATTATGTATTTTATGTGTTCTTGTATTACTATACTTGTATTAACATAATAAGTAACTTTCTAAAAATAGAAGGTTTCCAAAAATAGAAAGTTTCCAAAAATAGAAAGTTTCCAAAAATAGTAAGTTTCCTGAAATAGAAAGTTTCCAAAAATAGTAAGTTTCCTGAAATAGAAAGTTTCCTGAAATAGAATTAAGCTTGATTATAAGTCCAAAATATAAGCTAGTGCTTATTAGTCACAAGTTATAGGTCATGATGATTTATTAGTAAAGTCTATTAAATTAAATACTTAGGCTAAAGTGATTATTAATTAATAATGAAAATGCATGGTTTATTAATTAATAAAATGTTATGGTTAATTTAATAAAACTTTACCTTATCTTAATAATTAAACTAAAGCATGGTTTTTAATTTAATTAAGTCTAAATAAATACTTAGGTTAACTTCATGGTTAATTAAACAAATTAATATAACCAAACTACATAGTTATTTTAATTATACATTTTCTTAAATTAATTAAATTAACTTAATCAAAAAGGTAGTAAATTTAATAAGGTGTTCATGTATTCCCGAGCCCCGAACCCGAGCCTACCCAGACACATATCTCGGTTGCACACAACAAACAACCAAACACCCTAAACACCACCAACAGCCGACGGCCAAGGCCTAGCCTTGGTGTCGGTTCCCACTGATTACCGAGGCCTCCCCCTGGCGTGTGCTAATTCCCACCGAGAGCAATGAAGCTCTCGGTTCCACTGCCTGACCAACAACAGCCCTCGCTGCTGCCACTGGTTACAATAAAGCAGCCACCGATGCTGTGTGGCTTGCGGCTGGTTGAAGGAGACCACCACCGAAACCCAATAAGGGTGCGGCTGGTTGGAAAACTACCACAGAGACCTTGTTGGTCTTGGTTCCCGTGACAACCAAACCCGAATCTCGACTTGATTTTATTACTTACAAGTTTTAATCATTCTTAAACATATGATCATTAATTAAAATGCTTTATTTCATGAATTGAGAATTAATAAGTAAGGTTAATGATTCGAAGTTTACCAAAGTATGATGATCAAGGATTCAAGAACACGAATAATAACACGTAAAAAATCAAAGATCAAAAACCAAACTCCTCTCCCTTTTCCCTTGGTGTAGCCGGCGACACAAGGAGGACAAAGCTAGGGTTTTTGATAAAATTGTAAAAGTGGAATAATGAAAATTGATTAGTTAGTTTTCCCTGACATGTAATTATTAAACGGACCGGGACAAAATCCCTTTCCTTCCCCTTTTGTTTCCGCAGCTAACACAAGCCCAAACACCAAGTTCGTTTGATTTTTCGTGTATAATAATTATTGTACGTGTTTGTGGTTTAATGTCGTGTTCTATTTCTTTTCTTGTTTAAATATCATACGAAATTATTTATCGTGTATTAATAATATACGAAATGCTTGTATTAATGTTCGTGATTCGAGTCATATGTTAATAATAAATATTAAATTTAATTTAATCATGATTTCATGCATTTAATGTTCTCGGTATTTTTATGCGGGTTTTACAACTCTTCCCCTATAAAAAGAATAATTCTTCCTCGGATTAGAGATATGATAATCTGGGAAAGACATTGACGTAACATGACTGTAAAGGAAATGGGACGTGACGTGATTGAAGAGAACATATCTGAATCATGGACGAAAAAGAGGATAAGGAGTCCAGATGGACTCCTCCTTTTCCAAGCGGCTTCCTGATGAGACTGTAATTATACATAGTCTCATCGTCCAAATGGGGCTTAAAACGCTTAAAATATCATCAAAATACCCAAATATACGCTTGTGTTTGTTCATTGTGTATTTTAGGTATGGATATCATGAAATCAACAAAAGATCACAAGAATGAGGCAAAAACGAACATGGGAAACGAAGCCACACAAAGAACCGGACCCGAACGATGATTTTCTAAAGAAGTCCTTGAAGTTTGAAGAATTGGCAAGAATGGTCCCTCTACTTTTAAAGACTTGTCACTTTTGGCCCTTGTAAATCTCATTTATACAAGTTTGGTCCATTAAGTTTAAAGAAATTACATTCATAGCCCTTGAAGAATGCAAACATTGCATATTTAGCACTTGTTAATACTTTATAAAAACTTTTGTAGCCAATATGGGAAATTACAAACTTGCATAACAAAGGATATTGGTTTGTTGGCTGTTTTAACTTGAATGACAACACTTTGAGAATCCAAGGACTGTTTCTGTCAAACATTACAATTAATCCCAGCCAATCACCACTACACATCATTTCCCTCCACCAATAAACCCACGCCACCTCACCTTGACTTACACCTCACTAGTCAAACATGCTTAATTTATAAAATCAGTTTAAAACAGTTTTATATAACTAATTGGGGCGGGTAACATGCACTATTTATCATCACTCTCCCCTAAATTCTCATTAGAACCCTAATCACGTTTACAATCAAAACAAAGGGTAAAACGTTCTAAGCTTCCAAAAAGACAATTAAAGGTCTCCTAACCTAATCCCACTCCCTAAAAACAACTCCAACACACCCATGTGACCAGTAGGGTCACCCCCTGCTGCGTCACTTTCACACCAATATCCAAAAAGAGACCAGATGAACGGCTCTCCTTTATTCCTTGCTCCCAAAGATGGTATGAATGGTCAAGATTGGTCAAATTACAACTGGATACAGTAGGACCAACACATGGGATCACAAGACTAGAATTTTTCAAACAAGCCAAGGGCATTCTCAGGAAATTAGTAGCTAGGGTTTAGTGTTCTAGGACATTCCATTTAGCAGTGTAAAAGGAGCTTGCATCATGTGCAAAGGCCCTTTGTTCCAGTTTTGTAAGAATTTTAAGTGAAGTAAATAAAGCAACTTTTAATTCTTCCATACTGAGTTCCCTTTATTCTGTCTTCCTTAGTAATTTAGTCATTTGCAAATTAGTTTTAAAAGTTCCCAAGATTTTGTGTTTACATAAGTATTTTCAGAAAATATGAGTTTTTAAGAATTTTTGAAAAGGGTTTTTCAAAGATTTATGATCAGTGTTAAATTGAAGTGAAAGTGGATTTGTAACACGTATTTAAATCTTGAATAACCTTTTGTCAAGGCTTCTTGTGGTTCCATTTCAGGTTTTCAAAAGATTTTTCATAAAAATCTGTTTTCATTCTTTATTTTTATTTCTAACATTTAACTGTATCAAGAGCTACAAGCTAACAGCTTGTAGCCTTGATACTTGAACTTTGCTTGTGGTCTTGTGGTTGTGTGCATGAAATAAGAAAACAAGTCCATATTCTTTTCAATTTTTTTATGCATTTCCTTTGAAGATATGAAAACCATTGGGTCTCTTGTAGACTCCAACAACATGGTCTCTCTACAAAAAGCTCACTTATAAGCTATTGAGTGCAAAAAAATAGAAGGCATCAGCTCTTGGTAAAGCTTGAACCCTATTTATGCATAAAACTGCATGATTTGTATGCTATATGGAGAGATTTTGTTTGTCTGATTGTTCTTGAGTAATTTTTGTTTCTAGTTGTTCTACTTTGTTGCTTTGGTAGCTTAAGATTGTTTAAATTGTTGGGTGAAATTCTTGGTGATAGAATATTTGTTAATTCTTGGTTACTAAAAAAGAAGGGGTGTTTGGAATTGGGTTTTAACTCAAATTGGTGACAAAATTTGGGTTTAAAAATCAGTCCAGCATATTCTATTTGGGTTGGTTAGGTAGAATTAGCTATTAGTTTCAGGTTTTGTGTGTTTACATAGGTTTTGTATGCTCACTTTTTGGTATAATCAGCAAAGCTTAAAATCAGTAGGCCTAGTTGATCTTATTCTCTGATTCTTTGTAGATTTATAGACTTTGTTGATATTTAGGGTTGGGTGTTGGGAATAGATGAGTGGGTTATCATTTGACTGAGTTCGAGTAGGTTGAAATCCGTTTTTGTGCCATTTAGACCAGTCACTATTCACCACACCCCATCTTTGCTTTACAGTCACTTACTTAGGCATTTTGTGTGAGATTTTTGTGAAAAAGGTGTGTTTTTTATATTTTTCTTGACTCCCCACAACGCAACATGTTGTGGGGGTGCCAATCATTGCCCAAGAAATCAAGTGAAACTCAAGCTACAAGCTCATTTCCCACCAGACCTGAATTTTTCATTAACAGTGGGAACCAAGTTCCCATTGATAGTATTGTATTTGGTACTGCTGAGCTAACACACAAAAAGCCCTAGATGTCACTATCAGTTTTCTAGTTTTTTTGTTTTTAGTGGTTAATTCTAGGACTTTTTCAGTGATTTTAGTTTTGATATTTTTCTTATTTAATTTCTGAATTTTCCATTTACTTTATTTTTATTTTACTGTTCATTTCTTATTTCTTGATTAAATTGCATTTTAAATTAATTTTTAATTGACTGTTTTTGTCTTTTAGTGCAAAAATTTATTATTTTTCAGTTTTAAAATTTTTATTAGATTCATAAAATTAGTTTAAGATTTTTAGTTTAAAAATATTTTACTGTTCACATTTTTATGTAGTTTTTAGAATTAATTTTAGTTTAATTAGGGTTTAATTATTTCTGTTTTGTCTTTTAGTGAAAAATAATTACTTTTTCAAACTTTTTCATTTTTCTACTGTTCATTAGTATAATTTAGGATTTTTAAAATAGTCAAATTATTTTTAGCATTATTTTAATATTTTTAATCATTATTTTAGTTTAAAAATAGTTTTTAGTGTTTTAAAAATAGAAAAATAGTTTTGAAAATTTAGGAAAAATACTTTTTAGTCTTTAAATAATATAAGTGAGTTATTTGTTCAATAAAATAATATTTTGGGCTATTTCTTAATTATATTTAATTTTAGGGCTTTAATTAGCATTTAAAATTAAATATTTAATTATTAAAAGGTTTTAAAATTTATTTTTTGAATTTTTATTCTAATTTATATTTTTTTAGACTTAGTTTAAAGTTTTAATTAATTGGTAGGTTTAATTTTTAATTTTGTCACGTTTTACGTATTTACGTTCGCGTTTTACGTTAATTCGTCGTAGTGTAATCGTAATTGTAGCTCGTCTTTAATTTTTCTCTTCTAAACCAAAAACGACACTAATCCAAACTTTGATTTTGTATATTGGTACACTTAATTCACACACCTCCTTCGAGAACGAACCCGTACTTATTCGGTTTTGCGTTTTTCTAAAACGTAACGCTTAATACTTGCCGCATTTATACGTTGTTTTCCTAAACACGTATTTACCACATCAATTTTTGGCCCCACTGCCGTGGAGGTGTTTTTGGTGTGCCATTAATATTATCGTTTTTGTGTGAGTAGTGCGTTTTTGCTTTTCAATTTTTGGAAAGCGTACATAAACGTACATGCTTATTTTTGTTATTTTCTCTATTATATTATAGTATCCAAATAAATCGTGTTTAATTTTCCTAAATTAAACACAAAACAATCATTTTACTATATTGTAGATATCCCATTATCGTTTTCGTTTTTCTTGTGAATATATTACTATATTGTACTTACGTAGAACAATAAATATACAAGTACTTCAAAAGCGTGAAAACGCAACCGTGATTCGTGATTTCATCACTCGATCATTGTATTCGAATCCAAAGCAAAAGTAAAGGCAAAATAGATAAATACTTTCGTGAGGCTTAATTTCAATATACACAAACTATAAGGTGGGTATAAGGCGGTTGTATTTCACGACCTAAGGGAAAAAGGCTCTTAAGTGCTTAGCGCCGCCTCATTTCCCCCGCTTGCTTGTGCGTGTTTTGAGAAAGAGAGCTAATCGAGGGTTTGCCGCCCAAGTATTATCTACGTATACTATATTTGCTTGTTTTCAAGATTAAACCCTCTTGAACGTTTTGGTGTTCCACCAACGTTCTGAATTCATCGAAGGCGTTCACTCCACGCTATCGTTTTCATTCTTTGAGGCTCTTTTAATAGAGAAATCGATTCGAGGAGAGATTTGTAGATTTGAGTCTAGGTAATACAACAAAAATCCAAAAAAATTAAAAAACAATCAAAAACCAAAAAAATTGAAAAATAAAAAAACCGCAAAAAGAATCTTCTTTGCTACCCCCCCCCCCCCCCCCCATTCTACGGTTAGTGCATGCGCACTCGATCAAAGGATTATTCTAATTCTAGCGACGCTTCGAATCGACGCAATCGTAATCGAAGGAATCGACGACGTAGACGAAATTTAGAAACCGACGTTCCTAATATCATTGTTGAAGAGACCGTAGAGGAGAGAGCCGACAATCGTTCGATGATGGAATTGCTCCAAGCACCCACCGAGGGTTATGGAGACGCGATCGTAATTCCCGCTATCGAAACGGAGAATTTTGATATTAAGAGCGGAATGATTTCGTTGATCCTAGCTACGAAGTTTCGAGGTCGTGAAGCCGATAATCCTCACGACCATATTCGGAATTTTGATCGTCTTTTAGCCACGAGCAAGTTTAAGAACGTCGACATCGATGTCGTCAAGCTTATGCTTTTTCCGTACTCGCTCGATGGTGTCGCCAAGGATTGGTACGAGAAAGAACCACCTAATTCCATAACTACGTGGAAGGATCTCGTCTCCAAGTTCGTTAATTATTTTTTCCCACCGTCTAAGACAACGTTTTTCAAAAATGAAATTACGAAATTTGAGCAAAAACCGAATGAATCTTTTAGAGACGCGTGGGATCGTTTTAAGGAATTGCTTAGGCAATGTCCTCACCATGGTTTTTCCGAGTTGCACCAAATCGATACGTTTACAACGGTCTTAGTTTTCAAGAACAAGATTCGTTGAATTCCGCCGCGGGTGGTAACTTTTTGTGTAAAACTCCGAAAGATGCATTGATAATTATCGAAAATCGATCCAAGGTTTACCAACTCTGCAACGCACCGAGTGTTGCCAATGTCGCCAATGTTAGTAATTCTAATCGTGACATTGAGAGGGTTGATGCGAAAGTCGACAAGTTTACGAATGTGTTTAAGTCTTTTCTCGTCGAAATGGAAAAGAAAGACGCTCCTGCTACGGTGAAAGCGGTTGAGACTTCGTGTACGTTTTGTGGTGGACCTCATAATTATTACGAGTGTGCGGCTACAGATGGCCAAACGTCAAATGTGAGTGCGTTAAATGGAAACAACAATTTTCAAAATCAAAATAACGCGGGTCCATCACAACAAGGCAATTATAATCAAGGCAACAGTTTTCAAAATCGTAACAATTTTCAAGGAAACAATCAACAAGGGAATTTTTCAAAACCAAGGTTATAATCAAGGTCGTAATTTAAATTGGCAAAATCGAGACAATAACCAAAACTCAAGTTTTCAAAACAACAACAATCAAGGTAACAATTTTTCAAATGGTAATCAAGGAAATTTTCAAAGAAGTAATCAAAACCAAGGGAACTTTAATTCAAATCAAAATAGTTCGTCAAACGATTTTCAAAATTACATGAAAACGAATGAGTCTAATATGAGACGATTAGAGGGAGAAATTGGTACTTTGAAAAACGACTTTACTAATACTTTGAAACTTCAAAACACGAAGATTGAGCAAGGACAAATTGACATTAAAAAGATGTTTTCCGCTATTATGAACAAAGCCTCGGGTGCTTCATCGACTTCGTTACCTAGTGACACCGTTGCAAATCCGAAGGAACATTGTAATGCCGCCTCGTCTCGTGAGAAGGTCGTGTGATTACCCCTAACCTTGATGGATTTTGAGTTGTTCCTTCTTCTCAACCCTTGACTTCTAAGACGTCTTATTGTTCTAAAGTTGATGGGGTGAACGTGGCGACCAAGGAAAAGAGTGCACACCCTCGTGTATCTCAAATTCCATCCACGGTTCAAAAAGAGAGCTTTACCGACCTTACCAAAGTAACCCTTGAAGAAACTTGTGCACCGATCCTTCTTAAAAAACCCAAAAGGCGTATGCCAAGAAAGGAATAGGATCCGGGCCAATTTCTATTACCTTGTGATTTTTCCGAGATTGAGGGATGTTTAGCCCTTGCCGATTTAGGTGCTAGTATCAATCTTATGCCTCATTCTCTATGGAAATTGATGAGATTGCCTAATCTTACACCCACGAACATGACAATCGAGCTTGCAAATTGTACACCACTTATACCAATTGGAATAGCCGGGGATGTCTATGTCAAAGTTGGAAAGTTTGTTTTTCCCGCTGATTTCGTTATATACGATTACGAGTGTGACCCTAAATGTCCCATTATTTTAGGCCGACCATTTTTATCGACGACTCGAACCGTGATCGACGTTCATGAGGGGAGACTTACTATGAGATATTGGGAGGATAAAGTGGACTTTTTCACGAGTAAATCCCAAGTGTCTTGTGATAATGAAAAAACCGAGGTTTCAAAACCTAATGTTTCTAAACCTAATGATTTCAAAATGTACACTTTAGCGGAAAGAATGAGGCTTAATGCATGTTTTGAAAAAATTAAGAAGAACGGTTTTAAAGATGATGATTTTAATGATAAAGAATACGTGTACCTAATTCAAAAGGGTATGTGTAAATTTTTGAATGAAAAACCACTTTGGGATGTATTCGATGAAACAAGTGAAATACCAATTCCGAAGGGCGACGTTAGTGCCATCACGACAATGACAAAAATGGACTCGTCTTCACCACCTTCGAAGGACCACGTCTTTAAGGCTTCAACTTCTAACTCCATCGAAGTGCCTCCATTTCCTAGCCCAACACCCGTTGAGGCGAAAGGTTTTATCGACATCGATCCTCTCATTTTAGAAAAGTCACCTAAGCATAGCCATTCGACTTGTAAGACTATGGTTGTGAGTGCTCACATCGACTCTTTCTTTGATGATGACGATGGCGATTTATGCCGAGCTTGATTACGTACTTCGAAATCCACATGAATATTTTTATTCTCCTAAAAAGAAACATGTGAAGTATGATGATTATGAGTTTGATCCCGAGATTGAGGAAATCATTGAACGAGAGCTAGCTCTTATGCCTTCACTTCCACCTACAAGTGAGGTCGATCTTTCCAAAATCGAGGATGAACTAAATGAGTTGGAACGTCTTATTTTCGATGACGAACCAACTCATGTGACCACTAAAAATCCAATTCTCGAGGAGTTACCTAATCAACACTCCTCAAATGAGAATTACGTTTACCACATTCGTGAGGATTTAACTTATCAACAATCCCCACAAATGGATGATGGTTTCGTACTTGATCGTGATCTTTTCGAGAGAGTTTCTAAGATACTCAAGGAGGGGAATCACAAAGATTGGTTTGAAAAGCCTATCTTTGATGAAGAAATCAATGAGATCGACGTTCATGAGGATGACGAGTATGTTGACCCCGAGGGGGCGGTGTTCTTTGTTGATCGACGTTTTGAGAATTTATTCAATCCACCACCCCCTAACCGCGACTTAAATGTGAGGATTTTTAGCGCGACTAATTTTGAATTTGACACGCCAAATATTTTCGACATTATTCAATCGGGTTTTCATAAAGAGTTTTTAAACGATGAAAAAGGAAAGGATTTTAAAAATGTTTTAAAAGAATTTTCTACATGTTTAACTCCGTCATCACCGCGTTTTATGAGTACTACCACCTCGTCTACTCCTTTTGACGACGGTTGGTGTGGACCTAGTGTGGGGGAAGCCCCTTATGTTCCCTCACATTTCTCCACCGAGGACGAGATTTACGATTCCGGAATTACTTGTAAAGGGAAATCTCGGTCTTCCACCAATGCAATAAATGGAAAATATATTCGTTTGCTTGGTGTGAGTCTACCTCGAGTAGCTCATTTTGTTGACTTACCCATTGCCCCACCTTTCTACTTCTCATCTATTTTCTTCTACCCCTTTGGGGTTTTAGCTTACGTTGGAGTAGCGTTGTTTCGTCTTTCATCCAAAAACGAAGACGCTATCTTTGACCCCGGTATACGTGTATCAGGTTTTTAAAGTACTCCACGTACTTTTGGGCATTGTTTATCATGTAAGCCCCACCAAAAATGACCAAACCATGATTAGCCCTAAATGATCACATTTATGGGGATCCGAGTCGAAATTTTGACTCGGTTATCAAAAACAAGGTGCCTCGTGGGGGATTCTCATGCTTATCCTTGTAAATATTATCGCTTTCTTAGTTTAATGTAACGAGGGTACTTGTGCTCCTCCAACCTTTGTTCCGTGGTTGTTTGTGATTGTGATTCATTAGGTTCATCGTCATCATTGAAGCCTCTCGTGTTCGTTTTACGGATCACTCGATCTTCGATCGTTCCCTTTGGAGATTTCGATATCCGATGATATCCTTTTATGTTCTAACATTTATCTTATTAGCATAATTCATAAACGACTTTTAGGTTATTCGTTTTACCCTTTCCATGCTCAAGATTAAGCATTCGACTTCGTCTCTAGTATGGGGGTGTTTTCACCCCTAGACTCGAAACATTGAGGACAATGTTTAGTTTTAGTATGGCGGGGGGGGGGGGGGGGGGGGGGGGGAGTAGATACTTCACCTTGCTTATGTCATCACGCAATCCAATATTCATCTTTTTTTATTGTTTTATGCAAAATAAGGCTAAAAATGGCCAAATTTTAAATTTTTTCTTGTTTTTCATAAGTGTTTAAGACGCACGAATGTAGGTTTTCCGATTGTGAGAATAGGAGTAATTTTTGACTCGACCGTGCGTGTTGAGCAGTTAGCTTCGATTCCTTAACTTTTTAGGCTAAGTCTCTTAAATGAGGACGAGAAATGATAGAGTTATTTATAAGTATCGTAATCGTCACGATCTCATGTATAGTAATTATTAGCTTATTCTCCCCACGCTTTTGTATAATAAATTGTTATTGATTTAGCGGTTTAGTCACTATTGTTGGTTTCTAATTTGTTTTAGTAGCTTCCATGTAATTAAACTGGGAAAAGATTAAGGTATCGCGAGCGTCACGGTTTTGAAGTATTGGGACCCAAATAATCAAAAGCTTCACCTAATAATAAGATTTCAAGTGCTCACCTAAATTAAGCAATAATTGGAAGCTCACAAGGCCGAAAAATCTATGCCCAAATTGAAAGTGAATCAAGCCTTAATCTTTGAAGCTTTAAAGATCCATAATTCGCTTTAGCGTGAGGATATATGTCTTTGGCCATAATAAAACCACCGATGATGGCGGATAATAAAAGGCAAGGCAAGACCGAAGTCATAATAAAAGCTCCATGGCGGAGTTGAATAAAAGATGGAGGTAAACCTATGATAATAAGGCCCTTCCGTTAGGGGGCATATAAAAGTATTGGTAATAAGTCTCATGTTCAAAACCGTTATAAAACCGTGTTTATCGATCCTTCTTGTTGACTTAATTTTTTGACATCGTTGTCTATTAGGATGAATTATTAATTTAATGATTTTGGTTACACCGTTAAGACTCTATTTTGAGATTTAATCTCTATTCACGCATAAGTCAATGATGTTTCCTCGTGATCATTAAGAAAAAATAAAGTATAAGAGATACCAAGTAGGAATAAGGGAGTCTAGGCTCGTAATTAACACTCATGAGATATGATCGTGTTGCTAACTTATAATAATAATGATCTCGTCACACGCTTAGCATGGAACTGGGTGAAAATCAAGGACGAAGAAATTATTTCAAACGAAGCATTCACGTGTTCTTTTTCTATGATCCCAAAAGTCACTTAATCGTGATGAAAACAATACATTATGTCTAAAACGCGTGTAGTAGTTTATTTAAGTTTATGTCTTCAACAAATGTCATCCTAAAATGAATTTTGGAAGTGCTATGATACTTAATTCTAGCATTGCGTAAGGACACAGAAATGGTTTAGTATGGGGAGTGATGAGACTGTAATTATACATAGTCTCATCGTCCAAATCGGGCTTAAAACGCTTAAAATATCATCAAAATACCCAAATATATGCTTGTGTCTGTTCATTGTGTATTTTAGGTACATATATTGTGAAAACAAAAGATCACAAGAATGAGGCAAAAACGAACATGGGAAACGAAGCCACATAAAGAATCGGACCCGAACGATGATTTTCTAAAGAAGTCCTTGAAGTTTGAAGAATTGGCAAGAATGGTCCCTCTACTTTTGAAGACTTGTCACTTTTGGCCCTTGTAAATCTCATTTATACAATTTTGGTCCATTAAGTTTCAAGAAATTACATTCATAGCCCTTGAAGAATGCAAACATTGCATATTTAACCCTTTTTAATACTTTACAAAAACTTTTGTGGCCAATATAGGAATTACAAACTTGCATAACAAAGGATATTGGTTTGTTGGCTGTTTTAACTTGAATGAAAACACTTTGAGAATCCAAGGACTGTTTCTGTCAAAAATTACAATTAATCCCAGCCAATCACCACTACACATCATTTCCCTCCACCAATAAACCCACGCCACCTCACCTTGACTTACACCTCACTAGTCAAACCTGATTAATTTATAAAATCAGTTTAAAACAGTTTTATATAATTAATTGGGGCGCGTAACATGCACTATTTATCATCACTCTCCCCTAAATTCTCATTAGAACCCTAATCACGTTTACAATCAAAACAAAGGGTAAAACGTTCTAAGCTTCCAGAAAGACAATTAAAGGTCTCCTAACCTAATCCCACTCCCCAAAAACAACTCCAACACACCCATGTGACCAGTAGGGTCACCCCCTGCTGCGTCACTTTCACACCAATATCCAAAAAGAGACCAGATGAACGGCTCTCCTTTATTCCTTGCTCCCAAAGATGGTATGAATGGTCAAGATTGGTCAAATTACAACTGGATACAGCAGGACCAACACATGGGATCACAAGACTGGAAATTTTCAAACAAGCCAAGGGCATTCTCGGGAAATTAGTAGCTAGGGTTTAGTGTTCTAGGACTTCCATTTAGTAGTATAAAAGGAGCTTGCATCATGCGCAAAGGCTCTTTGTTCCAGTTTTGTAACAATTTTAAGTGAAGTAAATAAAGCAACTTTTAATTCTTCCATACTGAGTTCCCTATTATGTGTTCCTTAGATAATTTAGTCATTTGCAAATTAGTTTTAAAAGTTCCCAAGATTTTTTGTTTACGTAAGTATTTTTAGAAAATATGAGATTTTAAGAATTCTTGAAAAAGGTTTTTTAAAGATTTAATATCAGTGTTAAATTGAAGTGAAAGTGGATTTGTAACACGTATTTCAATCTTGAATAACCTTTTGTCAAGGCTTCTTGTGGTTCCATTTCAGGTTTTCAAAAGATTTTTCATAAAAATCTGTTTTCATTCTTTATTTTTATTTCTAACATTTCACTGTATCAAAAGCTACAAGCTAACAGCTTGTAGCCTTGATACTCGAACTTTGCTTGTGGTCTTGTGGTTGTATGTAGGAAACAAGAAAACAAGTCCATATTCTTTTCATTTTTTTATGCATTTCCTTTAAAGATATGAAAACCATTGGGTCTCTTGTAGACTCCAACAACATGGTCTCTCTATAAAAAGCTCACTTATAAGCTATTGAGTGCAAAAAAATAGAAGGAATCAGCTCTTGGTAAGGCTTGAACCCTATTTATGCATAAAACTGCCTGATTTGTATGCTATATGGAGAGATTTTGTTTGACTGATTGTTCTTGAGTAATTTTTGTTTCTAGTTGTTCTACTTTGTTGCTTTGGTAGTTTAAGATTGTTTAAATTGTTGGGTGAAATTCTTGGTGATAGGATATTTGTTAATTCTTGGTTACTGAAAAAGAAGGGTTGTTTGGAACTGGGTTTTAACTAATATTGGTGACAAAATTTGGGTTTAAAAATCAGTCCAGCATATTCTATTTGGGTTGGTTAGGTACAATTAGCTATTAGTTTTAGGTTTTGTGTGTTTACATAGGTTTTGTATGCTCACTTTTTGGTATAATCAGCAAAGCTTAAAATCAGTAGGCCTAGTTGATCTTGTTCTCTGATTCTTTGTAGATTGATAGACTTTGTCGATATTTAGGGTTGGGTGGTGGGAATAGATAAGTGGGTTATCATTTGACTGAGTTTGAGTAGGTTGAAATCCGTTTTTGTGCCATTTAGACCAGTCACTATTCACCAGACCCCATATTTGCTTAACAGTCACTTACTTAGGCATTTTGTGTGATATTTTTGTGAACAAGGTGTGTTTTTTATATTTTTCTTGACTCCCCACAACCCAACTGGTTGTGGGGGTGCCAATCATTGCCCAAGAAATCAAGTGAAACTCAAGCTACAAGCTCATTTCCCACCAAACCTGAATTTTTCATTAATAGTGGGAACCAAGTTCCCAATAATAGTATTGTATTTTGTACTGCTGAGCTAACAAACAAAAAGCCCTAGATGTCACTATCAGTTTTCTAGTTTTTTTGTCTTTAGTAGTTAATTCTATGACTTTTTCAGTGATTTTAGTTTTGATATTTTTCTTATTTAATTTATGAATTTTCCATTTATTTTATTTTTATTTTACTGTTCATTTCCTATTTTTTTGATTAAATTGCATTTTAAATTAATTTTTAATTGACTGTTTTTGTCTTTTAGTGCAAAAATTTATTATTTTTTAGTTTTAAATTTTTTCTTAGATTCATAAAATTAGTTTAAGATTTTTAGCTTAAAAATATTTTACTGTTCGCATTTTTAAGTAATTTTTTGAATTAATTTTAGTTTAATTAGGGTTTGATTATTTCTATTTTGTCTTTTAGTGAAAAATAATTACTTTTTCAAACTTTTTCATTTTTCTACTGTTCATTAGTATAATTTAGGATTTTTATAATAGTCAAATTATTTTTTGCATTATTTTAATATTTTTAATCATTATTTTAGTTTAAAAATAGTTTTTAGTGTTTTAAAAATAGAAAAATAGTTTTGAAAGTTTAGGAAAAATACTTTTTAGTCTTTAAATAATATAAGTGAGTTATTTGTTCAATAGAATAATATTTTGGGCTTTTTCTTTATTATATTTAATTTTAGGGCTTTAATTAGCATTTAAAATTGAATATTTAATTAATAAAAGGTTTTAAAATTCATTTGTTGAATTTTTATTCTTATTTATATTATTTTAGACTTAGTTTAAACTTTTAATTAAATTTTAGGTTTAATTTTTATTTTTGTCACGTTTTACGTATTTACGTTCGCGTTTTACGTTAATTCGTCGTAGTGTAATCGTAATCGTAGCTCGTCTTTAATTTTTCTCTTCTAAACCAAAAACGACACTAATCCAAACTTTGATTTTATATATTGGCACACTTAATTCACACACCTCCTTCGAGAACGAACCCGCACTTATTCGGTTTTGCATTTTTCCTAAAACGTAACGCTTAATACTTGCCGCATTTATAATTTGTTTTCCTAAACACGTATTTACCACATCACTTCCCGCTCGGAACGGTCCTCTAAAAGATCTTGACAAAATGAAAGTTTTGGTCTGCATAATCCTGACTTGACGATACGTGACAGTTCCTTGTTCATCAACATACGATAGATCCTCATGAATCTGATCGAGTGGATAAGAATTAACGTGCAAGGGTAAATGAAACGTTATGATGTGAAATAATCTGAAGCAAATGACATTAGTACGTCTCAGAAATGATGCCCGAGACATACTGAAACGTAGTACGTTAACAATTGTGAACGTGATACTCGAACAATTGTGAACGTGATACGTGGAGATATGGTGAATGTAATAGGAGAACATATGGTGGACGATGATACGTGTAACATATCGTGAACGTGATATGAGAAACATGGAATGAACATGAAATGTGAAACATATCGTGAACATGATGTTGATCCCAAACTTAGATCGATTTAGCTTTGTGTAAACGAGATTGAATCAAGTTAAACACTTAGAGAAACTTTGTTGTATAAGAAACAATCTAAGTATTATGCGGAATTAATACTTAGAAGAAGAACACACAAACAGAATAAACCAAACTTTTACTTTGATTGATGACCGAACTTGTGTACAATGAAAGTGTAAAACGTATATTAAACTAAAACCTAAAGGCCTCCTTTTATAGATTAAGGAGCCTTGCACAAGAGTCTAACTGTTGGAAATTCACTTTATGTGATGATATTTAAGAATTCGCATTAGTTATCATAGTCACACACGCATAGACTAGACTAGGAAATGTTGTATAGTTTAGGTGTGGTGTGTGACTATATATACCCCTCCAAGGCTTCCAAGGAGGGGTTGTTGCTTGTGTTTTCATTTATGTTTAATACTTTTTTCTTTCTTTTCACACACAACCTTCTCTCTATATTCATCCATAGCTACCACCACCTTCCACCAGTCACCAAGACCATCGGATCATATATAGCAAACCCACAATTGGTATCTGAGATTCGGTTCAATCCTTGAATCGTGTTTTTGTTATTGAATTTGGTGGTCAAATTTTTTTTGTCTCGAATCTGTCATTTTTGTCACTGGTTGTGTTTATGTTCAATATTCATAACTTTTTGTCCTAGTCTGTTAACTTGTTGTCATGGTTATATGTCACCAGTCAAAGATGGTTTCTTTTTGTTTAACTGGTTTCATCAAAACAGATACATATGGTCAAAGTTGGTTAGTCCTGGTCTCTGGTCAAAAAGTATATCATCTATGGTCAAAGTTTGAGTTTTCTCATGGTCAATGTTATTGATATCTAAATCTATCCAAACGTTTCTGTTTAAAAAGTCTTAATACTTTTACATGGAATTCAGATCTGGTTGTTACATGTTTTTTGGGGTTTTTCTGGAATTTTTAGCTTTGAAGATGAAGATTGTGCCCAGAAAAACAAGATCCTGAAAATACGGAAAAAGTACTTTTGGATAAGACATCTCGATGTCTATGATCGTATTGATTGCGATGGATGTAATGCGATGGCTCACTGCGATGGGCTCATTGCGATGGGCTTCGTTGCGATGGACTCACTGCGATGGGCTCGTTGCGATGGGTCCATTGCGATCGGTACCATTACGATGGGTACCATCGCGATGGCTTCCATCCTGTTGCGATGGATGTGGAAGTAGACTGCGATGGCCCTATGTTTTATATTGCGATGCAGTTTTCTAAAAACATTGCGACATGTTGTATCTAAACTGACCAAGACCATGTACATCATAATCAACCAAATCCAATCATCTAATCCTAATTCCCATCGTCTCATAAACACAATCTAAAATCCAAAATCTATCTAGACTCGAAACAAACAATAGATCTCAGATTATTTAAACGCTCTATTTATCTTTCAAAAGATTTTAGTGTTTAATATATTCATCACTGATCCTTTAAGTTGGGCATAACTCATTTGATATTCGAAAATAGAGAAACAGAATAACAAATATGTTATCCGTTCGCCTCTGTTTCGATTCAAGAAATAAAACAGCAAAAACGACATGCATCATAGGTCTAATATATGGCTCCACCATCTCATCACTTTTCGAAAATAAAGATAGTCTAAGAACATATATGTTCATAGCTATTTTTTTGTTTCGTTTTATAACCGAAAACAAGACATGCAATCTGAATCACATATGTCAAGGCATTCACCTTCATTGATGTACGATTATTAAGAACGAATCATAACAACTCTGTTAGATTCGATCTTGGATTCGTTTAATTAAACACAATCAAATGCAATCATTTACCTACCCTAGATCCTAACAGGATCTTGAAGCCATGGTCTTTACATGTTTTTCGTGGATTGGTACTTGTAATATTAGAAACATTTGTGTTTGATTCATATAAAATGATGCGAGATATGGTGATGATTGATTTTAATTCGTGATTTGTAATTGAGTAATGTCGGTTGCTGCTTATCCTGGAAGAAAAAGAGAGACGAGTGTTAGATATGCGATTGATTTTGTTAGTTTTTAGGTGGCTGGGATTTAGATTAAGAAGTCAGGGGCGGAGAAAATAAAGATATAGATGAGATTAGGGTAATCTGACCTAATCTTTAGGGTTTGGTGGCCTATTTACATCTCTCACATTTTTTGGATGGACCAGGTTGTGAATGATTAATGATGGGCTTTCCTTAGTCGCACTGGGCCGAGAATTAGGCAGATTTTCTATATGTGCTTATCATTTTGAATGGGTAGTGTATCCCATTTTCAATTGTTTCATGGGACGAATGTGTAATGGACGGATGAAAAGAAGTATATGAGGCAATTTTTTTAAATTATGTTTTAATTGTCATATATCCGGGTTTGAAAGTGATGAGACAAAAGACGAGATTATATGAAAAATTTTATTTTGACGAGACCGAAGAAAAATGGCTATATTTTTAGTAGCTACGGATTTTGTGATCGGGTATTATTATTATTTGAAGTTGGAGACGGATTTTTCGAAGGCGTGTATTTATTTTATCTTTGAAAGATAACTTGCTCGCGCTTAATCTTAGAATGAAGACTTGTTTATCTAGTTTCCGGGTTCGGGGCGGTTGTTTGATGACTCGGATAACTATCACTTAAAGGGGTTACATTGTTGTACTCAGTGTCACGCGCTTAGTCGACGTGGATAATTTCAAGAGGTGTTGTGCTTATATACTTCTTTAGTGATGTATTGGGTACTTAGAGATTTCTCCACCGTTCCTCATTCAACAATAGTGCAAGCTTAAGTCACAAGATCGAAGGATTTTTATTCAGTTTCATGTTTGATGTATCTGGTTCATTCTATCAGTGGTCACTTCAAATTGCCGACAACGGTGTTGGTAAAGATGGCCATGGAGAGTTTATGAGTAGAGAATTTCGATCAACAACTGATTCTCTCCAAATATATAATTCAGCTTATTTATTATTCTCACAATATTTTAGGTACATGTGCGTACGATTATTGATGGTTCCGAGTTTCGAAACCATCAAGGGGGAAGAAGAAGACATATTGAACGCACAACGAGTACACGTGATGAACTTCATACCTTCTTTTGATTTTAAGACACTCTGGGAAGACATTTGTCATAACCGCAGAGAAAATCGGCGTTTTAACTCGTGGCGTTATCAATCTCTAACGATACACTATTGTTTGATGTTTAATTGTTTTGATGTTGCAATTATTCATCATCATTAACCTATATGGAGAGATATGCACTTCCGGGGCTTAATTGACTCTGGTGCATCTCCGGAAGAAGATATGTGCATTTTCGGGACTCAATTGACTCTGGTGTTACGATGTCAACTTCATGAATGGGATAAAGTGTCCACTTCAGTATTTGAGCTTTATACTTGGGATTGGTTTACCTTCTTCAACTATGTGGGCGAAGAAATGTCTTGATTCTTTCTAGTATGCATAACTTGAACTATTCAAACGTGAGAAGAGACGTTGTTGATCTACTTGGTGTGCCCCTTACTTTCAATCTATCATAGTAATATTATCATTTCATATGATGGGGTTTGCTTGTTAAATTCCGATGTGCGCTTAATCATTCTAAGCTTTATTGAAAGCTTTAAAGTTGCTTACAAGGATTCTCGGTTTAGGGGGAAGCTATTTAAAAGCTTCTACATCAAGTTTATGTGGCATGAATTAGGGGGAAGTTAATTCAGAAGCTTCTCCTTAACCAGAAGTATATGGATTACTTAGCTCGTGCCGTTATAGTATTTATACGACAAGTTACTACGAAGATGAGTCACTCTGAAGTGAAGACTTGAAGTCAAAGGCCTCAGAAGACTTCATCAGCATTGGACGCTTCATGGAAGCTTTTGTTCTTAATCATTATGTACTTGTTAGGAAAAATATTGTAAGGAATTCTACACGTCGTCCCATGGGGGAAGATTGTTGGAAATTCACTTTATGTGACGACATTTAAGAATTCCCATTAGTTATCATAGTCACACACGCATAGACTAGACTAGGAAATGTTGTATAGTTTAGGTGTGGTGTGTGACTATATATACCACTCCAAGGCATCCAAGGAGGGGTTGTTGCTTGTGTTTTCATTTGTGTTTAATACATTTTTCTTTCTTTTCACACACAACCTTCTCTCTATATTCATCCATGGCTACCACCACTTACCACCACCCACCAAGACCACCAGATTATATATAGAAAACCCACACTAACTATCAGCTATTCTAGGTAAAGATAAATATAGAAAATACAATGTCGAACATATCTTTACTAGAAATACAAAACGTGTAGACTAAGTATTCTATCAGTGCTTGGACTTCTTCTCATCAGCGCTTGATTTCTTCTTGTCAACGCTTGATCTGACAACGCATGATTTCTTCCTATCAACGCGCAATTAACTCTTGTCAGCGTCTAAATGTCTTGGCTCATTTTATTCCCAACAATCCTCCCCTAAACTTGATATATACTCTAGTAATCAAGTTTCTGAATAAAAAATAAGTACAAGGAGGATTCTTACAAATACAAATTACTTTTTAATTAGGAAATAAATAAACCTAATTAGATCTTTTCCAACATCACTTGTGTAATCCATCTCCAGCTGTGTTGAAACCATTTTCTTCAAAACTTCCTTTGACATGGGGTATTCAGCATCCACAAGAAAGATATTCAGAAAACTTTGTAGTACTCAAATGATAAATACCAGCTGCTGAATGTAGACGCCATTGAAGTCCACTGATATCATCCAGATCCTTCCATACTGGATCTTCATCATTTGGCTCACACATTCTCTTGAATGTGGACCAAATCTTTATTCCATTGACTGAAGTAGGTGCCTTCAGCCTCATACTTGGCCTTCATTAATCCCCAAAGATCTGCCAAGTCTTCCCTATCCAAGCTTGCAAACAAAGAGATAAGAGTTGTAAAACTATGTACCTCCTTTCCATATCTGCCAATCATCCAAAACCCACTTGCATCTTCTTCACAGTGAACTATAGGGTTTCTGGAATCATGAGGTAATACCTCTACCATATGTGAAGCTTCCAAAGGTGAGACCTTAATACTCCTTCTAATAACTGCTTCACTGGGATTTACTCTATCCAAATTCTTTGGGAACTCAATTGGAACTCCCTTCTTCAAAGGCCTTGGTGCAATTAAAGCCTGTTGAATCTGCATCTCTTCTGCAAGTTCTTCCTTTCTTTCATCTGAAAGAAGTCTGATAGTATTCTGCTCTTAAACACTTGCCCATATAGGATAAGCACGAAACTCCAACTCATCAAAGGACAAACCTTGCAACTTCTGGAAAGTCCAACCTCCTTGATGACATCTGAGAAGCATGTAGTAGAGCTCCCTTCTATCATTCTTAGACTGGGAAAGAACCTTGCTAGCCTTATACTTCAGAATTACCTTGCAGTCTCTTTGAACTCTTAGTAGAATCTCCAAACCCCAAATTTGATCTGAAATGGTCATGTTTGGATTCTCCATTACCTTATTCTCCCAAGCAAATTACATCTGAGCTACTTCAGGTATTTCATAATCTAACTGATTTTTCAACTCCTCAAGCCTCTCCTTAGCCAACGCATCACCATATTCAAGCCTTTCTGGATCATCAATGATCATCACACTTGAATCTGTATTCTCATCATCACTGCCTCCCTTATTACTCTCAAAAGTAGCCACAAATGGTGACTCAATAGCAGCAATCGTCTTCTCCTTTTCCTCAAGTTGTGCAGCCAACATAGAATCAAACTGCACTTGGCTACATCCTTGGGAACTTCAACTTCTACCATAATTCATTTACCTTTATCCAATACATCAATAGTGGGTAAAGAAGTTGATGTTACCTTTGTAGACACATCCTTGATGATAGCTGATGACTGGGATACATCAACCACACCTGCAAGTCTATCAGCGTCCAAAACCTGCTTGTCAACGCTTAACTTACACTTGTCAGCGCTTGGCTTTGTGAACTGTTCCAACATCTCAATAAAAGATAAATTTAAATTTGTAGGGGTATAACACCCCCAATTTACACTGCGCAACGGAAAATACACAGTTGGGTGTTATTCACAAACTTCATTTCACAACTCTTTAAATGAACCAAAAACAATATATTTAGGAATAAATATGGAAATAATTTAAATCAATGTCTAAAACCTTCAATCCCAAGTAAAATCAGTTTAAAATATATCATAGTAGCGTACAGGTTTCCCTAGGATCTTAATAAAAACAACAAACCTTTTACCAAAATACTTGGCCATTTACTATATATTTATGACAATAGAGAAAAATATATGTTTTAGACCAAACACCACCAAAAGCAATCCGCAATCCTTCTCCAGCAAGCTCCGCAATTCAACAACTTCAAGTACCTGAAATACATGCTTAAAATCATCAACACAAAGGTTGAGCAAGTCTATAGGTTTAACAAAACATAAATGAACACATCGTAAAAATCATTCACAATTGTTTAATAGAATTGTGGCCATACAATCTATTAATCAGGTATATCATATTATAGCAGTAGCTATTGAATTGTATTAAGCTCATGACACCGACCCCTTAACTTAGTGACCCACGCCAAATGCCAGCATGACTAGAAAATTACCAATGCCCCTACTAGGGTATTAATTGCAAGAATACCAATTCTCATTCATGTAAAATTATCCTTCCCAGCGGGTTACTCAGCGTAAAGCCCTGGTCTCAGATAGGGTTTTCAGCCCAATAGTACTATTATTAGAATAAGTGGCTATTCCCAACTCACAACATCAAGTCAGGAGATAGTTAACGGCTCATGAATTTAGGGACATTTGCAATTTAGGTACTAATACAATTCGATTCATCAAAGGCAACAAAGGCAACATCGGGTCTAACAATTACTCATGACATGTGTTCATTTTACTTCAAATAACATGTATCCCCCTCGCGGGTTTTAAAATCATTAAAACAAGTAGAAAGCGAGGCTATAGACTCACCTGGAATAATAGCACTAGTAAGACGATCTTCGACGATAGTTGATGCCCGATAAACACAAAAACCACAACCTATCAAATAAGGCGCGTTCATTAATAATAAACTCGAGTAAAATCCATACATGGTAACTAATAAGTGTGAAAACACTTATCCTTTTACCACTTATTTCCAATAATAACAAGACCAAAGCGTATATTTTATGTCGTAAATGTCGGAATTATGCGTGGTTTGTGTTTTTATTGTGTTTTAGGACCAAAAGTTGAAAAAGGAAGAAAACATGGGCTATCACGGGCTTTTATCAAAGAAAAAGACAAAAGACGAAGTCAAAAGATCGAGAGTGTAAAAAGAACGGAAGTCCAAGGCCTATTTTGAAGATTTATCAAAGAAAAAGTCTAAAGACGAAATTTTAATGAAGTCGAAGAAATCAAGTCTAATAGAAGAAGAAAATTATAAGACAAGTTCAATTCACATCGACAAATCCCGAGACGACGTCGAGAAACACAAAGAATTTAAATCGAGTCGTGAAGAAAGAAATAAAGAAGGAAACACATGTACCTTTCCATCTCCTATAAATACCCTCCTAAACACATTAGGAGGGTGGTTAGCTAGTTTCATTTTTCAATTTTTCCTTTCTAGTTTTTAGTGAGAGAAAGTTTTAAACTTTCTCTCACTAAGTTTCATATTTTCTTTATTTTTATCTTTCAATTTTAAGCTTTTAATCATCCTTGTATTTGGATTTCATTAATCATAAGTTCAAGTTAAGCTTTTTGTTCATTAGTCTCTTTCTACCTTTCTTGATTTTGGTTTACCTTTGATCCGAAATATTAATGATCCGTGATTGATTTTGATGTTTAAGTGATTAAAAAGCTCATCTTTTTATTCCTACATAAGTTCTTATACATTTGAGCTTTAAGCTGTTTGTGCTTATTGGCGTATTCGTATGTTTAGCTTATTTACTTTTAAGCTTTCTTAAAAGTTTTATCGTTTTAAAGTTCGTGTTATAAAGTTCACATGTTTAGATTCCAAAAGTTATCAAATTTGTGCTTAGTTACTCTTGTCTAAAAGTTGGTAAGTGCTTATTGGTTTAACTGCTTATTCGTTGCAGCTTAAGTTACTCTTTGTTTTCTATTGCGATCTTATGAGGGTTTCTTGGTTACGATCTCTGGATACGATCGCATTGACTGCGATCATTGTTGTTTCTTTGGCTACGATCCACACCATGATCACTCATTGCGATCTATGGGTGCGATCGTGTTACGATCTCTGGGTACGATCGCATTGATTGCGATCATTGTTGTCACGATCACATGCCACGATCAAAGACCACGATCCACTTGTTGTGATCGTGGTTGCGATCAGTGAGTGCGATCCCTATACTACGATCTAGGCTGCGATCGAGTGCTAAGATCGTAGGCTACGATCGGAGTACGATCCACCACTGCGATCCATCTTGCAATTTGAGTACGATCGCATTGCGATCTACTTTGGCTTTTGTTTTTATTTTTCTTAGTTTTTAAATTATAATTTTCCCACCTTTTTACTTAGTTTATTTTAAACAAGTTTTCAAGTTTTTCATCATTTACGTTTTAATTTCCAAAAATTGCACGCTTCCCAAAATCTCCATTTTTACCGAGTGTTTTTCTAGTAATTTTTAGTTTAATTTTCAAAACTTTAATTTAGTTTTTCTAGATTTGCTTTTAGCTTATTTTAATTACGTTTTGCACTTACCCTTTCTAATAGAATAGAAAATCAACTTCCCCTTTTAGTGACCATTACCGACTATTCCACCATTAACCGTGATCAATTCTATTAGATACCGAGAACGATATCGAGTACACACATGCTAAGCAAAAGTCATGTATTAAATGGCGCCGCTGCCGGCTCTTTTCGTAAAGATTAACGGTTTTTAGTGAGAAATTGGATTTTGGGATCCATTCTTTTAGGAACGTTATTTTCAAGCACAAAAATTTTTAAAAATCCTAAAAAAAAAACATAAAATTTCCAAAAAAAAAATATAAAATTTTCAAAAAAATCCAAAAAAATAAAAAAGATAAAAAAAATCAAAAATATTTTATTTTCTTTTAGTGTATGCGTACTCGATCTACGTCTTATCCTGAGCCCGAGACTCTTAGAGACATAGATATGGCCGGTGTGCATAATAACAACCCACCCCACCCCAATTTGAATAACAATAACAACAACAACAATGTTTCCCCACCCGACCTACAAACAATGGAGGAGCTTTGTCAACCAACCATGAACGGACGTGGAGGACCGATTGCACCGATGCAAATCACGGCTCCTGAGTTTTCGTTGAAGCATCACATGATCCAGCAAGTTCAAAACGCTTCCCCGTTTCGCGGATTACCGGATGACGATGACAACAAACATCTTGACAAGTTCATTACCGTCACTCAAAGCATGAAACTACCCGGTGCTTCCATGGATTTTCTTCGCCTTCACCTCTTTCCACACACTTTATCCCACCATGCCGAAAAATGGTTTGATCGTCTTCCCAAAAATTCAATTCAAACATGGAATGACATGACTCAAAAAAAATTTTCGCGCTACTTTCCACCATCCATGGTCACTAGTCTTCGCAACCAAATCAGTGGATTCACACAAGAACCTGATGAGTCGCTTTTCGATGCTTGGGAACGCTATAATGTCTTGATCGACCGTTGTCCAAACCATAACATGCTCCCTGTTACTTTGATTGATACTTTCTATAATGGTCTAACTTTTCGTGATCGTGATACGATTAATGCTGCCGCCGGTGGTACATTCATGAAGAGAAGACATGAGGAGTGTAGATAGCTGACAGAGAACATGACCACTCACCACAAAAATTAGGATTCATCTGCATCTTCAAGGAATAACCAGAGGGCCAATGTTTCTTCTACATCATCCAACTCAGAGATAACCGAACTTACTCGCCAAATAGATGAGATGAACAAAAACTTCTTCACCATGGCTACAAACCAATTTCAACAAGGTAAAGTTATAGAAACTTCTTGTGAGATTTGCGGGGGTTCTCATTCATACATCGATTGTCCTTCTACTCTTGATAATCCAGAAAATGTTTATGCCGCTAACGGTAACTTTTCTACAGGAGGCTACCAAGCACGTTCTCAAGGAGACCATAACTTGCTAAGTTATCGTTCCAACAACTATCTATCTTCACCCGGTTTTTCTCATCAAAATCAAAACCAAAACAATTTCAATCGCAACAATCAAAGCCAACGTCGAGCTACCAATCAATATCAATCCCAACGAAACCTATATCCATCTCAAGGAAATAATTAAGCTTACCAAGTCCCACCTCTCAATCAACCCACGGCATTGAACCAAGACCTCGAAGCTTACATGAGGACCAATAGAGAGATGGTGACGAATCTTCAAAGCCAATTCATTAACTTGAAGGGTGATATGGCAAAACAAGGAAACGATATTCGAGCCGAGCTAAGGAATGACATGGCGAAATAAGGGAATGATCTTTAAGCCGATATGAGAAACTCTATGAGCAATCAAACGGATAACTTAAGGGATATGATGGCTAGTTTTTTCCCAAGTAATCAAGCCTCTGGTTCGGGTTCTCTTCCGAGTAACACCGTTGCTAATCCAAGAGGGGAGATGAAATCAATCACCACCCGAAGTGGAAAAGCTTTAAAGGAACCTAAGATTCCTACACCTACACTGGTGATTGTGACCAAGGAAAACGAGTCCCCTTCTCCAATTCCTCCACCTTCTACTTCCACCCCTCCACCAACTAAGGATGTGAGTGAGAATTCCATTACAAAGCCTTCATCTCAACCTAATATACCTTATCCCTCAAGGTTGAGGAAAGAGAAGTTGAAGAACAAGGATGATATTCAGGTTTCTAACTTTCTTAAAATGTTTAAACAACTGAATTTCAACATCTCCTTTGCTGAGGCTCTCGCTCACATGCCGAAATATGCTAAAATGTTTAAATATCTTCTCAGTGATAAGGAGAAACTTCTTGATATCGCTCAGACCTAACTTAATGAGAATTGCTCTGCAGTGCTCTTAAGGAAATTACCAACCAAACTTGGTGATCCGGGTCGTTTCCTCATTCCTTGCAACTTCCCCGGGGTAGAGAATTGTATGGCCCTAGCCGATCTAGGTGCTAGTATCAACTTAATGCCTCTAAGCGTTTGGAAACAATTGTCTCTACCCGAGCTAGTCCCCACACGAATGACATTGGAATTAGCTAACCGTACGGTTGCTTATCTGGTGGGGATAGCCGAAGATGTCTTCGTCGATGTCGACAAATTTACCTTTCCGGCGGATTTTGTTGTCTTCGACTATGAGATGGATCCCCGTGTTCCATTAACCGTTGGACGTCCATTCTTGAAGACCGTTCGCACTCTCATTGATGTAGCTGCGGGCGAATTAATCATGAGTGTTGGTGACGATAAAAAGTTTTCAACATGGGTAAACTTTCTAAGCAGCCTTCTGAAAACGAGAGTGTTAATTTCATTGACGTTCTTGATGAGGCTTGTGAAGAACATTTCAAAGACGCTTGTAAAAGTGGTTCTTCTTCTCTACCCATTGTTGAGACCGTTGCCTCTATTGCTCCCTCACTAACTCCATTTGGAGAAAGTGATTTCCTTTTGAAAGAATTTGAAGCAACTTTGGGAGATGTGGACTTAAAATATGACGATTTTCCCTCCGATTGGGATGAAGACATTCGTACCATTCAGAAACTTCTCAATGAGGACCATATTTCTCCACCATCTCCTAAGGATATCTCTATCGATGAACCGAATTTGACTATGCCTTCCATCGAAAATCCTCCGGATTTAGAGCTTAAGGACCTACCGTCTCATCTCGAGTACGTTTTCCTTGAAGAGAATAAGTTGCTACACGTCATCATCGCAAAGTACTTGAAAGAAGAAGAAAAATCTAGACTTATCAACGTGCTAAAGAATCATAAGAAAGCGATTTCTTGGAAAATCTCCGATATTCGTGGAATTGATCCTCACTTTTGCACACATAAAATTCTCATGCAGGACGACTTTAAACCCACTATTCAAAGCCAAAGAAGGCTGAATCCCAAGATCCATGACGTTATCAAAAAAGAGGTTATCAAACTTCTTGATGCGGGAATGATCTACCCTATCTCAGATTCACCATGGGTTAGTCCGGTCCATTGTGTGCCTAAGAAAGGCGGAATCACCGTTGTGCCCAATGAACACAACTAGTTGATTCCTACTCGTCTCGTTACAAGATGGAGAGTTTGTATAGACTATCGCAAACTCAATGATGCTACGAGAAAGGATCATTTTCCCCTTCCTTTCATGGACCAAATGCTTGAACGTCTAGCGGGTAATGACTATAACTACTTCTTAGATGGTTTCTCGGGTTATTTTCAAATACCCATCGATCCCCAAGACCAAGAGAAAACCACATTCACTTGTCCTTATGGAACATTTTCTTATAAAAGAATGCCTTTTGGCTTATGCAATGCTCCCGGGACTTTCCAAAGGTGTATGATGGCTATCTTCCATGACATGGTTGAGAAAACCATGGAAGTCTTCATGGATGATTTCTCGGTCTATGGTGACTCCTTCTCTTTTTTCCTTGCCAATTTGGAACGCATGCTTAAGCGATGTGAAGACACTCGCCTTGTTCTAAATTGGGAAAAATGCCATTTCATGGTAAAAGAAGGCATTGTGCTTGGACATAAAATCTTAAAAGCCGGCCTTGAAGTGGACAGTGCTAAAGTGGATGTCATAGCCAAATTACCTCCACCTTCAACCGTGAAGGGTGTGAGAAGTTTCCTTGGTCATGCGGGCTTCTATCGTCGATTCATTCAAGATTTTTCTAAAATCGCTCGCCGATGAACCACCTCTTGGAAAAAGATACTCCTTTTATCTTTTCTAAAGAGTGTATGGACTACTTCAATCTTCTTAAGGACAAGCTAACTAAGGCACCGGTCTTGGTTACCCCTAATTGGGAGCTACCATTTGAATTGATGTGCGATGCTAGCGACTTTGCTATTGGAGCGGTTTTGGGCCAAAGAGTGAAAAAACACATCTAACCAATCCATTACGCTAGCAAGACAATGACGGGGGCTCAATTGCATTATACCACTACCGAAAAAGAGCTTTTAGCTGTAGTGTATGCTTTTGAGAAATTCCGCCCCTATCTTGTTTTTTCCACCACCATCGAGTACATCGATCATTCGGCGTTGAAGTACTTGTTGACTAAGCAAGATTCTAAGCCAATACTTCTTCGTTGAGTTTTGCTCCTTCAAGAATTTAAAATTGAAATTCATGACAAAAAGGGAGCAGAAAACCTACCCGCGGATCATCTAAGTAGACTTGAGGATCCTTATCAAGGGGATCATCCGAATCAAGAGATCAATGACTCTTTTCCCCTTGAGGATTTAATGTCTATCAACTCCAATCTTGATGACACCCCGTGGTTTGCAGACATTACAAACTATTTAGCGGGTGGTATTCTCATCCAAGGGTTAACATCCCAACAAAAGAAGAAGTTCTTTAAAGATGTTAAGACTTACTTTTGGGATGACCCTTATCTCTTCAAACAATGTGTTGATATAATTATTCGTCGATGCGTTGATGGGCCGGCAGCGTAACTAATCCTTGAAGCTTGCCATAAAGGACCCACCGGTGGTCATTTTGGTCCTAACTACAATGCGAAGAAAGTGTTTGACTCGGGATTCTATTAGCCCACCATTTATCGTGACACTCACGAGATGGTTAAAAATTGTGATGCTTGCCAACGGCAAGGCAAGATCACACATAAAGATGAGAAGCCTCAAAATTTCATCCAAGAATGTGAAATCTTTGATTTATGGGGTATCGACTTTATGGGGCCATTTCCATCATCCAAAGGGAACAAGTACATCCTCTTAGCCGTTGACTACGTCTCTAAATGGGTTGAAGCTAAGGCTCTCCCTACGAACGATGCAAGGGTGGTTGTGAACTTTCTGAAGCAACTTTTTGCTCGATTCAGTGTTCCTCGTGCTATCATCAGTGACCGCGGGACTCATTTTTCCAATGATTAATTTGCAAGAGTCATGGCTAAGTATGGTGTCAATCACCGTCTTTCCACCGCTTATCATCCTCAAACTAATGGTCAAGCCGAGATATCTAACCGTGGATTGAAGCGAATTCTGGAGCGTACTGTGGGAGAGCATCGTGCCTCGTGTGCCGATAAGTTAGACAATGCTTTGTGGGCTTTCCGTACCGCTTATAAGACCCCGATTGGTTGTACACGTTATCGTCTTATGTACGGGAAAGCATGCCACCTCCCTATTGAGCTGGAACATAAGGCATACTGGGCCTTGATGTGGGCCAATTTCGACATCAACAAAGCTGGTGATCTTCGGAAGATTCAACTCAACGAGCTAAATGAACTAAGGAATGAAGGTTATGAGAACTCATTGATCTACAAGGAGAAAAAAAAGATCATCCATGATGCTAGGTAATACTTGGTTTTTACACCTCGTATAAAATATAGTTGTCCCAAGTCTTTTCGAATTGAAAACCGGTCTAAAGTGCGACTCAATCGTCTTTTGGTGAATCAAGAGAATGGTTTGGTTGATTATCTATTTTAAACTATTAGCAAGTAATTAAACTGTCGTTGAGTAAAATGGAAGAATAAAGATTAATACTAAAATGACGAGTAAAAATAAATGATTGTAAACTTAAAGATAGCAATGGAAAAGTACTAGCACACTAAATAAAACTAACACTTGGAAAACTTTCTAAAAATAAGAACTTAGTTGAAAAGTACTAAAAGAAAGTAAGAACGGGATACACCAAAACAACTCAATCGGAATAAGCCAAAACAAGACCAGATCGGAATGTATTCCGATCTGGTGGTCGGAATATGGGGGGGGAATGCAATCGGAATATCCACAAAGGGGGGGTCAATCGGAATATAAGCTACCACACTGATCGGAATATTAGAATAGGGAGCAATCGGAATATAAGCTAGAATACCAATCGGAATATTGGGAAAACTACTATAATCGGAATACTAAACAGAAACCCCCAATCGGAATAAGCAACAGGGCAACCGTCGGAATGTGAAAGCCCTAATCCGATCACTATGATCGGAATACATGGGTGCAAATCGGAATCTACAAACCCTTTTCCGATTTGATCAATCGGAAAAAGGGTGGGAGGCTGCTCAGAATGTTCGATCGGAAAGGGGGTTTAATCCCTTTCCGATTTTTGTGGGATTCGGTTGGAAAGCAAGAAAATAAGCTATTAGGATGAGCTTATTCCCGAAACTAGAACGAATCAACTTAAACGGAATCAAATAAGCACTTTTATCAACTTATCTAACTCGAAAATAAACAAACTTTTGATTAAACTATAAAAACATGAACTTTTAAAGAAGACTTTTTATAAGAAAATATGCTAATCATAAAAAATAAGCCAATAAGCACAAAAGTCTTAAAGCTTAATCAAATGAAAACTTATGAAATGATCAAAAGATTAACTTTTTAAGCACGAAATCATTTAGAACAACACGGATCATATGATAATCGCACCAAAATCAATCTAAAATCAAAGAAGAGTAGAATGAGATTAAGGATTAAAAGCTTAAAATAGAACTTGATTAATGAAAAATAAGCAATACAAATGTTTAATCTTGAAAGATTAAGAAAAAGATGAAACTTAGTGAGAGAAAGTTTAAGACTTTCTCTCTCTAAAACTAGAGAAAATGAAAAAGTGAAAACTAGCTAAAACTATCTAACCCCCAACTACCCTCTTAATGACTATTAGGAGGGTATTTATAGGGAAGGTGGAAGGAGTGCATGTGTTGCATCTTCTTTCTTGCTTACTTCACGTTTTCTCGACTCGACTTTAATTCTTTGTCTTTGTCGTCTCGGGATTTGAACTTGTCTTTTAATTTTCTTCTTCTATTATACTTAAGTTCTTCGACTTCGTTAAACTTCCGTCTTTAGACTTTTTCTTCGATAAATCTTCAGAATAGGCCTTAGACTTCCGTTCTTTTTGCACTCTTGATCTTTTGACTTTGTCTTTTCCCGTTTTCTTCGATAAAAGCCCGTGAATACCCGTGTTTTCTTCCTTTTTCATATTTTGGTCCTAAAACACAATAAAAACACAAACCACGCATATTCTGACTTTTACGACATAAATCACACGTTTTGGTCTTGTTATTATTGGAAATAAGTGGTAAAAGGATAAGTGTTTTCACATTTATTAAATCCCCTACACTTGACCATTGCAATGCCCTGATGCAATGCATTAATTTTAAAGCACGGTTTACATTCTCCATCATAAATAACCCACCTTGGCCTTTATTAAATACTAATCATAAAAAGATAGAAACCAGTAAAGAAATTAAAAAAACTTACATTGGGTTTTGGCGGCCATGAACATTTATCATCCTCAAGTTTCACGTTCCCCATACCAAGCTTAAAAACGAGATCATTGTTATTATAAGTTAGCAAACTATCACGAACTCATGTGGGCCAATTACTCACTTAGACTCCCTTATTCCTAGGTGTATCTCTTATATTTTATTTTGGTCTTGAATGATCACGATGATGCATTGTTTGACTTATTTCGATAGTTATTTAGTCCAAAAATAAAGTGAACGATTTAATCAATAGTTAGCTAAAGGACCAAATCTTTTAAAACTGCTTCTCTGGACCTCATAAAGTTCATATCTTGGCATAACTCGCTTCACGATTTGAGACCTTTCTCGGACCGATATTTGGCAGCGACTTCATACTTCAAATCTTTGAGAGACGTTCTTGAAATAATGGTCTTCTCTTCATAATAGGAATTTCTTCACTTGAAGTTTTGCGAGATTCTTCATCTTTGGACCACGACTTCTTCATTTTTCTCCAATCTTTATTTTGGACTTCGATATACAACGATCCGCCTCCTTTTAGGACTTGGATCTATTTATCCTCATACCTTGTTAGGGTCTTTTCGGATAGACTTATCCATTACTTTTGGGGAGTTCTTGCTTTTCGTCGTGTGTCTCGATCCTTCATATTGATTTTCGATAAATGATTCTTCACATCAGTTTTGGATCTTTAGCAACAAAATGTAGCCCTCATGCCTTGTTAGGGCCTTTTCGGACTCGCCAATCTTCGCATCCCGCTTCAATAAGTTATGCCTTGGCTATGAACTCTAATCCGTACCGAGCAACTTTCAAACGATCTGGGGCTAGAAGCTAACTTTTTAAATCGTACAACCTTATTTATTGCAGATAAATTTATTAACAAGCGGAGGGAGAATAGGCTTATAATTAACTCACATAAATTCACGAAAGAGTGCCGAACTTATAATTTACTCTATCATCTCTCGTTCTCCACAGTTTAAAATCTCAAGGAATGAGACTCGTGGATGCTTAGCCTATTAAATAAAAGTATTGTGTTTTCGAGTCATCTATAGGATCTTGCAAATTCTCGGACTTTTTCAAGTTTAGAAATCGCATTTTAAAGTTCCCTTGATAAATGAATCTCTAGGATCAATTATAGGAACTTGCGAAAAGTTCTTGTTCTTAACCCGTGAGAGTTAAGACTTTCGCGTTTTATAGCTCCCTATATAAAAGCCTAGCAAAACTTGACTTAAACACGTTAACGATACTAGCTAGAGTAAACTTAGGTAAGTAAACTCGGGTTGAGTCAAAATGTTCACGACTAAGAAAAATCTAAACCACTTTATTGAAAATTTATTCTAGCAATGGAAAGAAACTTAAACATGATAAAGGAAAATACAACTATACAACTAGGCCAAAATAGATAAAAAAATTTGAAAAATGTCGAAAAATCAAATTTTCCGGTTAAAATGAGGGCAAATTCATGGAAAAGACCACTTACTTCGATAGAAGTCCCCCCTACACTTGAGATAAACATTGTCCTTAATGTTTAAGCATGTGGGAGTAAATTCCCCTACACTTATGACATTGTGCACTTTGTTTAAATCTTGCTAAGGAAAGGACAACTAAAGTGAATTCAATGTGAACATATAAAATATGAAATATTGAATCACAAGAGTTTAGGATAGAACCGGGAAGATGGGAACACGGTATCACGGTTCATCAAAAGTCATCAAGATGCTCTCTGAAGCTTTAATCCCTGCACAGCACAAGAAACAAGACAACAAGCACATACGGGGCTCTCCCCTACACTTATTATGAAAGCAGTAAAGGATAGATCACGGGTTGCCTCCCGAGAAGCGCTTGTTTTTTGTTCACCAAGTCACGAGCCTGACTCGACCTAATTTAGTTCATGGGAAACGTGGTGAGGGATGGAATCATCTCATGAGAGATGTCATCACCAAAGTACAGCTTCAGACGCTGACCATTCACCTTGAAATTGGGTCCATTCGGCTGAGAAAGCTCAATGGTCCCATATGGAAAGACTTTGGCGATGGTGAATGGACCAGACCAGCGGCTCTTCAACTTGCCAGAGAAGATCTTCAACCGAGAGTTAAAGAGTAAGACTTGATCACCAACGTCGAACTCTCGGTTCTTGATTTTTGCGTCATGAATGATCTTCGTCTTCTCCTTGTAGATCAGCGAGTTCTCATAAGCTTCATTCCTCAGTTCATTGAGCTCGTTGAGTTGAATCTTGCGATGATCACCGGCTTTATTGATGTCGAAATTAGCCCACTTCAAGGCCTAGTGCGCCTTATGTTCCAGCTCGATGGGGAGGTGGCACGCTTTCCCGTACACAAGACGATAAGGTGTACAACCGATCGGGGTCTTATAAGCAGTGCGGAAAGCCCACAGAGCATCATCTAACTTATCGACCCATGCGGCGCGATGCTCTCCCACAGTACGCTCTAAAATTCTCTTCAAGCCATGGTTGGAAATCTCGGCTTGCCCATTGGTTTGGGGATGATAGGCGGTGGAAAGAAGGTGATTGACACCATACTTAGCCATGACTCTTGCAAATTGATCGTTGCAAAAATGAGTCCCGCGGTCACTAATGATAGCACGAGGAACGCCAAATCGAGCGAAAAGCTGCTTCAAAAAGTTCACAACCACCCTCGCATCATTTGTAGGAAGAGCCTTAGCTTCAACCCATTTAGAAACGTAGTCGACGGCGACGAGGATGTACTTGTTCCCTTTGGATGATGGAAATGGCCCCATAAAGTCGATGCCCCATATGTCAAAGATTTCACATTCCTGTATGAAATTTTGAGGCATCTCATCCTTATGTGTGATCTTACCTTGACGTTGGCAAGCATCACAATGCTTAACCATTTCGTGAGCATCACGATAAATGGTGGGCCAATAGAATCCAGAATCAAACACTTTTTTAGCGGTGTAGTTGGGACCAAAGTGACCACCGGTGGGTCCTTTGTGGCAAGCTTGGAGAATGTCAAAAGCTGCCGGTCTGTCAACACATCGACGAATGATCAGATCAGCACACTGTTTGAATAGATAAGGGTCATCCCAAAAGTAAGTCTTAACATCGTTCAAGAACTTCTTCTTTTGTTAGGATGTTAATCCTTTGATGAGAATACCACCCGCTAAGTAGTTTGCAATGTCCGTAAACCACGGGGTGTCATCAAGATTGAGATTTATAGACATTAAGGTCTCAAGGGGGAAAGAGTCATTGATCTCTTTGTTCGGATGATCCCCTTGATATGGATCCTCAAGTCTGCTCAGATGATCCGCGGCCAGGTTTTCGGCTCCCTTCTTGTCACGAATTTCAATGTTGAATTCTTGAAGGAGTAAAACCCAGCGAAGAAGTCTTGGCTTAGAATCATGCTTTGTCATCAAGTACATCAACGTGGAATGGTCCGTGTATACGATGGTGGGGGATAAAACAAGATAGGGGTGAAATTTCTCAATAGCATAGACAACAGCTAAAAGCTCTTTTTCGGTTGTCGTATAATGTAATTGAGCCCCCGTCATTGTTTTGCTAGCGTAGTGGATTGGTTGGAAGTGTTTATTCACTCGTTGCCCCAAAACCGCACCAATAGCAAAGTCGCTAGCATCGCACATCAATTCAAAAGGCAACTCCCAATTAGGGGTAACCAAGACCGGTGCCTTAGTTAGATTATCCTTAAGAAGATTGAAGGCTTCGAGACACTCTTTAGAAAAGATAAAAGGAGTATCATTTTCCAAGAGGTGGGTCATCGGGCGAGCGATTTTAGAGAAATCCTGAATGAATCAACGATAGAAGCCCGCATGACCCAGAAAACTTCTCACACCCTTCACGGTTGAAGGTGGAGGTAATTTGGCTATGACATCTACTTTAGCACGATCGACTTCAAGACCGGCTTTAGAGATTTTGTGTCCTAGCACAATGCCTTCTTTTACCATAAAATGGCATTTTTCCCAATTCAGAACAAGGCGAGTGTCTTCGCACCGCTTAAGCATACGTTCCAAATTGGCAAGGCAAGAAGAGAAGGAATCCCCGAAGACCAAGAAATCATCCATGAAGACTTCCATGGTTTGCTCAACCATGTCATGGAAGATAGCCAACATGCACCTTTGGAAAGTCCCGGGGGCATTGCATAAGCCAAAAGGCATTCTTTTATAAGCAAATGTGCCATAGGGACAAGTGAATGTTGTCTTCTCTTGATCTTGGGGATCGATGGGTATTTGGAAATAACCCGAGAAACCATCAAGAAAGCAGTAATATTCATTACCCGCTAAACGTTCAAGCATTTGGTCCATAAAAGGTAGAGGGAAATGATCCTTTCTCGTGGCATCATTGAGTTTGCGGTAGTCTATACAAACTCTCCACCCAGTAACGAGACGGGTAGGAATCAACTCGTTGTTTGCATTGGGCACAACGGTGATACCGCCTTTCTTAGGCACACAATGGACTGGACTAACCCATGGTGAATCCGAAATAGGGTAAATCATACCCGCATCAAGAAGTTTGATAACCTCTTTTTTGATGACTTCATGGATTTTAGGATTCACCCTTCGTTGGCTTTGAATTGTCAGCTTAAAGTCGTCCTCCATGAGAATTTTATGTGTGCAAAAGTGAGGATCAATTCCACGGATGTCGGAGATTTTCCAAGCGATAGCTCTTTTATGCTTCTTCAACACTGCGACAAGTCGGGCTTTTTCGTCTTCTTTTAGATCCTTTGCGATGATGACCGGTAACTTCTCGTTGTCTTCCAGGAAAACGTACTCAAGATGAGGAGGTAGGTCCTTAAGCTCGAGAGTAGGTGGATCCTCAATAGATGGTGACACTAACGATGGATCATCATTAGTCACCTCTTTAGGAGAAGGACGAGAAAACGGGTCCTCATTGAGAAGTCTCTCAATAGTACGAATGTCTTCATCCCAATTGGTGGACAAATTATCATACTTAATATCGAGAGGACCCAAGCTAGATTCGAAATCATCCAAGTCACTTTCTCCAAAAGGAGTCAATGCTGGAGCAATTGAGGCAATGGTCTCAACATTGGGTAGAGAAGAAAGAGTACTTTTGCAATCATCATGAAAATGTTCTTCACAAGCCTCATCGAGAACATCAATAGCATTAACACTCTCATATGAATAAGGTTGCTGAGAAATCTTACCCATGTTGAAGACAATTTTATCGTCACCAACTCGCATGATTATTTCGCCCGCGGCTACATCAATGAGAGTGCGACCGGTCCTCAGGAATGGACGTCCAACGATTAATGGAAATCGGGGGTCCATCTCGTAGTCAACGACAACAAAATCCGCCGGGAAGGTGAATTTATCAACGCCAACAAAGACATCTTCGGCTATCCCCACTGGATAAGCAACCGTACGGTTGGCTAATTCCAAAGTCATTTTGGTGGGGACTAGCTCGGGGAGAGATAATTGCTTCCAAACACTTAATGGCATTAAGTTTATACTAGCACCTAGATCGGCTAGGGCCATGCAATTCTCTACTCCCGGGAAGTTGCAAGGAATCAAGAAGCGACCCGGATCACCAAGTTTGGTGGGCAATTGCCTTAAGAGCACTACGGAGCAGTTCTCATTAAGTTGGGTCTGATCGATTTCAAGAAGCTTTTCCTTATCACTTAGAAGATCTTTAAACATCTTAGCGTATTTGGGCATGTGAGAGAGAGCCTCGGCAAAGGAGATGTTAAAATTCAATTGTTTAAACATTTTTAGAAAGTTTGAAACCTGAATATCATCCTTGCTCTTTTGCTTCTCTTTCCTCAACCTTGAAGGATAAGGTATATTGGATGAAGAAGAAGGCTTTAAGGGAATATGATCACTCACAACCACGGGTGGTGGGGAAATGGGGATAGAAGGTGAAGGAGGTGGGGAAAGTTGCTCTTTTTCCTTGTTCACAATCACGGGTGGAGGTGTAGGAAGCTCGGGTTCCATATAACCTTTTCCACTACGAGTGGTGATTGCTTTCATCTCCCCTCTTGGATTCGCAACGGTATTACTCGGAAGAGTACCAGAAGAAGAGGGTTGATTACCTTGGATGAGCGAACCAATCATATCACGAAGGTGAACTGCTTGATTATTAAAAGAGTCTCTCATGTTTGCATTAATTTCATTGCTGTGTTTGGCCATGTCATTCCGTAGCTCGGCTCGAATATCGTTCCCTTGTTTTGCCATTTCTCCCTTCAAGTTGCGGACTTGACTCTGAAGATTCGTCACCATCTCCCGATTAGTCTTTATGAATGTCTCGACATCTGGACTCACTGCCATCAGTTGATTGAGAGGTGGAGCTTGGTAAGCTTGAGAATTTCCTTGAGGTGGGTATGAATTTCGTTGGGATTGATATTGATTGTTAGCACGAGGTTGGGATTGGTTGTATCTTTGTTGTTGGTTTTGGTTTGCAGGAGGGAAACCAGGAGGAGCAAGATAATTGTTGGAAAGATAACTTAGCAAGCCACGGTCTCCTTGAGGGCGAGCTGGATAGCCTCCCGTGGGATAAGTGCCGTAAGCTGCGTTAACGTTTTCAGAATAATTGCCTTGAGTAGAAGGGCAATCATTATAAGAATGAGGACCACCACATGTGTCACAAGAAATAGCAACGGCCTTAGCTTGTTGAAATTGGTTTGTGGCTATGGACATGAAATCTTTGTGCATACTCGCGATTTGTCAGGTAAGTTCGGATATCTCAGGATTGGAAGTAGTAGAAGAAACATTGACTCTCTGATTAGATCTTGAGGATACGGATGAATCCCAATTCTTGTGGTGAGTAGCCATGTTTTCAATCAACTCTCGACACTCCTCCGGTCTCCTTTTCATAAAAGTACCACCGGCGACGGCATTGATCGTGTCACGATCACGAAAAGTGAGACCATCGTAGAAGGTGTCAATGAGAGTGACGGGGAGCATATTGTGATTTGGACAGCGGTCGATCAAATCATTGTATCGTTCCCAAGCATCAAAGAGCGATTCATCATTTTATTGCATGAATCCACTGATTTGGTTACGAAGGCTAGTGACCATGGATGGGGGAAAGTAGCGCGATAAAAAGCGTTGAGTCATGTCATTCCACGTATGAATAGAATTCTTAGGAAGACGGTCAAACCATTTTTCGGCATGGTGAGAAAGCGAGTGGGGAAAAAGTTGAAGGCGAAGGTCATCCATAGAAACACCGGAGCATTTCATGCTTTGGGTAATGGTAATGAATTTGTCGAGGTGTTTGTTGGCATCATCATCCGGAATTCCGCGAAATGGGTTCGTTTGTACTTGCTGAATCATGTGATGCTTCAACGAAAACTCCTGAACCTTGACGTGCATCGGCGCAATCGGGCCTCCGCGTCCGTTCATGGTGGGTTGACACAATTCCTCCATCGTTCGTAAATCAGGTAGGTGGACATTGTTGTTGTTGTTTTTATTATTCAAATTGGGTAGATGTGGGTTATTATTGTTGTTATTAACACCAGCCATAGCTAAATCTTCACGAGTCTCGGGCTCAGAATAGTTGGAAGATCTAGTACGCATACACATGCAGAAGAAAAATATACACAAAGAATATCTGTATAATCTTTTTGGTGCAAAACCTTTTGGAAAAGAATTGCTTTTTTATGATTTTTTAATGTTTTTGTATTTTTGAAGAGTTTTATATTTTTTTGGATTTTTTGAAAATTTTTAAAGCAAGGAAAATAACGTTCAAAGAACGGATCCCAAAATTCATTGCGTCTCTCACTATAAACCGTTAATCGTAACGAAAAGAGCCGGCAGCGGCGCCATTTAATACTTGGTTTTTACACCTCGTATAAAATATAGTTGTCCCAAGTCTTTTCGAATTGAAAACCGGTCTAAAGTGCGACTCAATCGTCTTTTGGTGAATCAAGAGAATGGTTTGGTTGATTATCTATTTTAAACTATTAGCAAGTAATTAAAGTGTCGTTGAGTAAAATGGAAGAATAAAGATTAATACTAAAATGACGAGTAAAAATAAATGATTGTAAACTTAAAGATAGCAATGGAAAAGTACTAGCACACTAAATAAAACTAAAACTTGGAAAACTTTCTAAAAATAAGAACTTAGTTGAAAAGTACTAAAAGAAAGTAAGAACGGGATACACCAAAACAACTCAATCGGAATAAGCCAAAACAAGCCCAGATCGGAATGTATTCCGATCTGGTGGTCGGAATATGGGGGGAATGCAATCGGAATATCCACAAAGGGGGGTCAATCGGAATATAAGCTACCACACTGATCGGAATATTAGAATAGGGAGCAATCGAAATATAAGCTAGACTACCAATCAGAATATTAGGAAAACTACTATAATCAGAATACTAAACAGAAACCCCCAATCGGAATAAGCAACAGGGCAACCGTCAGAATGTGAAAGCCCTAATCCGATCACTATCATCGGAATACAGGGGTGCAAATCGGAATCTACAAACCCTTTTCCGATTTGATCAATCGGAAAAAGGGTGGGAGGCTGCTCGGAATGTTCGATCGGAAAGGGGGTTTAATCCCTTTTCCGATTTTTGTGGGATTCGGTTGGAAAGCAAGAAAATAAGCTATTAGGATGAGCTTATTCCCGAAACTAGAACGAATCAACTTAAACGGAATCAAATAAGCACTTTTATCAACTTATCTAACTCGAAAATAAACAAACTTTTGATTAAACTATAAAAACATGAACTTTTAAAGAAGACTTTTTATAAGAAAATAAGCTAATCATAAAAAATAAGCCAATAAGCACAAAAGTCATAAAGCTTAATCTAATGAAAACTTATGAAATGATCAAAAGATTAACTTTTTAAGCACGAAATCATTTAGAACAACACGGATCATATGATAATCGCACCAAAATCAATCTAAAATCAAAGAAGAGTAGAATGAGATAAGGATTAAAAGCTTAAAATAGAACTTGATTAATGAAAAATAAGCAATACAAATGTTTAATCTTGAAAGATTAAGAAAAAGATGAAACTTAGTGAGAGAAAGTTTAAGACTTTCTCTCTCTAAAAATAGAGAAAATGAAAAAGTGAAAACTAGCTAAAACTATCTAACCCCCAACTACCCTCCTAATGACTATTAGGAGGGTATTTATAGGGAAGGTGGAAGGAGTGCATGTGTTGCATCTTCTTTCTTGCTTTCTTCACGTTTTCTCGACTTGACTTTAATTCTTTGTCTTCGTTGTCTCGGGATTTGAACTTGTCTTTTAATTTTCTTCTTCTATTAGACTTAAGTTCTTCGACTTCGTTAAACTTCCGTCTTTAGACTTTTTCTTCGATAAATCTTCAGAATAGGCCTTGGACTTCCGTTCTTTTTGCACTCTTGATCTTTTGACTTTGTCTTTTCCCGTTTTCTTCGATAAAAGCCCGTGAAAACCCGTGTTTTCTTCCTTTTTCATATTTTCGTCCTAAAACACAATAAAAACACAAACCACGCATAATTCCGACTTTTACGACATAAATCACACGTTTTGGTCTTGTTATTATTGGAAATAAGTGGTAAAAGGATAAGTGTTTTCACACTTATTACTAGGATTAAGAACCGAGAGTTCCACGTTGGTGATCAAGTTTTACCCTTTAACTCTCGGTTAAAGATCTTCTCAGGAAAGCTGAAGAGCCGTTGGTCTGGTCTATTCACCGTCGCCAAAGTCTTCCCATATGGCACCATTGAGATTTCTCAGCCAAATGGGCCCAGTTTTAAGGTGAATGGCCAGCGCGTGAAGCTGTATTTTGGTGAGGAAATATCTCATGAGATGATTCCATCCCTCACCACGTTTCCCTTGAATTAGTTCTGGGTAGTCAGGCTCGTGACTCGTTTATAAAAAAACAAGCGCTTCTCGGGAGGCAACCCGTTGATCTATCCTTTACCGTTTTCATAATAAGTTTAGGGGGAGCCCCATATTTGTTTGTTGTCTTGTTTCTTATGTTGTGCAGGGATTAAAGCTTCAAAGATCCATTCTCGATGACTTTTAACGAACCGTGATCCCGTGTACCCGTCTTCCTGGTTCTATCCTAAACTCTCGTGATTCAATATTTCATATCTTATATGTTCACATTGAAATCACTATAGTTGTCCTTCCCTTAGCCAGATTTAACCAAAGTGAACAATGTCCTAAATGTAGGGGAGTTTATTCCCACATGCTTAAACATTGAGGACAATGTTTGTATCAAGTGTAGGGGGACTTCTATTGAAGTAAGTGGGCTTTTCCATGAATTTGTCCTCATTTTAACCAAAAAATCTGATTTTTCGACATTTTTCAAAATTTTTAATCTCTTTTGGCCTTGTAGTTTTCCTGTTTTATCGTTACTTACTTTCTTTGCTAAAAATAATTTTCAATAAAGTGGTTTTAAAATTTTCAAAGTCATGAATATTTTGACTCAACCCGAGTTTACTTATCTAAGTTTACTCTAGCTAGTATCCTTAACGTGTTTAAGTCAAGTTTTGCTAGGCTTTTATATAGGGAACTTTAAAACGGGAAAGTCTTAACTCTCACGGGTTAAGAACAAGAACTTTTCGCAAGTTCCTATAATTGATCCTTGAGAGTCGTTTATCAAGGGAACTTTAAAATGCGCCTTCTGAACTTGAAAAAGTCTATGAGTTTGCAAGATCTTATAGATGACTCGAAAACCCAAAACTTTGATTTAATTGGCTAAGCATCCACGAGTCTCATTCCTTGAGATTTTAAACTGTGGAGAACGAGAGATGATAGAGTCAATTATAAGTTTGGCATTCTTTCGTGAATTTATGTGAGTTGATTATGAGCCTATTCTCCCACCGCTTGTTAATAAATATAACTGCAATAAATAAGGTTGTACGATTTGAAAAGTTACTTAGCTTCTAGCCCAAGATCGTTTAAAAGTTGCTCGGTATTAATTAGAGTTCATAGCCAAGGCATAACTTATTGAAGAGGGATGAGAAGATTGGCGAGTCCGAAAAGGCCTTAACAAGGCATGAGGGCTACATTTTGTTGCTAAAGATCCAATGTGATGTGAAGAATCATTTATCAAAAATCAATATGAAGGATCGAGACACACGACGAAAAGCAAGTACTCCCCTAAAGATCATGGAGAAGTCTATCCAAAAAGGCCCTAACAAGGTATGAGGATAAATAGATCCAAGTCCTAAAAGGAGGCGGATCGTTGTATATCAAAATCCAAAATAAAGATTAGAGAAAAATTAAGAAGTCGTGGTCCAAATATGAAGAATCTCTCAAAAACTTCAAGTGAAGAAATACCTATTATGTAGAGAAGACCATAATTTCAAGAACGTCTCTCAAGATTCGAAGTATGAAGTCGCTGCCAAATATCGGTCTGAGAAAGGTCTCAAATCGTGAAGCGAGTTATGCCAAGATATGAACTTTAAGAGGTCCCGAGAAGCAGTTTTAAAAGATTTTGTCCTTTAGCTAACTATTGATTAAATCGTCCCACTTTATTTTCAGCCTAAATAACTATCGAAATAAGTCAAACAATGCATCTTCGTGATCATTCAAGACAAAATTAAAATATAAGAGATACACCTAGCAATAAGGGAGTCTAAGTAAATAATTGGGCCACATGAGTTCGTGTTAGTTTGCTAACTTATAATAATAATGATCTCGTTTTTAAGCTTGGTATGGGGAACGTGAAACTTGAGGTGATGAACATTCATGACAACTAAAACCCCAAAGTAAGTTTTTGATTTCTATCTTTTTACTTTCCTTAATGTTTAGTATTTAATAAAGGCCAAGGTGGGTTATCTATGATGAGAAATGTAATCTGTGCTTTGAAATTAATGCATTGCATGAGGGCATTCCAATGGTCAAGTGTAGGGGATTTAATAAATGTGAAAACACTTATCCTTTTACCACTTATTTCCAATAATAACAAGACCAAAACGTATATTTTATGTCGTAAATGTCGGAATTATGCGTGGTTTGTGTTTTTATTGTGTTTTAGGACCAAAAGATGAAAAAGGAAGAAACATGGGCTATCACGGGCTTTTAACGAAGAAAAAGACAAAAGACAAAGTCAAAAGATCGAGAGTGTAAAAAGAACGGAAGTCCAAGGCCTATTCTGAAGATTTATCAAAGAAAAAGTCTAAAGACGGAAGTTTAATGAAGTCGAAGAACTCAAGTCTAATAGAAGAAGAAAATTATAAGACAAGTTCAATTTACATCGACAAATCCCGAGACGACGTCGAGAAAGACAAAGAATTTAAATCGAGTCGTGAAGAAAGAAAGAAAGAAGGAAACACATGTACCTTTCCATCTCCTATAAATACTCTCCTAAACACATTAGGAGGGTGGTTAGCTAGTTTCATTTTTCAATTTTTCCTTTCTAGTTTTTAGAGAGAGAAAGTTTTAAACTTTCTCTCACTAAGTTTCATCTTTTCTTTATTTTTATCTTTCAAGTTTAAGCTTTTAATCATCCTTGTATTTGGATTTCATTAATCACAAGTTCAAGCTAAGCTTTTTGTTCATTAATCTCTTTCTACCTTTCTTGATTTTGGTTTACCTTTGATCCGAAATATTAATGATCCGTGATTGATTTTGATGTTTAAGTGATTAAAAAGCTCATTTTTTTATTCCTACATAAGTTCTTATACGTTTGAGCTTTAAGCTGTTTGTGCTTATTGGCTTATTCGTATGTTTAGCTTATTTACTTTTAAGCTTTCTTAAAAGTTTTATCGTTTTAAAGTTCATGTTATAAAGTTCACGTGTTTAGATTCCAAAAGTTGTCAAATTTGTGCTTAATTACTCTTGTCTAAAAGTTGGTAAGTGCTTATTGGTTTAACTGCTTATTCATTGCAGCTTAAGTTACTCTTTGTTTTCTATTGCGATCTTATGAGGGTTTTCCTTGGTTACGATCTCTGGATACGATCGCATTGACTGCGATCATTGTTCTTTCTTTGGCTACGATCCACACCACGATCACTCATTGCGATCTGTGGGTGCGATCGTGTTACGATCTCTGGGTACGATCGCATTGATTGCGATCATTGTTGTCACGATCACAGACCACGATCAAAGACCACGATCCACTTGTTGTGATCGTGGTTGTGATCAGTGAGTGCGATCCCTATACTACGATCTAGGCTGCGATCGAGTCCTTCGATCGTAGGCTACGATCTGAGTACGATCCACCACTGCGATCCATCTTGCAATTTGAGTACGATCGCATTGCGATCTAATTTGGCTTTTGTTTTTATTTTTCTTAGTTTTTAAATTATACTTTTCCCACCTTTTTACTTAGTTTATTTTAAACAAGTTTTCAAGTTTTTAATCATTTACGTTTTAATTTCCAAAAATTGCACGCTTCCCGAAATATCGAGTACACACATGCTAAGCAAAAGTCATGTGTTAGTAACATCAAACTCAAAATCATAAAATCACAATCAATCCAAAATAAAAATAATACAAGTGACCTTTTTACTCCATTCTATATGTTTATTCTATTAGTTAATTCCTTCGATAAAAATCTGCCGGTACGTACCAAATGTCCAGGCTCATTTACCCCACTTAAACACGTCAAATTTTTTCGATACTAATTAGAAACTTCACTTACTATATATAGAAAGGCCTGTTAAAAATTCATCAAAAGATTTTACATTTAATGTTCCCTGCCCGACACATCTTTGAACTACAAAAACCGGACAGTTTTACGTCAACAACTCATATAGTCTTTAACACATTTATTTTTCTCCGTTTATAAAACCGACACTCCACCTTGAAAATAACTCAACATCCTCATACTTATCATTCAAAATCACTACTTGACACATTTAAAAATCCTTTTTATAGTCCCCGAGATTCGATCCAAATATCGACAACAATTATATATTGTGCCGATACTCGTCTCCCGGTACACGAAATAATGAAACTAACGTAACTTTTCGCTCGTTTGGAGGTAGAAGTCCTACCTTATACCAAAACGAAGCTAAAAACATCCTCTACAACAATATCTAATTAGTTCATCTCAAACTCAAACTCATATTTTCAGAAAATTAACTTTAATAATCTTTTATAAAATATATATTTAAATATCACTCAAAATAATTTTTTCACCACATTTTAACCCCATTTTTACCACTATAATCATTCTTACACTACTACTTTCAATCATAACACTCAAAATCATACTAGATGATCAAATCATAAAAAGCCAACTCAAAAATATCAACATGCAATCATCAAAACTAATGTATTAACACATAAACACCTACATACAACAACAATTTAAGATCAAAGCACAAGATTTTCATCCAAAAATGGGGTTTTCAAAAATGTTCATGCATGTGTAAGATTTTCATACCAAAAGATGGAGAATCAAAAGTTAGAAATGGGACTTCAATTGCTTTTTAATGATTCAAACTAGATTTTGAAATTTTTGGGGTGTTGTATGGTGGTGAGGGTGACAGATTAAGCAAGAGGGGAGGAGGGGAGAGAATTTTGTGGTGAGTGGTGGATTTTTATGTGTAATGTGTGTTTTATTTTCCTTTTATATGGAAAAAGTTTAGCGTAGTTTTTGCCAATTGTGATTCTTGTGGACCAAAGTGCAAATACTTTGTTAAAAAGCGGGAAATTACTATTAGTCACTTTTGAAAATATTTACGGGTCTCGAGTTTCATAAAAATGCTTCTCAAAACTTAAAACACAAACAAAATATGATATTATATAGTCCCGACACGACTTAATACGACATTAAAATAAAAACGTCAAAATATTAAACATCGACATGTTTAAAATAAAACGTAAAATTTCTCGGGCATCCTTCGATATCGTCATCACTAATAATTCTAGCAACTCGTCAAAACGTAAAAATAAAATTTTCAACATCATCAAAATCAAATCACTAATCGTCATGACAATCAACCTCGTCAAAAATTTCAAAAATATAATTAAATAATGACCACGGTTTTGGGTTGTTACATCCTACCCTCCTAAAAGAGAGCGACGTCCCGACGCTCAACCCGCCTCACACTCGCACTTCCTCACTTCTAGAGTCAACGTGACCTCTTATTTTCAAGAGATACTCACGTCTTTCACACCAGTCCAACTCAATTCTTATGATATCACCATATCCAAAACTATCACTACCCTTTAACTTTCAATTTCACCTTCTATTATGCTAATATTCCTTCATCATTCATACTTCTTCTGCATTACTTCCTCAGTTTCATTCCTGCCCCAATACTCTGACAACTTGACCCACGACTAGGTAAATTCTCAATTACACCTCATAACTACTAATATGACGATTATCATCGCATAAGGATTTCATCTTCACTAGTTTCCATTAGTCCTCATAGTGAAATATTAAGATATCATCATCCCAAGTTTCAATTATATGTTGATGTGATGGATATTAAATTCAATTACCATCGTTCAATTCATCCTTTCACTTGTCCATCGCTTTCCAAAAATACGCAATATTCCTTCTTAACTCAATTCTTCACATTCTCTGTAAAAATTCTAAAATCCAAAAGTCAATCTCAATCTCTAGGTCACATATAATATGTTCAAACCTTAATCAATACTCATACTTTATCATAGCGATTTCCAGTATTCAAAATTTACTCTTCCTCTATGTCCCGAGGTTACACTTAAACTAAACACAATGAGATTATCCATAATTCTGACCAGTTACTTATATACTTTCTATACTCATCTTCCACTTTCATTCATTCAAACAATCTCTATGTCCCGAGCGTAGTGCTTGCTAGATCACTGAATTAGTGTACCTTCCATAGTACATTATTACATCTTCCTCGTATGATATACTGTTTAAATAACTCCGTTAGTCTCATATATTCAAATCTATAATGTATAATGGTCAGATCACTTCCTGATATCGTAATATATTTTATTCCAAGCATTTTGTATTAATACTTCAATTTGTAAAATCCCTTCAATACTACATGCGACACTCTCAGCACTCTAAGAATATATAAATTCTCTTTGATCTGAAAAATTCATTCACCACTGGTCCTTGCATTCTTAACACATTCTCTGATCTAATAGAAGAAAAATTAGATAATCACAATAACCGTTTTTGTCCCACAAAAACATACATCTCAACTTTCTCATTTCTATTACCATTTTATTTCAAAATTTCCAACAATCTGTTGATCTTCTTTCTTTGATATTCCTTTTCTATTAGTTTATCAATTCAATTCTAAGGTTCTTTCCATTCCATCCATTCTGCCTGTTGCTACCAATATTCCAATTATCTCAAAACTCAAGAGTCAATTCTCAATTACTTCAGAAACTTTATAAGCTCTTCTTCCTTCTCCTCCTTACTAAATACTCACTAGTTGATAGTGACAGTATCCACACTTATCCTTCATAATCTGAAGCATACTTCATAATACAGAACTATAACATATCCCATCTAAAATTTACCGATTATTATTTCCCCGTCATCATTAAGTAATCCTTAACTCCTCTTCCTTTAAAATCCCCGAATGGCATTTATACACAAGTCCTTCTTATTCTTATTTTCTTCATACTTGATTCCTTACAAGTAATACTTTTCAATCCCAAAACAAATACCACAATGTCCAATCTCATGATCATATGAACCTTGTTACACTTCTTTATTCAAGTCAACACACTACTATTGCTTTCCTTTCCACTTGATATTATCCAAATATCATCATCGCAGCTCTATAATTCCTTCAGATTCCTCCAATTCGAATTATACAGGCACAAAACTTTAATCTATCCTCAGCTTTCATACACAACTTCCTCAACTACAAAATCAGATCTCACAACCACAACTTAAATATATGCTTGGATTTCACACATTTAGTTCTTCTTTGTCAGCCTTATTGTTGGTTCAACAATCAGTGAAAACCTCTCGATAAACCTCCGATAATACCCAGCTTACACAAAGGAATTGACAAGCTTCAGTCGGTTTCGTCAGTATCGACAAAGCCTCAATCGTTTCAATCTAGTCAGATTTTCACGATCACTTCAGCCATAGATCGCACATTCTAAAACATCTATATTACTCCAACTAAAATTCTTATCCAAAGAATTTTACACACCATTCCTCCTTTGTAATAACAATTTTCCAATTGTTAGGGAATACTTTTCTTTCTTTCAATCATCTATTCATCACACTAAACATTCACAATCAATAACGGATACCGATTTCTGGTGCTCAGTTTGTTCAACCTCACAACAATCATCTTATTCACAGAACATCCAGCTTCTTTACTTTCTTCCGTTATTACTTCTCTGATGACTTACCCTTCCAGTCAAATCAGATTATCCTTATTGTCTCATCTGCCAATCCTTACAATCAAACATATTACCATCCTCAACTTCCTGATAATGCCATATAATAAAATATACAATTAGATTGCATAACTCCTATCACCAAGCTAACACAAAGTTTCTGTAACACCCCCAAATTTATACAACTCAGTTCAGCGGAAGACTAGTTGGTGTTACGGGATAGCACATTACTCACATCATAGACAACGCATAAAAATCGCGTCGTTTATTTATAAATCATTTCCATTCATAAACATCAAAGTTACATAGGTCCCAAGTCATTACATTTCATACAAAGTTTTACAAAGTGTTTGAATGGAAAAATATAGTTTAGGTGCGGGCCATGAATTCTTGTTGTCTTCCCGAGAATTACCTTCAAGTACCTGAGATAAAACATGTTAAAAGAAAAGGGTCAGCGATAACGCCGAGTGAATTCATAGAGTTTAATAAATTCCATCAATATAATTTTGGTAAAAAAATTAGTACCAAAAATCAATTCGTACAAGTCATTGTAATAGGCCGTAAAATAGCCAAAATCATTTTATACAAATCCTTATCGAAAATCATAATATAGGCATTTGCCTTAAAATCAATATACGAGCCAATGTCGTAAAAACATCATACAATACGTCTTATGACGTTTGTATAAAATCAAATAAAAACCGTTATATGAATATGGTTATGAAAACCAAAATACAAACATAATATCAATAGTATGACCCAGTATTGCTAGTCAGGCAATACATCGTAATTCGGAGCGTCCAGTAATATTTTGGTGATTTGGATTATTATAAGCCGCATGACATTGTTACCTTACTAAACCAAAACGGGTAGCTAACCCGACACCAGTTTTGCCCATCTAAAGTAGCGTGTCGTCACAAAGGTCACGCTATTGGAAATCTTCTCATACATTAATTCGCTTACCAATCAATGTGGCACGACGGGGATCAACCGTCAAGGCGCGAACTGGGGTGATCGTCCCCAAATAGTACTATTAAATGCATAAGCGTCTACCAACTCCCGGTAGTTCACAATTCATGCTAATGGGACTTTTAGTGACATAACCTAACTTTAATAATCCATTTGATTTCATCTATCGGGTCCATTAATCATTTATCGGGTCATACAATCGGGTCATTCAATCATTCGGGTCCAAAATCAACAAACAAACAATCGGGACAAATGGTGTCCAAACTTTTATAAAAACTAACATGTTATCTCCCTCGCGGGTTTATAAAGCATTTATAAAACATTTAAAAGAGTGCGAGGCTATGAACTCACGTTGATGTGGGAAGGCGGGTTATCGGCAATTCGGACGTACGGTACGTGCTTCAATCACGGAAACCTAGACAAATAATACTCGGTCTTAGACGTTTGTCCAATGACTTTATAAAAATAACAATTATGTATACATATGATGATTATATATATATATGATGATCAAGTGGGTTTACATATTCTCGTTTACTCATTTTAGTGTTATATGTCGATAACTTTTATACTAGTTTACTAGTTTTACCCAATTACGTATCTTAAGTACAATAAGCTTATTATAAGTTATTTAACTTATTTTAGTCCATTTTGTACTTATATTATCAGTACATACATTTTCAAGTTGGGCCCAAATGGGTTAAGCCCAATAATTTCTTTTTACAAGTTTATATCTTATTTAGTCCAATTATTAGTCCAAGTATTAGTCCAATATGTTTACTTAGCTCGTTAATGTCCGTATGCCCTAAAGTTCGGGTTTTATCGGTTTTTACTTGTTATACATGTCTATATATCAGTATATAAGTTTTATAAAGTTTTCATTAGACGGGTCCAACCATCTAAGTTTTATTTAATAAAAACGTTAATTTTACGGCAATAGCCAAAAAAGTAGTAAGAATCATGTTTATAGTTTTATAACTTATAAAACTTAACAAGTTTCCATTTTCATCATTTATACACTTATTACACCTTTTATATATTTATATAAATAAGTTTTATAAGTTAGTGGGTTTTTATTTACATTTTATATATTAAAATGTGAGTGCTTATATAATAGTATTATTCTTTAATTTCCAAAAATCTGATTTTTAACTTCATCTTTACCAAAAATGTCATATCTTGAGTTATACATGGAGATAGAAGCTCAAATTTTTATCACATAAACTACATGATATTTGCTACATTTAACTCTTCTATAGCTACTGTTGAATCATCCTTTAAGTATTTTCTAAAAATCGTCCAAAACAGTAACTTCAGATTTATACACTAAACTTGTTTTGATCATATCTCACTCATTATTTTGATTCCATTGCATGGCCAACTCTCACATGTGTACAAGACCCATAGCTTACTGTAAATCCATCCTACTTCATCATTTTATCAGTTCATGACTTACTTCTTTACTGTTTTATACAGCCATGCAAATTAATCAAGATTTTAACCTTGTTTCTTATAGTTTTTCACCTTTTTATCCATGATTATCAACAACAAATCCCCACATAACATTTTTATCATCATATAATCATCATAAATATATACAATAGGAAATAAAATACAAGTTTACATAATGAAAATAACAAGAAGTTGAGGAGGACAATCTTTATACCACCAACTTGATGTAGGTTATGAGTTTGGCATGGTTTTTGATGGTGAAACTTGTGCTTAGCCAACACCATCTTCAAGAACTCCAATCTTCATCAACTCCTTGTGGAAAATCAGCCCTATAACTCCATGAAATATCCTTCTTGGATGTTATGAGCACCACCAATCAATAGGGCTTCAAAGTGGCTTCAACTTATGTGTAAATAACACATGATTTTGTGGTAGAATCAAGATCATATTGGGTGTTTTTGGTTGAGGAAGGGACGGCCAAAATGAAGTGTAGAGAGAAAATTTGAAGTTGTTTGCATGGTGGAATGAGTGGAATGGTAATGTTTGATGGTTTTATGTTTGAATAGCTTACTAGTTAAGCTAAACATAACAAGTGTGATACTTGTTTGATGAGGTTTTGACACCTCATGTGTAACTAACATAATGTGGCCGGTTTTGTAAGTGGGGTGGGACAAGTGTCCCACTTGTCTCATCCCATTTATTTACGGGTACTCCTCGATTCTAGTTTTCTCGATTTGCGTGCCCTCGGGTCATTTTACGAAAAACGTTTTTATAAATTATGAATCGACGTCACAAAACGAATCCAATAAAAATTGTTTCATCAAAAACGGAGTTCGAAAACGTAAATACGTAATCCCAAGGTTTCCGGTTTAGTCGTAAAGGACGTTAAAATAAAATCGTAAGTCCTAATCTCTTCTCGTAAATTTGTGAGTTTATGAACCAACACAAAATTTAAAACTCCAAAATAATATTCATGGATAAATTTATTTTCTGAAATGTCGGACTGTCACCAAGGACGGTGTATGTAAACGTAGGCACGTAACGTTGAATCCTCCGGTTTAAACGTAGTCGACGCTACTTCAAGACGTAAATCCAAATTTCTTCCCAAAAATATGTGAGTTCATATTGTAACATTAAATTAATGTTTTTAAATAATATTCAAGAATAAAATATCAATCGTAAATTGACGGATTGTCACAGCATTTACCCCTAAACAGGATCTTTGTCCTCAAAGATCATCTTACCTTACTACTCGCTTCTTATAGAGTTAAAGCCATGTGGGTATTTCTTCCACATTCGGTCTTTTCTCACAAGTGTAATCCATTATAATACGCGAGTTTCATAAAACATAACTACGGGAATAAGATCAGGCTAAATGTTGACTTACTTTCTCTATCCATGATGTTCACGGGTTTCTGATGAATGCAACTTTTCGCCGATCTAAGCTCTACTAAGAATAATCAGATTTTCACTTGATAGATATTCCATCAAGTTCGATTTACGAAACATAATTCACGCAGTCTTTGAAGTCCTAGGGTAGATCCAGCTTATATGCCTTTCAAACCAATCTTTTACATCATCTCAATGGTCCCAAACAACGGGGACTTATATCCCATGATTTGTCAGATCATGAATTCGTTTTTCCAAGGTTAAAAATTGTGGCATAACTTCGCTACCCATTTGGCACTTCAAGATCTACATTTCACATTCACATAACCTCTTGCCCACTACCGGTAGTTAATAATCAAATCCTAATTTCAACAATCATTTCAGATCTCGCGGGTCGGGTATTTTGCAAGGATAGGTTCGCTATCATAGGAAACCTTAAACCTAAGAGACATGTCCAACACACAATGGGTGTATGTCGGGTGTCTTCATCTCAACTCCAGCCTACAGATGCTCTAATTTCTAAATCTTAACAAGATTCGATCTCGATCCTAATATGATGATTATCAATGATAATCTCTCCAAAGGAAAACGATTATACGGTCTATTACCAAAGGTCATTCATTCAAACACAAAACAGCACTTATATTGCCTTGTATCGTTACTTTACCTCATCCCTTCGATTTGGGGTGGTACATAGTACTCTCATCAAGGTTCGTTCTCAATGATTTCTGAGCAAATCTTTAGAAATTCGATGCGAAGCGAAGATCTTGATAAAGATGTTTGATACAGGCACACTATGTTTACATAATTCTTTTGCATTTATCATTAACGGGAATGATATTAGCAGATTTGGTCAGTCTGTCGACGATGACCCAAATCGAATCAAATTTAGATGATGACCTTTGCAATAGCTAAACGTTAACTAATGTATGAGGCGATGTCTGCCTTCATGATTGCCATTAGTATAACTTCTTCAGACAAAGATACTTTTAGTCATAAAATGACTTAAATAGAATACTTATACTTACAAATTCCAACATAACTCTATCTCACAATCTCCATATTTAGGCAACCACAAGTGGCCTTTAAAATATTTAACACTATTAGCTTCTCAATTTTTAATGGTTCATATTAGCCGCGAACCCCTTTTTATTATCTATATTATCCTTCTTACAAACATCGTTTATTTTTATATCGTTCGGCAATTTATTTTGCACCTTCATTATTAAGAAATACATCTTAATCGATTCTTTATCCTTTTTATATAATATGTCAGTATCTATATTCACTTCTCATGATGTTATAATTATCATGTCCACAATTTACTCAGATATTCTTTCTATATTATGCGTCAGTATTTACGTTCAACTTTCTTCATATTTTCTAAGTTTTAGTTTCGTCTCATCTATCATTTTTATCAGTTTTTGTCAATCCGACGTTTTAAAGCGTCGATAATCATTATAATTAATTAAATAATTATTAGTTAATTTTTATGAAGCGTAAAAGTTTTAAATTTCTTAGTTCGACCAATTATAATAAAATGTTCAAAATAAATTTGATTTTAATTAACAAGATTTTTGCTGATTTATCGAAAATAATTAATAAGATTCGTAAATGTTCGAAAAACCTTTGTTTATACTTTGGTCAAAGTTTTCTTAGTTTAAAAAGTAAAAAGTTTCGTTTCAAATTTTCAGATTATGGTATAAATGGTTTTCCTCAATCCTTTTTAAGTTATCTGGAGGTATACACAAACATTTACCCCTAAACAGAAGTTTAGTTAAATGGTTTGTGTACAAGGGAATAATCCCTTAAAGTCCTTTGTTAAAATATTTATCAAAACATATTTCCATTTCTTTTTGGTAAAATCCAAAGTCTTAAAAGGGCTCTTAATTTTTGAAGAGTCAATTTATATTCCATTATCCTTTTAATCCCATAGTCAAATCATGTAAAGTATTAAGTCTTTAATTACGTGTTAATTATTCTAGGTACAGGTTTTTATCGTTTAGCCAATTAAGGGCATTCTTATTAATAATTATTAACTCATTCTTATTCTTATATAGAAACAAATAGTCCTTAATGATCACGAGCATGAATTTATCAAATTACAGCCTACACACGTGATTCATCAAATTTATGAATACTACATGTGCATCGGTCAATCCAAACGACACCACGTGGAACTCATAATGTTCATTACAAGCACCGGATGTAGTGATTGGAATAGATAATCTCTTTTGCAGATGCGAAGTTGATGATAACCATGCTATGGATCAAATTTGCTAGAACCTTGTAAATGATCGAACAATTCTTCCATTTCGAGTTATGGATATTGTTTTCGATTGTCAATTTACTCAGTCACAGTATTCTATAAATATAAGGAAAGATAACACCATAGCTCTTCAGGATGACAGGCTTGGTATAATAAAATCTTTCTCCGACAACTTTCTCAGTTGTACGGTAATTCCTTAAATTCAGATGGTGCTGACGTACAGTGCACATGCCATAGGTGCAGCACCGGGAATATAATCAATACCAATTTCAACTTGCCTAAATGGCGAAAGTCTAGGTAATCCATCAACAAATACTTACTAAAGTTTTAGATAACATAAACATCTTTTAATAAATTCATATTAACTTCTTCTAGGTTACAATATCTATAACTTAGTTCATAACCATTCACAATATAATCTCAAGTCTAAATACAGGATATGATCATCCACCAAGAATTATTTAGATCACTTTTGATAATCAACATCTTATCATTTAGGGAATTCTACTCGAGTTCCCATCAATTAAGACAATCTCATCATGTCATAATCAATCAATCCATTCTACTGGAATTATCAACTTTCCAGTTTCATTGCCGTCGATAAGATGTGAACTTCTCAAAAGACTAATAATAACTCATAATCCTTCACAAATTCAAGGATATATGGAGACACAACTACCATCTAAAGAGTAAGGTCAACGCATAATCTACGCGAGAGAATTTCAAATCAGATTCAGACGAAAACATTTAACGAATATGAATATATCCCATGTTTTCATGATTCGAGTACGCATTTGAAAGCTCCTCGGATCGTTACCCAGGTCATTCAAATGAAATCAAATCAAAAGAGATGATAAGAACGTCGATACATCCAGTCGGGTATCAACACTCAATAATCAGATACTTTTCGTAAGAATCTCACTACGGGAGAATTGGACAAGAAAGAATTGTCAATTGTCAAATTAGACAATTTCCACAGATGAGTAAATTCGACTCAGAAGAATAGATGCTACAGGCACAATGTAGGTGTCCCTAACATTATGTCCCTATTTTTCACTTCTTGCAGATCTCATAAATTTTAATCTTTCACAATCTTCAAAGAAAATATAGTGTTTATCCATTAGTTTTATGGTGACTACTAATCAGTCTTGCATAGTCCATTCCAAATTGTATGTAGGCGCGCAACTATATACAATTTCAAGATTAACGATGCAATACTCAGTTCGTCAAAATTTTATCATCATATTTGTAAAAACATTTTCATGCTTAATTCTTAAATAAGAATTCAAAATAAATTTACAAAGATTTTCTTTGTTATGAAAACAATAAGGTTTTCCAAAGTGTTTTATAAACAACTTCATTCAAATAACAATCACTTATAAATCTCACTATGAATAATCCTTATAGTGATGAAATTCAATTTTTCTCAAAGGATACCGTTTCAACTTTATAAAAACAATGTGTGATCTGCAAAGGAGTGATGAAAGCTTGTTCACCAAGAACTAACTACGATATGATAGGAAATGAGCTTAGCCAATTAATCATGAGGTTCATGATCTCGATGGCACTCAGGAATACAAAGAGAATAATCCACAACGTAACTCAAATCGAGATGAGTACTTGTTCAATGGTTGCATCACTAATGCGAACATTAGGATGAAGCAATAAGAGATAGATAACATCGATACATGTAGAATTTAGCAATCAAAGGTAGTCTTTTTCATTAATCACAAACAAGTCAAAATTGTACCGTAACACATTACATGTCACTATGTCATACAATTCTCAAAACTCATCCTACCAACTGATATCTCAGTTAAGTTAGGGATTCTTAAAAGATACCACAATGAATGCTAATCTACAAGAGTCATTAGGTGTTCCATATGTCCCGGAAGATCCATTGGTCTCAATTCAGAAGAAGATTTCTTCAATTTATTTCTTGGACACTGGGCATCCTCGTTAGTGGACAATGGTCTAGGAACAACCTTTAACACAAACTAACAATCAATTAAATCCTTATAATTCAATCACAAAACTTAACGACTTCCTCTTAACAATCTTATATCCCATACAAATTAACTTTTACTTTATTCAAGTTTCAATCAATTTTATACTCAATTCGATATCCTACCTCATTATCCAATACTTACAACCTTATTCTTCGGCCTTGTAAAGGCAATACAATCTCAATATGAATCAACACTTAATTTCCAATCCTATTAGTTCTTAAAACAACAATTATCAAATGAGTCATTAATATGAAATGACTTCATCATTCAACTAGACTTCTCGGAAAGGTATTAGTGACATGAGGCTTTTGGGTAATGGTTCCAATAACAGCCTCATGTGCAACATTCACCCTTTCGATTTCAAATTTAAGAATTGGATGACAACGAATCAGATGACATCTTTCTAGGTGGTAACGTTTTGTCAAACGCCACTCTATAAGAAAAGATCGTCATGACATCGATATCAGTTTTAATCTCGCCAATTCTTTTTCAATATCGCAATCAACTACTATCTAAATTTCTACGAATATCAACCATTTGTTGGGATCATAAATATCCGCAACTTGGTTTAGATCAAGAATAGCTAGAATTCCTACGAGAATAGCTTCGATTAATTTACTAGGGGAGTTAGGGTTACTTGTGACAATCGACGTCGTATAAATACCTCGTATAAATATCAAAATAATCATCGAACAATCATGTAATAAAATTACATCATATATATATAATTCAAGTTATATATATATATATATTAAAATAACACTTCTCAGTCTTGGCCTTGTCGGTAACTCGGGAATTCTTCGGCACCGTTATAGTCAAAAGATTTTTAGACATTTTTAGAAAAATGTTTATAGTTAAAAGATTTTGAAATGTTTTATTCAAAACCTTAGTTTTTAAAAATCTTTCGTTCTCTATAACGAGAGCTCTGATACCAAACTGTAACACCCCCAAATTTATACAACTCAGTTCAGCGGAAGACTAGTTGGTGTTACGGGATAGCACATTACTCACATCATAGACAACGCATAAAAATCGCGTCGTTTATTTATAAATCATTTCCATTCATAAACATCAAAGTTACATAGGTCCCAAGTCATTACATTTCATACAAAGTTTTACAAAGTGTTTGAATGGAAAAATATAGTTTAGGTGCGGGCCATGAATTCTTGTTGTCTTCCCGAGAATTACCTTCAAGTACCTGAGATAAAACATGTTAAAAGAAAAGGGTCAGCGATAACGCCGAGTGAATTCATAGAGTTTAATAAATTCCATCAATATAATTTTGGTAAAAAAATTAGTACCAAAAATCAATTCGTACAAGTCATTGTAATAGGCCGTAAAATAGCCAAAATCATTTTATACAAATCCTTATCGAAAATCATAATATAGGCATTTGCCTTAAAATCAATATACGAGCCAATGTCGTAAAAACATCATACAATACGTCTTATGACGTTTGTATAAAATCAAATAAAAACCGTTATATGAATATGGTTATGAAAACCAAAATACAAACATAATATCAATAGTATGACCCAGTATTGCTAGTCAGGCAATACATCGTAATTCGGAGCGTCCAGTAATATTTTGGTGATTTGGATTATTATAAGCCGCATGACATTGTTACCTTACTAAACCAAAACGGGTAGCTAACCCGATACCAGTTTTGCCCATCTAAAGTAGCGTGTCGTCACAAAGGTCACGCTATTGGAAATCTTCTCATACATTAATTCGCTTACCAATCAATGTGGCACGACGGGGATCAACCGTCAAGGCGCGAACTGGGGTGATCGTCCCCAAATAGTACTATTAAATGCATAAGCGTCTACCAACTCCCAGTAGTTCACAATTCATGCTAATGGGACTTTTAGTGACATAACCTAACTTTAATAATCCATTTGATTTCATCTATCGGGTCCATTAATCATTTATCGGGTCATAAACAATCGGGTCATTCAATCATTCGGGTCCAAAATCAACAAACAAACAATCGGGACAAATGGTGTCCAAACTTTTATAAAAACTAACATGTTATCTCCCTCGCGGGTTTATAAAGCATTTATAAAACATTTAAAAGAGTGCGAGGCTATGAACTCACGTTGATGTGGGAAGGCGGGTTATCGGCAATTCGGACGTACGGTACGTGCTTCAATCACGGAAACCTAGACAAATAATACTCGGTCTTAGACGTTTGTCCAATGACTTTATAAAAATAACAATTATGTATACATATGATGATTATATATATATGATGATCAAGTGGGTTTACATATTCTCGTTTACTCATTTTAGTGTTATATGTCGATAACTTTTATACTAGTTTACTAGTTTTACCCAATTACGTATCTTAAGTACAATAAGCTTATTATAAGTTATTTAACTTATTTTAGTCCATTTTGTACTTATATTATCAGTACATACATTTTCAAGTTGGGCCCAAATGGGTTAAGCCCAATAATTTCTTTTTACAAGTTTATATCTTATTTAGTCCAATTATTAGTCCAAGTATTAGTCCAATATGTTTACTTAGCTCGTTAATGTCCGTATGCCCTAAAGTTCGGGTTTTATCGGTTTTTACTTGTTATACATGTCTATATATCAGTATATAAGTTTTATAAAGTTTTCATTAGACGGGTCCAACCATCTAAGTTTTATTTAATAAAAACGTTAATTTTACGGCAATAGCCGAAAAAGTAGTAAGAATCATGTTTATAGTTTTATAACTTATAAAACTTAACAAGTTTCCATTTTCATCATTTATACACTTATTACACCTTTTATATATTTATATAAATAAGTTTTATAAGTTAGTGGGTTTTTATTTACATTTTATATATTAAAATGTGAGTGCTTATATAATAGTATTATTCTTTAATTTCCAAAAATCTGATTTTTAACTTCATCTTTACCAAAAATGTCATATCTTGAGTTATACATGGAGATAGAAGCTCAAATTTTTATCACATAAACTACATGATATTTGCTACATTTAACTCTTCTATAGCTACTGTTGAATCATCCTTTAAGTATTTTCTAAAAATCGTCCAAAACAGTAACTTCAGATTTATACACTAAACTTGTTTTGATCATATCTCACTCATTATTTTGATTCCATTGCATGGCCAACTCTCACATGTGTACAAGACCCATAGCTTACTGTAAATCCATCCTACTTCATCATTTTATCAGTTCATGACTTACTTATTTACTGTTTTATACAGCCATGCAAATTAATCAAGATTTTAACCTTGTTTCTTATAGTTTTTCACCTTTTTATCCATGATTATCAACAACAAATCCCCACATAACATTTTTATCATCATATAATCATCATAAATATATACAATAGGAAATAAAATACAAGTTTACATAATGAAAATAACAAGAAGTTGAGGAGGACAATCTTTATACCACCAACTTGATGTAGGTTATGAGTTTGGCATGGTTTTTGATGGTGAAACTTGTGCTTAGCCAACACCATCTTCAAGAACTCCAATCTTCATCAACTCCTTGTGGAAAATCAGCCCTATAACTCCATGAAATATCCTTCTTGGATGTTATGAGCACCACCAATCAATAGGGCTTCAAAGTGGCTTCAACTTATGTGTAAATAACACATGATTTTGTGGTAGAATCAAGATCATATTGGGTGTTTTTGGTTGAGGAAGGGACGGCCAAAATGAAGTGTAGAGAGAAAATTTGAAGTTGTTTGCATGGTGGAATGAGTGGAATGGTAATGTTTGATGGTTTTATGTTTGAATAGCTTACTAGTTAAGCTAAACATAACAAGTGTGATACTTGTTTGATGAGGTTTTGACACCTCATGTGTAACTAACATAATGTGGCCGGTTTTGTAAGTGGGGTGGGACAAGTGTCCCACTTGTCTCATCCCATTTATTTACGGGTACTCCTCGATTCTAGTTTTCTCGATTTGCGTGCCCTCGGGTCATTTTACGAAAAACGTTTTTATAAATTATGAATCGACGTCACAAAACGAATCCAATAAAAATTGTTTCATCAAAAACGGAGTTCGAAAACGTAAATACGTAATCCCAAGGTTTCCGGTTTAGTCGTAAAGGACGTTAAAATAAAATCGTAAGTCCTAATCTCTTCTCGTAAATTTGTGAGTTTATGAACCAACACAAAATTTAAAACTCCAAAATAATATTCATGGATAAATTTATTTTCTGAAATGTCGGACTGTCACCAAGGACGGTGTATGTAAACGTAGGCACGTAACGTTGAATCCTCCGGTTTAAACGTAGTCGACGCTACTTCAAGACGTAAATCCAAATTTCTTCCCAAAAATATGTGAGTTCATATTGTAACATTAAATTAATGTTTTTAAATAATATTCAAGAATAAAATATCAATCGTAAATTGACGGATTGTCACAGTTTCCTTTTCCCCAAGACGACAGTGAACTCTATGATTCTGCAGAACAATCACATAGTATCCTCAAGTACTAACTCATATTCTCATTCTTTTCCGACTACTACTAGTAAAGCGCACAGAAAATTTGATCTATTATAGTTTCCTACTACACACCATCTCCTTATTGACCAATAAAACCGTCAAATAGAAATTCCACTGATTACTTCCTGAAATCAGTACTCAATGCTCAACAACATTCGAATTTAATTCTTTCCACCTTTATTATCATATCCTATGATATTCATCCTTATCCTGGTTAACTTTCTCACAGCTCTAGTTCAGTTGATTGCGCTAAACTTCTTAATTCCATAAGCTCAGAAAATATTTCCTTAATATATACATATATATTATTCTTCCGTCGGTGAATTTCTCATTTCAACCAATCACAAATTCTCGTTGAATTCTCGTCCTCGAGTCAGCTAAAATCTAACATCTTCAAATCTCAATATATCCTCAATAACACCTTCAGAATTTAATACACCATCAATAACACCTTCAGTATTTCAATAAAACTCTAACTCAATGATTACCAGATAAGAATATACAAATTAGTACATCTAAATCTCAAATCTTATCAGTAATTCCAAAATATAGGCTGTAATAGCAGCAACATTCCTTTCATATTGATCTTCCATTATCTGAATAATTCCTTTATTCAATCTCCTTTACCGAAATGAAAACATTTCATTACCACAGAAATACCAATTCCTATACTACACTCCTTGTTATTCCTTCAGCAGCTCGACCTCCAGCTAGTCCGTACTCACGTCAAGTAAATAGATAATTACTTAAGTGATATAAAATACATGTGATCTACACATCATACTTCCTCCTGTTTACCCGATTTATAGTAACTGCTTGAATACCATCTCTTATTATCTTAGACTATTAAATTCCAAGTTTACCTTCTATCAGAGGAAATAAATTCCTATTTCTTATTGTCATTCGCAACAATACCATTCCTTTACCCTTTTCAGCCACACTTAATTTCGAATCAGGATAAATCTTTAAATTACAATCTCTTTTCGTCGAGTTGAACATTCCCAATTGACTATTGATATATCAAACATCCATCCATTACTCGAACTTATCCATATAGTTGCACCTTTCCAATCACCATTAATAGCCGTACGACACTCTTCACCGCATCTCTTCTCATTCTTAAGAATCTAACGCACAAACATCCTTTTAAAATCTTGTAGAATAACAGCAGCATCTCCAACTGGAACAACAGCATCTTCATTCTCAACAGCATCTTCAGTCTCAGCAGCATCTCCAGTCTCAGCAGCATCTCGTCTCCTCTCAGCACTATCAGCTTCAAACAATCATAAAATTTTCCCACAATCATATAATCTACCCTAATGCTAACAACCTTTGCAGACATATTTCAAGATACTCAGTCACACAGGAATCCCTGCTAATGATAGAAACATATCTCACTCAACTCTTTCCATGTGATAACAGTAGAAAGAAACTTAATAAGTATACACATCGAGATAGAAAGAATAGGATCTTTTCATCAAGATATAACATGAATACTGCATACGCCAACAACACAATACTACCTGAATTCCACAATCATTTCACAAAAGAGAGAATAACAAAGACACATCAAAATACTAAAGGGTAATAGTAGATTTCATCCATAAATCCGAGAAAATCGCAACAAAACCTTGTCACTAATGTCACTTACCCTTACCATCCTAAACAACAACAATAATAATAATCCATCACAATACTACCTCACAACATCTAGATAATCTAAATATAACACAATAATACATAAACTGAAATACAACAAAAATCCATCACTACATCACTCCATAGGATGTGGTCCATCACTTTCTCCAACTTGGCTCATCCCTGCTTCATCTTCATCTGGTCCTAACTTGCAGCACCTCCCTTTTGGATCTAAACACGGTGGATTCCTAAATCCATACCTCAAAATCCCTCCTTGACACGGCGGATCTATCATATAATGAGAATTAGCATACACCTCACTATCCTGAAACTTCCAATGTGGTTCAAGATACGGCCCAAGATGAGCTACATATTCACTTAACCTGTGGAGCATATCTATCTCTTTCTGATACTTTTCAAAATCAGTCCCATAACTTCTCACTTCAGCTCTAACCTTAGTTCTTCCAACTTCACTCTCAGTCATATAATTTTCACTATCAGATTCTACAACATTTTTCTTATCATCCGTATCATCCTCATAATCTAACCATCTACCTGAAATCTTATGATCACCTACTTGTTGATTCTGCAAACTCCATTGACCTACAACAAATCCCCCATTCTTGACGTAATATGGTATGTTAGACATTTTCTGAAATCACAGAAAATTCAAAAGTACATAAGGTCATTATTCAAAAATATATATGCAATGTATAGTCATGCAAATGCAAATGATTTACGTATGCCAAATATATATGTATGCGATGCAATGCAATGCCATGTAATGCAAATGATAACTATACAATACTCATAAAAATGAAATTATGATGAAATTATGATGAAAGCACTCCACGCCCTTTCATTAATACCAATACCTCATCGTAGTATTTACTTAATAAATACTCAAGAATTCAGAATAATCATAAGGGATACATCTATAATAACAAAGCATAACAAAAATAAATAATCTTACCAGAGCCTTGCAGAGAAGTTGCGTTGCTTTTATAAAATACTTTCGACTCCGAAGTAATAGTTTAGGATATTTTCAAAAATCGACCTAATTCGCTATAACTAAAAAGCTCTGTTTACCAATCTATAACACCCCCAATTTACATTGCGCAGCAGAAAATACACAATTGGGTGTTATTCACAAACTTCATTTCATAACTCTTTAAATGACCCAAAAACAGTATATTTTGGAATAAATATGGAAATAATTTAAATCAATGTCTAAAACCTTCAATCCCAAGTAAAATCAGTTTAAAATATATCAGAGTAGCGTACAGGTTTCCCTAGGATCTTAATCAAAACAACAAACCTTTTACCAAAATACTTGGCCAATTACTATATATTTATGACAATCAGGAACGAAATTTGTTTTAGACCAAACACCACCAAAAGCAATCCGAAATCCTTCTCCACCAAGCTCCGCAATTAAACAACTTCAAGTACCTGAAATACATGCTTAAAATCATCAACACAAAGGTTGAGCAAGTCTATAGGTTTAACAAAACATAATTGAACACATCGTAAAAATCATTCACAATTGTTTAATAGAATTGTGGCCATACAATCTATTAATTAGGTATATCATATTATAGAAGTAGCTATTGAATTGTATTAAGCTCATGACACCGACCCCTTAACTTAGTCACCCACGCCAAATGCCAGCATGACTAGAAAATTACCAATGCCCCACTAGGGTATTAATTGCAAGAATACCAATTCTCATTCACGTAAAATTATCCTTCCCAGCGGGTTACTCAGCGTAAAGCCCTGGTCTCAGATAGGGTTGTCAGCCCAATAGTACTATTATTAGAATAAGCGGCTATCCCCAACTCACAACATCAAGTCAGAAGATAGTTAACGGCTCATGAATTTAGGGACTTTTTCAATTTAGTTACTTATACAATTCAATTCATCAAAGGCAACAAAGGCAACATCGGGTCCAACAATTAATCATGACATGTGTTCATTTTACTTCAAATAGCATGTATCCCCCTCGCGGCTTTTAAAATCATTAAAACAAGTAGAAAGCGAGGCTATAGACTCACCTGGAGTAATAGCAGTAGTAAGACGATCTTCGACGATAGTTGATGCCCGATAAACACAAAAACCGCAACCTATCAAATAAGGCGCGTTCATTTATAATAAACTCGAGTAAAATCCATACATGGTAACATCAAACTCAAAATCATAAAATCACAATCAATCCAAAATAAAAATAATACAAGTGACCTTTTTACTCCATTCTATATGTTTATTCCTATTAGTTAATTCCTTCGATAAAAATCTGTCGGTACACACCAAATGTACAAGCTCATTTACCCCACTTAAACACGTCAAATTTTTACGATACTAATCAGAAACTTCACTTACTATATATAGAAAGGCCTGTTAAAAACTCATCAAAAGATTTTACATTTAAAGTTCCCTGCCCGACACATCTTTGAACTACAAAAACCGGACAGTTTTACGTCAACAACCCATATAGTCTTCTAACACATTTATTTTTCTCCGTTTATAAAACCAACACTCAACCTTGAAAATAACTCAACATCCTCATACTTATCATTAAAAATCAGTACCTGACACATTTCAAGAATCCTTTTTATAGTCCCCGAGATTCGATCTAAATATCGACAACAATTATATATTGTGTCGATACTCGTCTCCCGGTACACGAAATAATCAAACTAACGTAACTTTTCGCTCGTTTGGAGCTAGAAGTCCTACCTTATACCAAAACGAAGTTAAAACATCTTGTACAATAATATCTAATTAGTTCAACTCAAACTCAAACTCATATTTTCAGAAAATTAACTTTAATAATCTGTTATAAAATATATATTTAAATATCACTCAAAATAAAATTTTCACCATATTTTAACCCCATTTTTACCACTATAATCATTCTTACACTACTACTTTCAATCATAACACTCAAAATCATACTAGATGATCAAATCATAAAAACTTAACTCAAAAATTTCAACATGCAATCATCAAAACTAATGTATAAACACATAAACACCTACATACAACAACAATTTAAGATCAAATCACAAGATTTTCATCCAAAAATGGGTTTTTCAAAAATGTTCATGCATGTGTAAGATTTTCATACCAAAAGATGGAGAATCAAAAGTTAGAAATGGAACTTCAACTGCTTTTTAATGAATCAAGCTAGATTTTGAAATTTTTGGGGTGTTGTATGGTGGTGAGGGTGACGGATTAAGCAAGAAGGGGGGGGAGGGGAGAGAATTTTGTGGTGAGTGGTGGATTGTTATGTGTAATGTGTGTTTTATTTTCCTTTTATATGGAAAAAGTTTAGGGTAGTTTTTGTCAATTGTGATTCTTGTGGACCAAAGTGCAAATACTTTGTTAAAAAGCGGGAAATGACTATTAGTCACTTTTGAAAATATTTTCGAGTCTCGGGTTTCATAAAAATGCTTCTCAAAACTTAAAACGCACACAAAATATGATATTATATAGTCCCGGCACGACTTAATACGTCATTAAAATAAAAACGTCAAAATATTAAACATCGACATGTTTAAAATAAAATGTAAAATTTCTCGGGCATCCGTCGATATCGTCATCACTAATAATCCTCGCAACTCGTCAAAACGTAAAAATAAAATTTTCAACATCATCCAAATCAAATCACTAATCGTCATGACAATCAACCTCGTCAAAAATTTCAAAAATATACGTAAAAATATAATTAAATAATGACCATGGTTTTGGGTTGTTACAAGGGGTAACCAATGAAGCATCAAAACCTGGTTTCCTCTTCAAATCTGTTAGAGCCTCAGCTATACCAAAAGAATCACCTTCATGTGAGCCTTTATCACTCGTATGTACCTGTTCATCCTCCCCTTTGGAAGAACCCTCCTCTCTACGCCTAGGGTTGGCACCTTCCAAAAAAACAATCATCTCCATCATTTGCTTGATTATCAAGGCCTTGTGTGTTGACAGTATGTATAAGGTCTGCATTGTGCTTTTGCAAGATAATGTAGACAGCCGTCAATTCCAATAATGTGTAAGGTTCCAATCTGTCCTCCTCTAGAATGGGAATTTTACCTCCCAAAGTAGATTCATGGGGCATGGATGGGGTCTTAATGATGTTAGGACTAGCTTGGCTTGCATTTAAGCTAGAACCAATAGTCCCAGCCCCACCCATGTCACCAACCACACTTGTGGTGGTGGTTCTCTCTATAACATGGCTAGGACCACTAGAGGAGAACACTCCAGTAGTCCTTTGGCGTTTTACCAACCTAAATTCTGGGGGTGTAGAAGATGATGTGGATTGGGTGTCTGTTTGAAGGATAAGGGGTGTTTGGGTTTGTGGTAAAAGGGTGTCAGCGTTTGGATTTAGAGTGTCAACGCCAGCATTTAACGTGTCAGCGTTGAATGGTTCTTGGTCAACTTCCATTTTCTGGGGTGATGGTTGGGGTTCAGGCTATCGGTTTGGTTGTGGTTGGGGGTATGGTTGAGGTTGTGCTGCTGCAATAACAGCAAGCATGGATTGGGTGAGGGGTAGGTCTCTATGAGGTTCATAATTCATCTTCCCAAAAGTTGCTTTCTTTTGAATAAGGATCGTATAAAAATCATTGTGATCCCTATTGCAGTATCTTTGTAAATCAAACACCATTTGTAAAAACCTTGGGTAGGCAAGAGTCATCTTGCTACCCTTATTAGGACACATGCCATCAAAAATTATTTTTGAAAAATTATATTTTTGCACAGTTGCAATACACACAATGGCACTCCAATAGATCGGTTGATTTCATTGTGTGCAGTACACTTGGGACTCAAACATTGAAGAATGACATGTATCAAGTACTTCCAAGCTGGGGGAAATTCCTGTTTTGAATATTTGTTTAAATGGCCATCCTCAGGCAAAGGATAACCCAACGCTTGGAGTCCTTGTTCTAGCTCTGCAATGGGTAGGGCGGTTACACCATCTGCATCATTAAGATGCAAAGCTTGGCGAACCAGAGCTTCAGTAACCACCCATGGAACCCCATGGACAATAGCAGTCAATGTAGTCACAGTATTAACTGTTGAGGAAGTGACAATATTCCAAAACTGTTTAATATGTGTGACAGGGATAAGAGGAGCATGAGAAAGTACATACCTTAAAGGGGATGCATTCAAATACTCTACCATCTGATTATATTGGGGAAATAGAGTATTATCAGCTTCTAAATAAGCAACCATGTTATGCTGACTTCTGAACCGCAATTCCAAATCTCTAGGTTTAAACTTAGGCGCCATTGATGTAGAAATCTGTGATAAAAGTTATGAAAGATGAAGGTTTGAGAAAATTTAGTGAGACAAGAATAAGTAGTTACCCTGTTTCAAAGAAGTGAGCCAAATATATAGGAGAGGTGAAAACATGTGATTGGTCAAAACATGAGGCAGTTATATTCAAAATATAATCATGAAGATCTTGAAAATATATAACTTATCTCTAGCATTAATAAAAAGTTACCAACTCCTAAAATTACGGCCCATATTTTCGTAAAAAATAACAATTGGGTAGGACCCAAGGTTTATCAATGGTCAAAATAACTTATCACGGCCCAACAGCTATATTCTTGTCAAAGTTGGATTTTGCCATGTCAACGTCAAAATTGGTCTTAACAACGCTTGGAAAGAAAACTGTCAGTGTCCAAAAATAAAAATAATTTAAAAGAAAAAGAACCTTAATAAAGTAATTTATCCTAGTGAATATAACTTACAGACTGAAAATCACTATAGGGTGGCAAGCACTGTCCAATCATGCACACTTGCTTAAGCAAGATAGACATAATTGTCCTCAAGTGTCCCTTGCTAACCAAAGTTCTTAACAATGAAGTTATCTCATAAAATCCTTTGTAACTTCCCAGGTAAGCCCAATAAAAATCATACCCAAGTCTCCCAACCAACCAAATCTAATTCTAGGTCAAAAAGTCTTGGCAACGTGCAAAGTATATCAACTTTGCATGCTACAGTGCCTCACGATTATTAAACTAACTCGCACTCACCAGTGGACACAATCTAGAATTGTGATAAGAGTATTATATGAATACCCAAAAATTCCTAAAGGTTTCCTAAACCACCCCTTAAAATATGATATACAAGTTGCCAAACATAAATTATGCAATAAAAATTTATGTCAAGATAGGAATGTAAACATTCCAACCATCATCCATAAACTTGAACACACTCCAAGTAAGCTCCAAAGATCCATTAACAACTCTGTATCCATTTGTACAATGCTTATAATGCATGTATAATTAGATCAAAAACCACAAAACGAACATGTTGTTGTTAACGTCCATTTTAACACTTATCATCGTTAAAATAACCTTTGTCAACGTTCGATAAATAAAGTGGAAAACCTAATTTCGTACAAAGACCAATAACAATGCATATCTTGTACATACTTTTACAATAAGTTCCAAAAACATATATTAGGTAAGATTGATCATTCAAATACTTGTTACCAAGTATTGAAATCTCCCACCATCAAAAGGTTTAGTTAATAAATCTGCCACATTTGTTTTTGTGTCAACCCTATCTGGTTGTATTAAACCCTTTTCAAAATAATCTCTTATAAAATGATGTCTAATTTCTATGTGTTCTGTTTTAGAATGATGTACAGGATTCTTAATAATACATAAAGTACTGTTATTGTCTATAAAAATCTTGGTATGCATAAAATTATACCCATAATCCAACAGTTGGTTCTGAATCCATAAGACTTGTCCACAACAAGCAGCTGCAGCTACATATTCTGCTTCAGTTGTAGAGTTGGCCGCAACTGTTTGTTTCTTGCATTGCCAAGATATTAACCTGCTCCCAAGAAATTGGCATCCACTAGTTGTGGATTTTCTATCAAACTTCTCACCTCCATAATCACTGTCTGAATAACCAATAAGATCCAATGGAGAATCCTTTGGATACCGTAATCCTAAGGTGGGATAGCACCTAAGTTATCTAAAAATCCTCTTGACAGCATGAATATGACACTCTTTGGGAGTCACCCGATGGCGTGCACATGCACACACAGCAAACATAATGTCAGGTCTAGAAGCTCTGAGATACATAAATGATCCAATCATGGACCTATAATGCCTGACATCCACCTCTTTTCCATCTCCAATATTTCCCCAAGGGTGTTCCTTATCCATGGGTGTGCTAGCCCGTTTTTCATGTGGAGAAAAGCCAAACTTCTTCAAGATTTATGCTACATATTTGTCTTGAGAGATGAAGATACCATCTTCTTTCTATTGAACTTGTAAACCTAGAAAGAAGTTCATCTCTCCTATTGCACTCATCTTGAATTTGTCTGTCATGAGCTTGGAAAAGTCTTCACTCATCTTTGGGCTGGAAGAGCCAAAGATGATATCATCCACATAGACCTGAACAAGTAAAAAATCCTTACCAATCTTCTTGGTAAACAAAGTCTGATCTATGGTGCGCCTTTTGAATCCATTTTCCACCAGATAGGTGGACAATGTGCCATACCATGCTCTTGGGGCTTGATGAAGTCCATACATTGCTTTCTTCACCCTATGCACCTTGTCTGGATGTTCTGAATCTTCAAAACCAGGAGGCTGCATAACATAAACCTCCTATGCAATTGTGCCATATAGAAAAACACTCTTCACATCCATTTGATAAACAGTAAAGGCCATGCCAGAAGCATAGGCTAGGAAAATCCTTATTGATTCAATCCTTGCAACAGGTGCAAAAACCTCTTCATACTCTATCCCTTCCTCTTGTGTATAGCCTTTAGCAACTAAACGTGCCTTGTTTCTGACCACAATCCCTCTTTCATCTTTTTTGTTTCTAAGAACCCATCTTGTCCCTATAGGTCTGACATATCTGGGATAATATACTAACTCCCAAACATCTTGAATAGCAAATTGGTGAAGCTTATCCTGCATTGCTTCCACCCAACTTGGTTCTTTGAGAACATCAAATATCTTCTTTGGTTCCTGTTATGATAGAAAACAAGCAAACAAACTTGCCTGAACAAGAGGGGTATCAACCTTCTTATGGACATTGGCAATAAAACCTTCTTAATTCTGATGAGACCTTCTTGATTGAACAGGAGACAACACATCACCAATAATTAGAGAAGGAAGATCATTTTTGATAGTAGACGTAAGTATTCCTCCCTCAATAATTGTGTTGTCTTCAATTTCAGTCTCTATGTTACCAATATCATTTTCAAATTCTCCTCCATCTTCACCAGAATGAACCTCTTCATGTACTACTGAAGGCCCACCTTGTTCAAAAACATTGGAAGATAATAAATGGTCAAAAGAGTTGTCAACGCCTGAACTAGGTCTATCAACATTTGAGCCATCAACGCCTGATTTTGGCCTGTCAGCTCTATATTTTCCTTTGTCAGCGCTTGAAGATTCATGCATGTTTTCATCAATTGGTTTTTCTTGTGGACCATCTTTTTCCTTTCCAGCAGCAGCAGCAGCAAATCCATCTGTCCAAATAGGAATGGTGACATACTCAAGTATGTGAGCTGATTTGACTGCTTGTGATCCTACTTCCTTATCAACCTGTATACCTGAAATTTCAACAACTGGTTCTTCTACAACATTTGAATTCACTTTCACAATGTCTGGATTATTAACAGTCATATAATTCAAGGTTCTAGACAAAGGTTCTAAGTCAAAGAACCAATTTGGTCCACTCCTAGGATCACTAGGTTTACTTTCTAAAAACCTAACATGTACCTTTTCAAGTATACGTTTTTCTTTCTTAATGTAAACCCTATATCCTATACTCTGCACTAAATAACCCATAAAATAGCCTTCATCACCTTTAGCACTAAACTTTCCTAAGGCATCACTAGTATCGAGTACAACTACATGACATCCAAAAGGTTTAAGAAAACAAATATTAGGTTTCCTATTCCAAATAGCTCATAGGGTGTCTTATTGTGAATTTTGTTGATCAATGCCCTATTCTGAACATAGCAGGCTGTATTCACAGCCTCAACCCAAAAAGCAAAGGGAAAATGAGCATCGACCAAAATTGTCCTAGCTGCTTCTATGAGTGTTCTATTCTTCCTTTCAGCCACCCCATTTTGTTGTGGGGTTCTAGCTACACTAAACTGCCTAGTAATCCCTTTCTGGACACATAAGTTATCTAACTACTAATTTTTAAACTCGCCAACATTATCACTTCTAAGTATTTTAACCTCATTTCCTGTTTTCTTTTCAATTTGGGTAATAAAGTTAATCAAAACAGTGGTAGTTTCACTTTTCAAAGCCAAAAAGAAAGTCCAAGTAAATCTAGAAAAATCATCAGTTATGACAAAACAAAAGGATTTACTATTAGCCTCAAAATATTGAGTCAAACAAGAATGTTCAGTCATAGGTTTATATTGTAATATTTATTAGAACGTTGTAATAGATAGTTAAATAGTCGTGGTTCACGGGCTTGGATTTAAACTAATTAAAGTCCAAAAGACAAGCCCGGCCTAATATATAGCTCATTAAAGCCCGCATGTGGGTGGACTATATATACTACCCTCCTAGCATGTTAGGAGGGTGGATGGTCATTTTTAACTCAAATCTTCTTCTAATCTAATATTCAAAAAGTTAATCATCTCTTTCTCTCTACTTTCTCTCACTACTTTCTCTCTCTAGGAATCCATCCTTTTTCATTTAATTTCTATCTTTAATCATCTAAATAATATGGGACAACATTTGGTATCAATCGCCACGGGGTAGATTGTGTTTGGTTGTTTGGTTTTAGTTTGATTCGGTTGATTTTTCTATATAAATCATCCCGAATTAAATTTCTTTTTAATATTTTGGGCTAGAAATCTTGATATAAATCATTTATATCGATTTGGTAGGGGTTTAGTTTGGTTTTTGTGGTAAAAATCGCAAGATTTTGAGGTGTTTGGATTCATTTTGGTGTTACGGTTACTTTACTGTATCAAGATCATTCCGGATTTTTTTTTCAGAAAAGGGTTTATTATTCCGAAAATACATATTTTCGGATAAGGGTTTAATATTCTGATAAAGTGAGTATTCTGAAGAAGTGAGTATTCTGAAAAAGTTTATTTTTCTGAAAACGTGATTTTTCTGAAAAAGTGTTTATTCCGAAAAAGTGGGTTTTTCCGAAATTTTCTCTGAAAACATCAACATTCCGAAAAAGCACTTTTTCCGAAGAAAGTTCTGAAAATCCATTTATTCCGAAGAAATCTCTAAAAAGTTCCTTTATTCCGAAGATTGGTTCTTTTTCTGAAAATCCTCTTATTCCGAAGATTTATCCGAAGTTCCAAAGTTGAAGATGAAGGACCTATCTTGACAACATTCCAAAGTTGAGGGACTCAAAGTATAAATTGGTCAAAGTTAAGATCCAAGACAAACATGGTCACTCCAAAGTCAACCAAGTCAAAGGGTCGAACTAGACAAGTATGCAAGTGGAAGGACCAAAAATGTCATTGGAATGAAGATTCTAGCTCATTTGGACATTCTGCCAAACTTTAAGGACTTAATTTGCCAATAATACTCCAAGTTTGTATGTGATCCGTGTGCATTGGTTCTTAACCAATGAAATTGCTTGAAAATTGGGACATGGATTGCCAGCTAAACAAGCCACCTCATCAGCTCATTGAATGAGCCGTCTTTATACAATCCAATCCACTATCTATTTTCTAGCCAATAAGAAGCTGACATGCAATAATCCCTTTATCCATTTTTGGATAGTAATCCGTGTGCTCAACTCTTGCCCAACCAAAGATTGCCACGTGGCATCTTCTTCAACAAACGAGCCCAGATTCGTTCTCAAGCTACAATGCATTTTAAGAGAATATTTATACATTAAAATTTCTCGTCTTCAAGCGAGGAACACAATGGGAACATTTAATTAAACTGAAACTCAAATGATTAAAATCCCCCAATTCATGATGAACACAAGAATCTGCAATTGAGCAATCTATGACACCTGGCAGCCTGCTATTGGTTGGGACACGTCATCGACCCCAACTCACTCTCATTTCTTGTCTATAAATAGAGATTAGACTTCTCATTTGTTGTACGTAGCTAAGTGTGAAATTCACATACACTTTTAATTTTCTCCCTTTATCTCTGTTAGTTAGCAGTTAGTTTAACAAACTCAAGAGTTTGACAACCTCTTGAGTTAGTTATAGTTAGTTGTAACTACTTACCTACTTCTGTAACCAACTTTCACATTCAAATCAATAAAATTCACTCATTTCCTTCAATCTACTTATCTTACCCTGCATTACTGTTGAATCTGGTTGTTGTTATGAGTTTCTATTGATCACCCATGATCATTAGAAGCTTGTTGAAGATTTGTAGGTGTTTTGATCATTCCTGTTGCTGAGTTGATTTGTAGCTGATTTTGGGTATATTTGATCATGATGATGATAGTAGATGGTTGATTGATTGTTATTAGTGCTAAGGTGGTGGTTTAGCATTGTTTAGGAGGCTCAGCGCCTACCTACTCCATCAATGGAGGCCTTATGCTAAAAGGTTTCAAGTTTCTGAGTTTTGTTCCACTTAACAGTCCATTGCATGCTTAATTCTAGTTTAAATACTAAATGCTGCTTGATCAAGTGTGATTCGTCTGATTTGACTTGATTCTGTTGATTAGATAGCTTATTGATAGATTGTAAGCATTTAGCTTGTTTCTACTTGTTTCTGTTACTTTACTCATCGGTCATTGAGCTTGTTATTGCATTTTGAGTACATGTGTGTTTTCTAGCCTGTTCTTAGCTCATTTACACCTCATTTTTTTTTACTAAGTTTGGTTAGATATTAGTCATAACTCAGCTTAATCATTTACTAAAATTCTCTTAATAAAAGTTGTAATCAGATCAGATAAGTAGTGTTTGGATTTGAATTCATTTAGTAATTAAAGTGTGATAATTTGGTTAAACTATGATCATTACTCTTCCTCTAGTTTTTTTAAACGAGTTTGTGTAGTTTTGAAGTCAAAAATCTGGTCAATCAGGCAATTGGTTGATAAAAAGTCTGGGACAATCTTTTGAAACTAGTTCATCAGAAAAGTAGCCAATTTCAAACTCATGCCATTGTTTCATTTCTTGATAAAATTCAGTCAAACCTGTTTCTATATGACCATTAACATTTGAAGTTCAAGTGTTGTTAAGGAAATTACACAGTTTTCATCAATAAGCTAGCAATCAGCTTTTGAAATAAGCACTCAAGCCAAAGCAAGTTTCTGTGATAAAATAGCTTACTGATTTCTTAGATTGGCATTTCTACTTCATAAATCTTGTGATTTTCTTCCACATTCTCACTTAGAAACATGTCATGAATAGATTTTGAGCTTTTCAGAAATTTCACTTTTTGGTCAACAAAAGTCAATAAGCTAGGTTTCAGCTTATTTTCAATTTTCTGCTTATATACTTGACCATTTTTCACAAGAAAAGATATTTCAGACTCACAATAAGATGTTTAATAAGATTTGACTTCAAATTTGGAATGTGCATGTATGGATTTTATGGTAGCTTATTATTGGCTTATTAGAGTTTTAGAGTGGTTTAAGCTTTTTCCTTGGACAAGTCTAGGTGTTTTTAAATTTTAAGTTGTTTGAAACTTGTTAGAGCTTAATTGGTTCATTTTTGAGCTTATACGAGCTCATTTGTCTTTGGTGTCCATTTTTGGTAAAATTTCCTTTTTAATTGCACTTTAGTCCTCATAGTTTGTAACTGTTTTCTTTGCTAGCTAAACTTCCACTTAATTAGGGTTTGCAAGATTTCAGTCCATAACTTTTCACTAATTGTCATATTTAGTTAGTTTGTTTTAAAAGTTTTTACATTTGGTTAGAAATTTGTTAGAATTTACATAATTGGTCCTTTTACTTTCTGATTTTTATATTTCAAGCATTTAAGTTTCATTTACTTACATTTTTAGCACATTACTTTCATAGATTTACATTTTTGTCTTTTTGTGAATAAAAATTTGGTATTTGCTAAATGTTTTACGGTTACGTAGGTTAATATTTTTCACATTTTTACCTGCTTGATTAAATAGACATAGAAAATCCAAATAACCCTATCAACCAAAAACGATAATAAACTTGATATTGTTAGGACTTTCAATTGGTTAAGAATCGAGAGAAACGAACTTCAATTTACTCAATTTCACTGGTCTCCCAAGCTTTCTACAAATGATCTTTCCAGAATAAAATGTGAAACACAAATCTTAAGCTAGAATACGATCATGAACGTGAACAGTGTCATGAATGTGAGTGCGAAGGCAAATCTTAATATTGGACAAGGGCGTGAACGTTATAATGACCACGAACGTGAAGCTTTATTTGGTCTGATAACTAAAGGTGTAACACCCCATTTGGTAAAATGGACCGTTACTAGATAATTATGGCGTGTCATCAAAGCATGCAAGGTAATGTCCTAAAACATAAACGACCATAAAGGAAAAACTGGAATCAAACATCGGTTCCCATACATAAGCCCAAACATAAATAAAGTAAAAGGATTAGGAAGGACAAAACAAGTGTCCAAGCCAGAATAAAGCAATTGAAGTGCAAGGGAAAGAAGTCTAAGGCAACTCCCATCCTATGCACGTCCTCTCCATGCTCGAGTCTGTCCTTGGGTACTTGTCGTTTGGGTCATGGAAAAGAAAATATACGGCTGAGAAATATGCTCAGTGAACGGATATATGACAATGATATGAATGGTATAAACATAAGTATGGTATGAAATGAAAGTAAAGTGCAGCGGGATAATGTATGTCCTATAAAACCTGGTGTAAGTTTATTAAACTAGTTTCATATTCTGAAATGACTTATGTTTATTTTATACTGAAAACTGTATTTTAAATATGCCCAAGAGCCCATATAGATCATGAGGTATCGACGTACATGAATACTTAGAGGGGTGACCTCATCATGCAATTAGAGGGACTGCCTCTAATTAATATATAATATGAGTGAAGGGATCAACTCCTATAACAGATGCAAGGCACACATTACACTTACCATGAAGTCATACTAACTTGTCCTAGGATGCACCCATTCACCCCACATGATAATAGTAACATAGGACAAATAGCATAAAGGGATGTTGCGAGCAATCACTCTCACAGCAGAAGAGTCATAACACCGATGCCTCCAGTGCTATGGTTATGGAACCCTCATAACTAGGTGAAACTGGCATGCATGTATATAGCTCAGGCAATCTAAAATAATCATAACATATACTGATGGGTTTAAGACACGTAAACTACTGGGGAAAACAGATGGCTGCAAACGGGGAATCCTAATATAGGAAAGAATGTCCTTACTGAAGGACGTAATATGCATACCTTATGTCCAGTAAATGAAGATGAAAACGAAAATGGTAGATCACTCCGACTTCACGGTAGCTACATAATAAAAAGGGACGTGTATGAGTTGTCTGATTATGTTATACTTAACTAATTATTAGTTTACTTGGTGTATTCTTAACTTGTTTTACTTGTTCTTGTTCTGTTTTTAAGTGTTCTTACTTGTATTATTGAATCATGTTAAATCACGTTTTTTCTCAATGTTTCATGTATTTCTTATGTGTTAATATGCTTGTTATATTATAATGAGTTGCTTCCTAGAAATATCAGGTTTCAAAAATTAGTAAGTTTCCAAAAATAGAAAGTTTCCAAAATTAATAAGTTTCCAAAAACAAAAAGTTTCCATAATTTGAAATAAGTCTGGTTAACAAGTATAAAATATAAGCTATAGTGTTAATAAGCATAAAATATACAATTCATGATCATATAGTAAAGTTTATTAAATAAATACGTTAAGCTAAAATAATATTCTTTAACTAATAATAATAAAATGCATGGTTTTACTAGAGATTATTAATTAATAAAATGACATGATTAATTTAATAAAACGTTACCTTAACTTGATAATTATGTAATTAAAATAAAGTAGGATTATTAATTTAATTACGTAGCTAAATAAATACTTAGGCTAATTTTCATGATTAATTATATTAAATTAATTATAACCTAAGTTTTCTAATCAATTTAATTATAACTTGTATTTAATAATTAAATTAGCAACTTAACTAGCAAACATATTCATGTGTACCCGAGCCTACAGAGACTCCCATGTCTCGGTCACACTAAACAACAACGCAATTAATCAAAACAATCCAATAACAAGTCTGTCCAATATATGTTTTCAGTTCTGTCCAACATATTTTATATAGTTATGTCCAACATATTTAATATAGTTCTGTCCAACATCTTTAAAAACCATAATGTCTAATATATAGGCTATAGTGTCGTCGATATATGTACTCAGACCTACAGCCCTGTTTGAGTACCCGCTGTTTACAATACCTTACCCCCGACTGTTAACCATTGACCCTACTACGTACAGACTACCCACCGAGAGTCAGGGGACTATCGGTTGCCACTGTTTAAAACCAGACGCACCCACTGGGGTGTTTGGGCTTGCGCCTGACACACCAAAACACATGCCGACCCCTAGAGGGTTGCGGTTGTGTTACCCGAAACACCACCAAGACCATTCTTGGTCTCGGTTTACGTGTAATATACAGTAAACAAGCATAAAACACGAATCCCATTAATTAATCTTTTTAATTAACATGTTTTAACATCTGTTTTTAAGGATTCTCGAATAAAACATAATTAAGTAAATAAAAAAATCAAGGATTAGGATACCGTATGATGAATGATTTGGGAATTAGAACCACAAACATTATACCCGAATTCATTAATGCTCAAAACTTAATCTTCCTTGTGTTGGTGTTGTGTGCCGTGGCCAGGAAGGAAGAAAAAGAGATCGTGGTTTTTTTTATTTAGGGTTGTTTCTAAAGTATGAAAATAAATCCCCTGGAGGTTTAATTTAGACTAGTATTAGCTTAATGGGTTAGGCCATGGGCGCTTCCCTTTCTTTCTTTGGAGGCCACCTACTACACACATACATAATTCGTTTTTATTTTCCGTGCTTAAATATTATACGTGTATGTTCGTGTTTTAAGGTCGTTTTTTATTCTTGTTATATTTATATAAGTATTATACGTAGTTACATATCATGTATTAATAACAATATTAATATACATAGTACTTATCGTAAATAAATTAATATATGTAATATTCGTATTAAACGTTCATGATTCATGTCGTATATTAATTAATCATGAAGTTTAAATTTGACCGTATGTTCATGCATTTAATGCAATTAGGTATATTAAAGTGGGTTTTACAACTCTTCCCCTCTAAAATAATAATTCGTCCTCGAATTAGAGATACGATATGCCTGAAAAGGGACATGGACATGACGCGGCTGATAAGAGCCTGGAGCGTGACGTGACTGAAGGGACCATACCTGACTTATGGACAAAAAAGAGGATAAAAGTCAGGATGGATTTTTCTGTTTCGAGTGGCTTCCCGCTCGGAACGGTTCCTCTAAAAGATCTTGATGAAGGTAATAATCTTGGTCTTCGTGACCTTGATTTAACGATACGTAAAAGTCTGGTTCATCAACGTAAGATAGATTCCTCATAAATCTGATTGAGTGGATAAGATATAACGTGCAAGGGTAAGTGAAACATTGCGATGCAAAATAACCTAGAAGATCCGACATTAGTTACGTTTGAGCAATGTTGCGCGAGATATATTGAAACATAGTACGTGAACAATTGTGAACGTGATATGTGAACAATTACGAACGTGATACGTGGAGATATGGTGAATGTAATATGAGAAACATATGATGGATGTGGTACGTGTGGCATATCGTGAATGTGATATGAGAAACGTGGAATGAACAAGATATGTGAAACGTGGACGTGCGATAACTGAGGAGGTAACTCCAAACGATACGAGATGAGATATGAAATGTATCATGAAACATTTTTCTGAGGATGGAAATTTGTGCTAAGCTTGAGTTTGGTCTCACAAGCTTTCTGCAGATCTTTCCATAATGAAAAGTGAAACGTAAATCGTAAGATGGAATACTATCATCAACGTTAGTGCTAAAAGAATCGCGAACTGGAATAAGGACGTGAACGCGTACAAGGTCGTGAACGCAAACGTGAAACGTAATTGTGAGCGTCAAGGTAAACGTGAAAATGAACGTAAACAAGAATGTGAACGTAAATTTCTGTCCGATATGATTGGTGACGGAATACCGTGAAATCGTATGATTTCATTTTAGAATATCTTTGTCAACTGGTAAACTGCATAATTCTTACGAGTATGATAGAATTGTGTACACTTGGTCAATGATTGACACGACCCAGGTAACATCATGATTCCTCTGAGCCTGCGGTAGTACGGTAAAAAAATCTATGGAGATCTTGTCCCACTTCTGTTCGAAAAGTTCTACCGGTTGGAATAACTATTAGCATGTTCGCGTTCTATCTTAATCTGCTGGTAAGTCAAGCATTTAGATATGAACTTAACTGCATCTTGTTTCATGTCGCTCCACCAAAATGCGGTTTGATATCATGGTATATTCGTAGAAACTGGATACATAGAAGTTTAGGAAAACTATGAGTGTCGGTAAAATAGACCTCTCTTAGCGTAGGATCCTCTGGAACACATAATTTAGTGTAGGATTTTCTCCTTTACGCGTAAGCTTAGTCATGGTAAAATCTTACCGTGAGGAGCAATGCGATTCAACATGTCACTGAAATCAACCAAAATTTGTACTAGAAAGTTTTAGTGCGAAATTTATTCTGACGTAGAATTTGTAGCGTAATGTGAAGATGGTCTTCATGCTCTTCTTAAGACTTGAAGAAGATAAAAATGTTAGCAATGAACAAAATGACGAACTTGTCAAGAATTCATGAAAACTCGATTCCTCAAGTCCATAATTACTGCTCAACATTCGTGAGACCAAAAGGCAAAATCACTAGTTCGTAATGACCATAACGTGTGCGAAGGCAGTCATGAAAGTGTCCTACTCTTTCCCTCGCAACTGTTGGTATTCTGATCGTAAATCGATCTTGGAAAGTGTTTAGAGTCTGGTAGTTGATTAAACGCGTAATCAATACGTGGAGTAGGATAACGGTTATAAATTGTGATTTGTTTAGATTTTGATGGTGATCCATATATAAATCCCATGCTACGGTCCTTCTTCTTTAATGAACAGAGCTGGTACACCCTAAGGTGATACACTCTGCGAATAAGACCTCGTTCCAGCACTTCTTACAGTTGTTCTAACAACTCCCTGAGCTCGATGTCAAGCTTCACTTTACAAATGGGTGGTATATCTGGTAGTTCTTCTGGAAATGAATATGGAAATACTGAAATAGTTGACTGGTTATGAATAGAAGGAACTTCAAAAGAGGCGTCATCAATGATAGCTAGAAGGTCTTATTAGCCATGGAATAATAAAGCACGCGTTTGTAAGTCATAAAAAAATTTGTACAGATTTTCCTGGTAATAAAACCATGATGAATGTATGTAGGAGCCTAAACATTGCTGAATATAATCCGATAGGCATGGAAATTAATCGTAGCTTGTCGTGCTGCTAAACAGTCCATATTCAGAATCATATCGAATTCGCATCTGTCCAAGGGAGTGCGTTAGCCGAAAGGATCTTGTCGTCAACTTGAAATGAAAGCCTTTATATACATGGGTGATATAACAGCTTCTTTTCTGGGCATGGATATGCGTAATACGTGATTGAGAAATGGGATGCCATGTTTATACATGGAGCTAAAGTGACAGATCTCATTGAATGTGTTTCTCCTGTCTCATACAGGACGAACATTTCGTGTCCAAACATGAACAATAAACTTGAGGTGGTACAGAAATTTTAGTGGCTTGATTCATACATGGCACAACAGGATGAGTATACCCCATAGAGGGTACCTAGAATTAGTGAGTCCTAATTCAGAAGTTATACGCGAGTCATGTGTCTTGACTCATGTTTTGAGAAATATACGCGTGACATGTGTCTTGACTGGTGTCTTGACATGTGTCCTCAGAAAATACACGTCAGACATGTGTCTTGGCGGATATCTTGACATGTGTCTCTAGATGTGAAGATGACTAAAGTTGAAAATTTTAGTCTTATGCCAGAATTGGCGGATCGGGTAGACCGCTGACCTTTGTATTCTTGGCCATGTCCGTTACCGGAGTTTTTGTTGTGATTAAGAGAACGTTTGTCGTCACTATAGTGGTCACTATCGTCTCGTCTGTCAGTTCTATGACGATCATTCTCATGACTGTGATTCATGTAAATATTCAGTTGAGTGTCCGGCTGGTACGCGTTCCCGCTCATATGACTTAAAAAACAATCTGAATGACGTGTGTCATTTATCTAAAAGGTAAGAACATGGATTGCGATAAAAATCGTCTGGTGGTGAAGCATCTTTCTCGTCTGATCGCTTGATCTAACGCCTTTGTCTTCGTCTTGTAATATTTCCAGGTTGTGAACAACATCAGCATCTCGTAGCGTCTTCAAATAATAAGCAGCGTCAACATTTAGTAACATCTCCAAGTTATGAGCGGCATCAGCATCTTGTAGAATATCAGAAAGTGAAATACGCCTGAGATGATTTAGAATCAACTAGCAAACACTCATAGAGTATTGTAAGTGAAATACACATGGAGTACGGTACGTGTAATACACATGTGATACGGTACGTGGAGTACATGTGGAACATGGTACATGGAGTACACATAGAATGCACATGAGATGATCGATATGGGTGTCAATCATCTGACACGCTTTTAAAAGATCAAATTGATTAACGGTTTGAAAACCAAACCGAAGCGAGCAATATGATAGCCTAGCCCTTCCGGCGTAGACATAAATTTTGTTGCATAGAGAATTTGCAAAAGTATGATTAAACGAAAATCAACGATGATCAACATGAAGTCATGCTTAATGAAAACAAACCATGACTATCATGAAAGCAGGATTAAATGAAGTCCATCAATGTCTATCATGAAAGCATAATCAACATGATGAGAACATAATCAATATAAGGAGACATCAAACATAATCAGCATGTAGACAAAATCGGCATGAGAGTATGAAAACATCATCGTCATAAAGAGCATAAAATTTAATCATTGGAGATTAAATATAGACTGGTGTGGATGGCTATGGTCCCATTCACAAGAATTGAAGAAAAGACATGTGACTAAGTATGGATGATTATGGTTCAATCCATACTTGTCAAATTTGAAGGGGAAATATCATGGATAGAATTAAGCAACATGGGGCTAAATATGGATGGCTGGGGTCCAATCTGTTAGTGCAAACATTACGATGCTTTGTCGATATAATCTCTTTATGTTTTGTTGATGACAAACGTATAATTCGTAGTACACTATGTAAAATGTTAAGGTACTCATAATCACTCAAGAATACATTTGTATACTTCTCTTGACACCTCCAAGATCGCATTCGGCATGAATCACGCAAGGTATGTACAAACATGTCATTAACCTAACTAAGTGATCAATGATTAAAATTTTCTTAAAACTCACTTTTATACAAACTGATAAAGTAATTTTTAATTAACTTTATTTTTAAGAAAATGTTCTACTAAAAAGAAAAATGGAAATTTGAATTTGGAATATTCCAAAGAATATTCCCTAAGGTATATTCCAAAGAATATTCTTTAATTTGAATTTGGCATATTCCATATTCCAAAGGAATATCCTTTGAGGGTATAAACTACCCCAGATGGCATATCCCCACTAAAGGACAAATTTGCACGGACTCGAACGCGGAGGTTCCTTAAAGGAACCCGCGGTTCCTTATTGATAAGGTACCGCAGGTAGAGATAAGGAACCGCGGGTGTTTTTGACCGTTGCAATGTTTTCCTATAAATAGTGGATCATTTCCAGGTTTTCTTTTAACCCTTTTTGCATAGTTTCTTCAAATACATATTTAAACCCTTGATTAGTTAGTTTAGATTAATCTTGTTTAAGATGTGATTCTCTCCTTCAATCTCCTTATCCTCTTAAGTGAAAAGATAAGATCACTCACACACTTGTGATTTGATTAAAGATGAAGTCTTGATGAAGATCATCATGTTCATCATTTTTATTTGTGTCTTGTGTAGATCCAATGTATATGTGTATACTTGGATCAATCTTGTGTATATCAAATGTATATGGGTATAATTGGATCAATATTGTGTAGATCCAATGTATTTGTGAATACTTGGATTAGTTGTGTTAATCCATTGTATTTGTGAATACTTGGATTAAGTCTTGTGTAAATCCATTATATATGTGTATACTTGGATTTATGTTGTGTAGATCCAAGTTACATGTGTACACTTGGATATGTGTTTTATTGAGTTGTAATAGGTAAGAGTTGTGAGTTCTCACTAAACTATAAAGTGATGTGGTTGTGTCTTGTGAGTTCTCACTAAACTATAAAGTGATGTAGTTATGTCTGGTGAAGTTCTCACTTAGCTTCAAAGTGAAGAGTCGTGAAGATTGGTTCTACCTTTCGATTAGAACTCGACATCTAGCCTTGTGTCGTAAAATGGTGAAGTAGGCAACGTTGTGAAGATTGGTTCTACCTTTCGATTAGAACTTGACATCTAGCCTTGTGTCGTTAAATGGTGAAGTGGGCAACATTGTGTAGATTGGTCCTACCTAAGATTAGGACTCGACATCTAGCTTAGTGTCGGAAATTGTGTAAGCGACGTGTATGGTTTTCTCCACCTTGAAAGGAGTTTTGTTGACTAGTGAAGTAACTCTCGAGTAAGGTGTACTCGAGGAGTGGAGTAGGGCGAAGAGGAGCTTTGTGACCGAACCACTATAAATCATCGTGTCGGTACTTTACTTTACATTTATATCTTTACGTCTTTACTATTATAGATGTATTTATATGTTGTGTGTTGTGTGCATCTCATAATCTAAACATCTAAGTTGTAGAAAAGCTAAGGCTTAGTACGTGTGAGCTTCGTTTTTAGATTATGGTCAAGTGTGCATCCTTTAGTCTAAACATCTTAGTTGCGGAAAAGCTAAGGCTTAGTACGTGTGTGCTTAGTGTTTAGACTATTGCTTGATGTACACTTGATTTGATGTGTTTGTGTGTTTCCTTACTTATAGTTATTATCTATTACAAACACATCTCATATCTAGTCAAGCTTAATCGAGAATTTGATACAAACGATTGTCAAGGTTTACAACGTATCAATATTTGGCATCCACTGTAGGCGGTTCTTTACTGAGCCCGCGGTTCTTTATTAATAAGGAACCGCGGTGATATTTAAGGAACCGCGGCCAGTGGAATAAACGAAATGTTTTGAAAATGAACTAGAAACTATTCAACCACCCCTTCTAGTTTCTACAATTGGTATTAGAGCGAGGTTATTCAGGATCTTTGAAGTATATTGTACTTTAAAGCTTGGATCGATATTTGCTCTCTTTTTCAAAACAAATGGTTTTTAAAATGAAAACGGTTTTTTTAAAATAGAGACGATCTTTGTATCAAATTGCTCATGAAGAGTGATTACTTATGAAATGTGTTTTGTTGTTTCATTCGTACAAGTTTTGGTGTTAAATAAACTTTGTATAATAGCTTGAATTAAATCTTTACATGTTTGGAAGTATAAAAATCTTTTGTGTCATAATTAACTCTAAAATACGAGTTCTATGTGTCTAAAATGATTTTTTAGAGTCCTAAGTCCTTCCAAAAAGTTACCAAATGATTTTGGCCAAAAACCCCATTTTTTTCCTCTGGACGCGGTTCTTTATCTATTCCCCAAGGTCCTTATCAATAAGGAACTGCGGTCAGTCCGACACAGATTTTTGAAAACTTTGAAAAATCATATAAAATCAACCGTAAGTCCGTAGAAGTCGTGCCACCCGTCATTTCGAACGTAATTGAATTTTATTTCAATTAAAAATGCTTCCAAACCTTTATTATAACTTTAAAATTTGGTTGGTTTCTAAGTTCCATACTTTGTCCAAAGTATTGAGCGTCGGTTTGTCGTAAAACTTGTGTTTTACTCTTTTCTATTAAGTTGGACATCTCTTGGTGATTTATCTTTGAGAATTGATATATTTACAAAGTGTTAAACTTAATTAAATTTTAAATGGGTCAAAGACTATTTTCAAATAAAATCAAGCTATGAATACTTTGTTGTATCTAACACTCAAAACATGGACGAATGCTTTTATGTGTTAAGCTAATTGTTTGTGTGTGTTTCCTTGTGTGTTATTATTATATGTAGACATTATTAAGTGTTCCTTGCTATTTGTAGTAGTATTGCTTATATGTCTAGTCTCTTGTGCCTTGCTTGGTATTTGTTAGTATCTAGTTTTTCCTAATTAGGATGTATGCTAGATTTCTTGCATTTTAGTTGCAACATTATGTGTGCATTGCATATAGGATTAACATCTCTTGGTTTACAAATGTTACATAAACATTTTGTACACCTTGGCATGTTCTTTAACACTTTTAGGTTTGAAAGCTTTGGGAGCTTGTAAAATCTATTGATTTGGGTCGTGTTACTCGATCATGGTGTTATTAGTTCAAGTAGATAAATGTCTCACTATAAAACATGAAACACCCTTTGAAAATCTTAGCTATTTTCTCTTAAAAGAGTGTTTGTGGGAATCAAGAAAGATTTCGATTAAACATCAATGCATTATTCAAACTATGATTGGTATCATTATCGAATCTAATTGACATGTTTTTTAGGGTAGACATGAATGTGGTTTGTTAATAATATACATCGGATCATAACTCACACTTGTGTTGATGGTGTTATATTGAATCTACTTGTTCAAATTGTTAGACATATTTTGTTTAATAATTACTTATAATGCACAATAGAGTCGGTTTGATAACTTGGATGTTTCATCCGAAATACTCAAGTAATTTACATTGCTATGCAATTTATAAATGTGTCATTTCTGAAAGGCCAATCAAGAGTGTTCCTTTGGTTTGTGTAAACTTTGTTTATACACTTCAAAGTCATTGGCCACAAGTTCTATTAAGGTAAATAACCTTAACTAGACTTGTTTGACAAGATATGCAATGGTGCATTCTTAACCCTCATTAGGTCATGCATTGTGTCGCCATGCAAGTTTCATCCTTGCTAAACTTTATTAGGAAAATATTGGAATTACATTTTGTCTAACTTGAGAATGACTACTAGAGAATTTATGCACTAGGATCTTAATTTGACCTAACGGTTGAATTACTTCCATGTGGGACGTTGAGTTGGTGTATAACTCGTAAAAATGATCGTGTTTGGCCTTAATTGAGCACCTCTAGTGATAGTCTCATACTCATTCTCTAAATTGGATAAATGGCTCTTCCTATATATGACTAATGATAGTTTATTTTGATGAACTTTGTATGTCATTAGGAGTCTTTTTCTTTTGTAGCCATTAGGTTTTTCTTAGCTTTCTTCTACGTGCTAATTAAACCTATGTGTCTTTCCTTTGTGTGTGTTCTAGTTTTTATTGCTCTTAAGCATGACTTTATGATAAGTTAGACTAGAACATTAGGATTTGCTTAATTGGAAAATCCTTCGTCACCACCTAAACCAAGCCTCTGTAGGCGGTTCTTTAAATAGACCGCGACTCCATATCAATATGGAACCGCCGGTGGAGATAAAGAACCACGGGCAGAAGCTCTCAAATTCGGGTTTTCTGAAACTTCCCAATTGTTCCAACACCCTTTGGAATCTTTGTTTCAAACCTTTTATCACTCTCAAAATATCTTGGGCTTTCCCTTTTTAACCCTTTACTATTTTGGATCATCCCCTCACCCTTTTAAACCCTCCTTGTTAGCCATGTTCTTCACACCTCAAACCATTCATCCTTACCCCTTAAACTACCCATTACTACCATGGTTTCTACAAGAACCTCCAATTCATCCAAAACCTCCTCTTCAAAGAGGCACCTCAAAATTAAGATTAAGTTACCCAAACATAACTCTTCACCCTTTCACACACCCAAGAATGAGATTGTTCCAATTCTCATCTCTTCATCACCCTCACCACCTCTTGCTCCATGCAAGACTACCTCAACCCATGGTACCAACCATTCTCATGGTTATACCTCCTCTTCATTCCAATCTAGAAAGAATGAGCTAACCCTTCACTACAAGTACTCTCTTGGATGTGACTACCCAACCTCAACCCATCCAAAGCATTCCTATTGTGAGTGACTTTGTTGAACCCTTGGTGACTTCATCTTTCACCCCACCAAATTCTGCCACCACCCTTGTCTTTCATTTAAGCATGTGGATTGCTTATTGCTAAGACATCTAAGTTAAGCAAATCTTAGGATTCTAGTGTAACTAAGATTAGAATTATGCTTAAGTTTTAGGTTTTTTTTATATACATCTTTGTATGATCTGTATTCTCTTGTATTTCCTTTCATGTTTTTCAACATGATTTATCTTTGATTCTTGGATCTTGTTGCTATTATGTTTCTTTCTTTTCTCTTATTTTGAGTCCTTTTCTTAAACTAATATGAATTAGGAATCTTGTTGGATATTTACATTACTTATAGCTTGATTTGTGATATCTAGATAGATGACTTGCTTGTATGCTACTTGCTTATATATCTTCTTGCTTATCCGTATGCTATATGCTTAATTGATTAGTTAATGAATGCATGCTTATTATAAAGGTTTTGTCTTTGTCCAGCAATTCCGATATAATATCTCTTAGATATGTCTAACTCATGCATGTCCTTAAATGCTACGTGCTAACATGTTTTACTTAGTCTTCTCTTTTTAAGTAATCATGGTTCTTGCATGCCATATGTGTTAATTGCGCACCTTCTCTACATTGGTTTATTGTAGACTTCATTAGGTATTGCATGAATTATCCTATGTGCTTACTTGATTATGTGTTAGATTTTGTACTAACTCTTCATGTCTTCTTGAACTTCTTTTGAGTTTCTTCTCTTATTTTCTTTCGAGATTTCATTATCACCTTCTAAGGTATAGTATTCATGAATCAATTTGTGAAGTTATCCTTAACTTCTTTGTTGAGTCTCTCTCAATTCATTTTAATCATGCTCTTCTAAGTCGAGTCTCTTTCTTCTAGTCTTTCTAAACTAAGTTGAGTCGAGCCTTACCCTTTCCTCATCATGTAATTGTTCTTTGAACATCCATAATGATTGAGAAGAGCTACGAAACTTTGAGCATGTAGTTTATCGTATGCTAAACACCATTTGGTGTCGACATTCCTACACATTTTTGCCTATAATGTTGTAACACCCCCAAATTTACACAATTCAATACAGCGGAAGACTCGTTGGTGTTACGGGATAGCACATTACTCACATCATAGACAACGCTTAAAAATCGCTTCGTTTAGTAATAAAGCATTTCCATTCATAAATATCAAATTTACATAGGTCCCAAGTCATAGTATTTCATACAATTTTTACAAAGCATTTGAATGGAAATTATTATTTAAGTGCAGGCCATGAATTCTTGTTGTCTTCCCGAGAATTACCTTCAAGTACCTGAGATAAAACATGTTAAAAGAAAAGGTCAGCGATAACGCCGAGTGAATTCATAGAGTTTAATAAAATCCATCAATATGACATCGGTATAAAATTATTACCGAAAATCATCTTGTACAAATCGTTGTAATAGGCCATAAAATAGCCAAAGTCATTTTATACAAATCCTTATCAAAAATCATAATATAGGCGTTTGCCTTAAAAATCATTATACGAACCATTGTCGTAAAAACATTATACAATACATTTTATAATGTTTTATAAAGTTAAATAAAAACCGTTATATGAATATGGTTATGCAAAACCAAAACACAAATATAATATCAATAATAAGACCTCGTATTGCTAGTCAGGCAATATATCGTAATTCAGTGCGTATAGCAGTATTTCGTTATTTGGATTATTATAAGCCGCATGACATTGTTACCTTACTACAACAAACAACGGGTAGCTAACCCGACAATCATTTTCCCATCTAATTTAGCGTGTCGTCACAATAATCACGCTTGTGTAAATCTTCTCATACATAAATTCGCTTACCAATCAATATGGCACGACGGGGATCAACCGTCAAGACGCGAACTGGGGTGATCGTCCCAAAATAGTACTATTATATGCATAAGCGTCTACCAAATACCGGTAGTTCAAAATTCATGCTAATGGGACTTTTAGTGACATAACCTAACTTTAATAATCCATTTCATTTCATCTATCGGGTGATTTAATCATTCATCGGGTCATACAATCATTCGGGTCCAAATCAATAAACAGACAATCGGGACAACTAGTGTCCTATTTTATAAAAACTAACATGTTATCTCCCTCGCGGGTTTATAAAACATTTCATAAAACCATTTAAAAGAGTGCGAGGCTATGAACTCACGTTGATTGGGAAAGGCGGTTATCGGCGATACGGATGTACGATACGTGCTTCAATCACGGAAACCTGGACAAATAATACTTGTCTTAGACTTTTGTCCAATGACTTTATCAAAATAACAATTATGTATATGTATGATGACTTTATACATATGATGATGATCAAGTGGGTTTATATATTCTCATTTACTCATTTTTGTGTTATGTGTTGACAACTTTTATATTAGTTTACTAGTTTTACCTATTTACATGTTTTAGGTCCAATAAGCCTATTATAAGTCCATTAACTTGTATTAATCTATTTTATACTTTTATTATCAGTATTATACTTTACATGTTGGGCCCAAGTGGGTTAAGCCCAATAAGTAAATTTATAAGTGTTTAACCCATTTAGTTGGATTATTAGTCCAATAATGCTAACTTAGCCCGTTAATGTCCATATGTTATTTAGTTCGGGTTTTATCGGTTTTTACTTGTATTAAGTACTTATATATCAGTATATGATTTTTAAAAAGTTTACATTAGACGGGTCCGATCGTCTAAGTTTTAATTGACGAAAAACGTTAATTTTACGGTACTAGCCGAAAAGACGTAAAAATCATATTTATAGTTTTTATAACTTATAAAACTTACCAAACTACCATTTTTATATAATGTCCATTTATTTATCCTTATACATATTTATATAAATGAAATATATAAGTTAGTGGGTTTTAATTCACATTTTATACTATATTTATTTGAGTGCTTATATATTAATATTAAACTTTAATTTCACAAAATCAGTCCTAAATTTTAAGTTCACTAAAATGTCCATATCTAGAGTTCTATATGAAGATAGGACCTCAAATTTTTATCACAGAAACGACATGATATGTGCTTCAATTTAATCCCTTTATAGCTACTGATGAATCAACCTCTAATTATTTTAATAAATTCGTCCAAAACAGTGTAGGCAGATTTGCACTCTAAACTTGTTTTAATCATATCTCACTCATTTTTATGATTCTATTGCATGGCCAACTGTCACATGTGTATAACACCTAATACTTACTGTATATTGATTCAACTTTACCATTTTATCAGTTTATCATTTGGTTTCTTACTGTTTTTATACATCCATCTTATTAAGCAAGATTTAACCATTTTTACGTTTGGTTTTTCCATCTTTTTACCCATGTTTATCAAATCTATCAATACCAAATCCCCACATAATATTTTTAATCATCATTTATCATCATATACATATACATAAATAAAGAAAATACAAGATTACATAATCAAAATAACAAGAGGATAGGAAGAACAATCTCTATACCACCAAGGTTTTGTAGTTTATGATCAAGGCTTGGATTTTGATGGAAGAACTTGTGATAGATCAACACCAACTTTAAAGACCACCAATCTTTGTAAACATCTTGTAGAAATCAGCCCTTGGACATCACCAAATCTTCTCCTTGGATGTTAAAATCACCACCAATCAATAGAGCTTGAAAAGGGCTTCATCATATGTGTGAATAACATATGATTTCATGATTAAATTTGATCAAATGAGGGTGTTTAGGGGTGATATGGGACGAATTTAGAGAGATAGAGGGAGGAGAGTTGTGTGAGATTTGCATGGAGGAAATGAAGCTAGTGGTTTTGGGAGAATGGTTTTTGATGTTGGTAGCTTACTTTGTAAGCTCCAAGTTAACAAGTGTTAACTTGTTAGTTGAAATTTTGACACATCATTGAGTGTGGTGTCTTGTTTTAATCGTCCCATGTGTGGGGTGAGGCAAAACTTGTTTTGTCTTATCCCACTAATTTACGGGTACTCCTCGATTCTAGTTTCCTCGATTTGCGTGCCCTAGGGTCGTTTTACGAAAAACGTTTTTATAAATTATGAATCAACGGCACAAAACGAATCTAATAAAAATTGTCTCATCAAAAACGAAGTTCGAAAACGTAAATACATAAACCTAAGGTTTCCGGTTTAGTCGAAAAGGACGTTAAATTATTCACGTAAGTCCTAATCTCTTCTCGTAAATTTGTGAGTTTATGAACTAACTCAAAATTAAAATCCCAAAATAATATTTACGGATAAATTTATTTTCTGAAATGTCGGACTGTCACCAAAGACGGTGTATGTAAACGTAAGCACGTAAAGTAGAATCCTCGGGTTTATACGTATTCGATGCTACTTCAAGATGTAAATCCAAATTTCTTCCCAAAAATAACTGAGTTCATAATATAACATTAAAATAATGTTTTTAAATAATTTGAGAATAAAATATAAACCATAAATTGACGGATTGTCACAGCATTTACCCCTAAACATGATCTTTGTCCTCAAAGATCATCTTATCTTACTACTCGCTTATTATAGAGTTAAAGCCATGTGGGTATTTCCTCCACATTCGGTCTTTTCTCACAATATTAATTCATTACAATACGCGAGTTTCATCAAACATAACTACGGGAATAAGATCAGGCTTAATGTTGACTTACTTTCTCTATCCATGATGTTCACGGGTTTTTGATGAATGCAACTTTTCGCCGATCTAAACTTTATCAAGAAGTGATCAGATTCTCACTTGATAGACATTTTATCAAGTTCGATATACGAAACATAATTCACGCAGCTCTTGAAGTCCTAAGGTAGATACAGCTTATATGCCTTTCAAACCAATCTTTTACATCATCTCAATGGTCCCATACAACGGGGACTTATATCCCATGATCTTCCAGATCATCAATTCATTTTTCCATGGTTAAATTTTTTGGCATAACTTCGCTACCCATTTGGCACTTCAAGATCTACAGTTCATATTTACATAACCTCCTGCCCACTACCGGCAGTCAATAATCAAATCCTAATTTCAACAATCATTTCAGGTCTCGCGGGTCGAGTATTTTGTAAGGTTAGGTTCGCCATCATAGGAAACCTTAAACCTAAACGACATGTTCAACTCACAATGGGTGTATGTCGGGTGTCTTCATCCCAACTCCAGCTTACAGATACTCTAATATGTATCCTCACAAGATTCGATCTCGATCCTAATACGATAGTTTTCAATGATAATCTCTCCAAATGAAAACGATTATACGGTTTATTGCCAAAGGTCAATCATTCAAACATAAAACATCACTTATAGTATTTTGTATCATTACTTTACCTCATCCCTTCGATTGAGGTGGTAAACAGTACTCTCATCAAGGTTCGTTCTTAATGACTTTTGAGCAAATCTCTAGAAATTCGATGCGAAGCGAGGATCTTGATAGAGATGGTCGGTACAGGCACACTATGTTTACACAACTCCTTTAAATACAAAGAGTCAATTTCTTCATCGGGAATCTATCATTAACAGGAATGATATTAGTAGATTTGTTCAGTCTGTCGACGATGACCGAAATCGAATCAAATTCAGATGATGATCTTTGCAATAGTTAGACGTTTAATAATGTATGAGGCGATGTCTTCCTTCATAATTTGCCATCAGTACATCTTCTTCAGATAAGATACACTTAGTCAGAAATGACATGAATAGAATACATAAACTTATGAGATTCTAATATGACTAAATCTCAATATCTCCATATTTAGGCAACCACAAGCGGCCTTTTATACATTTAATGTCATCGGCTTCTTAATTCTAATGGTTCACAGAACCCTTTTATTATTTATATTATCCTTCTTACAAGCATTGTTTATTTTTATATTATTCGGTGATTTTTTACACATTCATTATTAAAGAACACATCCTAATTGATTCTTTATCCTTTTTACATAATGCGTCAGTATTTACATTCATCTTTCCTGATGAAATAATTATCATGTCCGTATTCATTCAAAATTTCTTTCTTCATATTTTCTAAGTTTTAGTTTCGTCTCAATTATCATTTTTATTAGTTTTGCTCAATCCGACGTTTAAAGCGTCGATAATTACTACAAGTAACTAAATAATAAACATTTAATTTTATGAAATGTAAACGTAAAAGTTTTAAATTTTTCTCAGTTCGTTCAATTATAGAAAATGTTCAAAATAAATTTGAATCTAATTAATATGATTTTTGTTGATTTACCAAATATAAATAATAAGATCTGTAAATGTTCGAAAAATCTTTGTTTATACTTTGGTCAAAATTTTCTTAGTTGAAAAGAAAAAATTGTCATTTCAAATTTCAAGTCATGGTTTAAATGGTTTCCTCAATCCCTCTTAGGTTGTCTTGAGGTATGCACAAACATTTACCCCTAAACAAGAGTTTATTTAAATGATTTGGGCATAAGGAAATAATCCCTTAAAAATTTCTTTGGTAAAACATTTGTCAAAAAATATTTGCAATTTCTTTTTGGTAAAACCCAAAGTCTTAAAAGGGCTCTTAATTATTGAAGAGTCAATATAGATTCCATTATCTTTTAATCACACGGTCAAATAATGTAAAGGATTAAGCCTTAAATCACATGTTAATTAGTCAAGATACATGTTTTCGTTGTTCGGCCAATTCAGGGCAATCAATAAATATAAATAATTATTAACTCCTTCTTATTCTTATAAACAAACATATGGTTCTTAATGGTCACAAGCATGAATTTATCAAATTACAGCCTACACACGTGATTCACCAAATTTATGAATACTACATGTGCATTGTCAATCCAAACGATATCACGTGAAACTCATAATGTTCATTTCAAGTTCTGGATGTAGTGATTGGAATAGATAATCTTTTTCGCAGATGCGAAGTTGATGATAACCATGACGTGGATCAAATTTTTAGAACATACGCTAGAACCTTGTAAATGATCGAACAATCCTTCATCTTGGGTAGTGGATATAGATTTTAATCGTCAATTTACTTAGTTCACGGTAATTAATAAATATAAGAAATAATAACACCATAGCTCTTCATGATGACGAGCTTGGTAGAATAAAATCTTTCTCCTACAACTCTCTCAGTTGTACGGTAATTCCTTTAATTCAGCTTATGCTGACGTACAGTGCACACGACACAGGTGCAGCACCAGGAATATAATAAATACCAAATTCAACTTGCCTTAATGGCGAAAGTCTAGGTAATTCACCAACAAATACTTCCTAAAGTTTCTGATGGCAGGAACATCTTTTAATAAATTTACTTTAAGTTCTTTTCTAGATTATAATATCTATGACTAATTCACAACCATTCATGGTATAATTTCAAGTCTAAATGCAGGATATAATCATCCATCAAGAATTATTTAGATCTCTTTTGATAATCAACATCTTATCTTTTAGGGGAATTCTACTCGAGTTCCCATCAACTAAGACAATGTCGTCATGTCATAATCAATCAATCCATTCTACTGGCATTACCAACTTTTCAGTTTTATTATCGTCGATAAGATGTGAATTTCTCAAAAGACTAATAATAACTCATAATCCTTCACAAGTTCAAGGATATCTGGAGACATAACTAGCCTTAAAAGAGTAAGGTCAACGCATAATCTACGCGAGAGAATTTCAAATCAGATACAGACGAAAACATTTAATGAATATGAATATATCCCATGTTTTCATAATTTGAGTACGCATTCGAAAGCTCCTCGGATCGTTACCCAGGTCATTTAAATGAAATCAAATCAAAAGAAATGATAGGAACGTCGATACATCCAGTCGGGTATCAACACTCGGTAATCAGATACTTGGACAAGAAAATTGGACAAGAAAGAGAATATCAATTGTCAATTAAGACAATATCCACATATGTGTAAATTCGACTCAGAAGAATAGATGCTACAGGCACATATGTAGGTGTCCCTAACACTATGTCCCTATTTTTCACTTCTTGCAGATCTCATAAAATTTAATCTTTCACAATCTTCAAAGAAAATGTAGTGTTTATTCATTAGTTTTATGGTGACTACTAATCAGCCTTGCATGGTCCATTCCAAATTGTATGTAGGCGCGCAACTATATACAATTTCAAGATTAACGATGCAATACTCAGTTCGTCAAAATTTTATCATCATGTTTATAAAAACATTTTCATGCTTAATTCTTAAATAAGAATCAAAAATAAATTTACAAAGATTTTCTTCGTTATGAAAACAATTAAGTTTTCCAAGGTGTTGTATAAACAACTTCATTTCGATAATGATTATTTATAAGTCCCACTTTAAATAATCCATATGGTGATGAAAACCCAATTTTTTCTCAAGGGATACTATTTTAACTTATAAAAACAATTAGTGATCTGCAAAGGAGTGATGAAAAGTTGTTCACCAAGAACTAACTACAATATAATAGGAAATGAGCTTTAGCCAAATAATCATGAGGTTCATGAACTCGATGGCTCTCAAAAAGAATAATCCACAACGTAACTCAATTCGAGATGAGTACTTGTTCAATGGTTGCATCACTAATGCGGGCATTAGGATGAAGTAATAAAAGATAGATAACATCAGTACATGTAGAATTTAGCAATCTAAGGTAGTCTTTTCATTAATCACAAACAAGTCTAAATTGTACCGTAACACATTACGTGTCACTTGTCATACAATTCCAAGAACTCATCCTACCAACTGATGTCTCAGTTAAGTTAGGGATTTTTAAAAGATACCACAATGAATACTAATCTACAAGAGTCATTAGGTGTTCCACCTGTCCTAGAAGATCCATCGGTCTCAATTCAGAAGAAGATTTCTTCAATTTATTTCTTAGACACTGGGCATCCTCGTTATTGGACAATGGCCTAGGAACAACCCTTAACACAAACCAACAATCATTTAAAACCTTATAATTCAATCACAGGACTCAACAACTTCCTCTTAACAATTTAATATTCCATACGGTTTAAGTTTTACTTTATTCAAGTTTCAATCAATCTTATACTCAATGCGACATCCTAACTCATTTTCCAATACTTTCAACCTTATTCTTAGACCTTAATAGGGCAATAAAAGCTCGATATGAACAATACATAATTTCCAATCCTATAGCTCTTACAACAATAGTTGTCAACTGATTCACTAGTATTAAATGACTCACACATTTAATTAGACTTCTCAGAAAGGTACTATTGGCATGAGGCTTTTCGGTAATGGTTCCAATGACAACCTCAAGTGCAACATTCACCCTTTCGATTTCAATTTAAGAATTGGATGACAACGAATCAGATGACATCTTTCTAGGTGGTAAGGTTTTGTCAAATCCACTCTATAAGGAAAGATCGTCATGACATCGATATCAGATTTAATCTCGCCAATTTTTCTCTAATATCATAATCAACTACTATCAACATTCCTACGAATATCAACCATTTTGTTGGGATCATAAATATCCACAACTTGGTTTCGATCTAGGATAGATAGAGTTCCTACGGGAATAGCTTCGATTGATTTTCTAGGGGAGTTAAGGTTTCTTGTGACAATCTACGTCGTATAAATACCTCGTATAAGTATTAAAATAATCATAAAACAATCATGTAATCAAATTACATCATATATATATAGTCCAAGTTATATATATATATATTAAAATAACACTTCTCAGTCTGGCCTTGTCGGTAACTCGGGAATTCTTCGGCACCGTTATAGTCAAAAGATTTTTAGACATTTTGTGAAAAATGTTTATAGTTAAAAGATTTTGAAATGTTTTATTCAAAACCTTGGTTTTAAAAATCTTTCGTTCTCTATAACGAGAGCTCTGGTACCAAACTGTAACACCCCAAAATTTACACAATTCAATACAACGGAAGAATCGTTGGTGTTACGGGATATCACATTACTCACATCATAGACAACGCTTAAAAATCGCGCCGTTTAGTAATAAAGCATTTCCATTCATAAATATGAAATTTACATAGGTCCCAAGTCATAGTATTTCATACAATTTTTACAAAGCATTTGAATGGAAATTATTATTTAAGTGTGGGCCATGAATTCTTGTTGTCTTCCCGAGCATTACCTTTAAGTACCTGAGATAAAACATGTTAAAAGAAAAGGTCAGCGATAACACCGAGTGAACTCATAGAGTTTAATAAAATCCATCAATATGACATCGGTATAAAATTATTACCGAAAATCATTTTGTACAAATCTTTGTAATAGGCCATAAAATAGCCAAAGTCATTTTATACAAATCCTTATCAAAAATCATAATATAGGCGTTTGCCTTAAAAATCATTATACGAACCATTGTCGTAAAAAATTATACAATACGTTTTATAACGCTGTATAAAGTTAAATAAAAACCGTTATATGAATATGGTTATGCAAAACCAAAACACAAATATAATATCAATAATAAGACCCCGTATTGCTAGTCAGGCAATATATCGTAATTCAGTGCGTATAGCAGTATTTCGTTATTTGGATTATTATAAGACTCATGACATTGTTACCTTACTACAACAAACAACGGGTAGCTAACCCGACAATCATTTGCCCATCTAATTTAGCGTGTCGTCACAATAATCACGCTTGTGTAAATCTTCTCATACATAAATTCGCTTACCAATCAATGCTCCACGACGGGGATCAACCGTCAAGGCGAGAACTGGGGTGATCGTCCCCAAATAGTACTATTATATGCATAAGCGTCTACCAAATCCCGATAGTTCACAATTCATGCTAATGGGACTTTTAGTGACATAACCTAACTTTAATAATCCATTTCATTTCATCTATCGGGTCATTTAATCATTCATCGGGTCATACAATCATTCGGGTCCAAATCAATAAACAGAAAATCGGGACAACTAGTGTCCTATTTTATAAAAACTAACATGTTATCTCCCTCACGGGTTTATAAAACATTTCATAAAAACATTTAAAAGAGTGCGAGGCTATGAACTCACGTTGATTGGGAAAGGCGGTTATCGGCGATACGGATGTACGGTACGTGTTTCAATCACGGAAACCTAGACAAATAATACTCGTCTTAGGCTTTTGTCCAATGACTTTATCAAAATAACAATTATGTATATATATGATGACTTTATACATATGATGATGATCAAGTGGCTTTATATATTCTCATTTACTCTTTTTTGTGTTATGTGTTGACAACTTTTATATTAGTTTACTAGTTTTACCTATTTACATGTTTTAGGTCCAATAAGCCTATTATAAGTCCATTAACTTGTATTAATCCATTTTATACTTTTATTATCAGTATTATACTTTACATATTGGGCCCAAGTGGGTTAAGCCCAATAAGTAAATTTATAAGTGTTTAACCATTTAGTTGGATTATTAGTTCAATAATGCTAACTTAGCCCGTTAATGACCATATGTTATTTAGTTCGGGTTTTATCGGTTTTTACTTGTATTAAGTACTTATATATCAGTATATGACTTTTAAAAAGTTTACATTAGACGGGTCCGATCGTCTAAGTTTTAATTGACGAAAAACGTTAATTTTACGGTAATAGCCGAAAAGACGTAAAAATCATATTTATAGTTTTTATAACTTATAAAACTTACCAAACTACCATTTTTATATAATGTCCATTTATTTATCCTTATGCATATTTATATAAATGAAATATATAAGTTAGTGGGTTTTAATTCACATTTTATACTATATTTATTTGAGTGCTTATATAATAATATTAAACTTTAATTTCACAAAATCAGTCCTAAATTTTAAGTTCACTAAAATGTCCATATCTAGAGTTCTATATGGAGATAGGACCTCAAATTTTTATCACAGAAACTACATGATATGTGCTTCATTTTATCCCTAGCTACTGATGAATCAACCTCTAAATATTTTAATAAATTCGTCCAAAACAGTGTAGGCAGATTTTCACTCTAAACTTGTTTTGATCATATCTCACTCATTTTTATGATTCCATTGCATGGCCAACTCTCACATGTGTATAACACCTAATAATTACTGTATATTTATTCCACTTTACCATTTTATCAGTTTATCATTTGGTTACTTACTGTTTTTATACAGCCATCTTATTAAGCAAGATTTAACCAGTTTTACATGTGGTTTTTCCATCTTTTTACCCATGTTTATCAAATCTATCAATACCAAATCCCCACATAATATTTTTAATCATCATTCATCATCATATACATATACATAAATAAAGAAAATACAAGATTACATAATCAAAATAACAAGAGGATAGGAAGAACAATCTCTATACCAACAAGGTTGTGTAGTTTATGATCAAGGCTTGGATTTCGATGGTAGAACTTGTGATAGATCAACACCAAGTTTAAAGACCACCAGTCTTTGTAAACTTCTTGTAGAAATCAGCCCTTGGACATCACCAAATCTTCTCCTTGGATGTTAAAATTACCACCAATCAATAGAGCTTGAAAAGGGCTTCATCATATGTGTGAATAACATATGATTTCATGGTTAAATTTGATCAAATGAAGGTGTTTAGGGGTGATATGGGACGAATTTAGAGAGAGAGGGAGGAGAGTTGTGTGAGATTTGCTTGGAGGAAATGAAGCTAGTGGTTTTGGGAGAATGGTTTTTGATGTTGGTAGCTTACTTTGTAAGCTCCAAGTTAACAAGTGTTAACTTGTTAGTTGAAATTTTGACACATCATGGAGTGTGGTGTCTTGTGTTAAACCGTCCCATGTGTGGGGTGAGGCTAAACTTGTTTTGTCTCATCCCACTAATTTACGGGTACTCCTCGATTCTAGTTTCCTCGATTTGCGTGCCCTCGGGTCGTTTTACGAAAAACGTTTTTATAAATTATGAATCAACGACACAAAACGAATCTAATAAAAATTGTATCATAAAAAACGGAGTTCGAAAACGTAAATACGTAAACCTAAGGTTTCCGGTGTAGTCGAAAAGGACGTTAAATTATTCACGTAAGTCCTAATCTCTTCTCGTAAATTTGTGAGTTTATGAACCAACTCAAAATTAAAATCCCAAAATAATATTTACGGATAAATTTATTTTCTGAAATATTGGACTGTCACCAAAGACGGTGTATGTAAACGTAAGCACGTAACGTAGAATCCTCGGGTTTAGACGTAGTCGATGCTACTTCAAGATGTAAATCCAAATTTCTTCCCAAAAATAAGTGAGTTCATAATATAACATTAAAATAATGTTTTTAAATAATATTTGAGAATAAAATATAAACCATAAATTGACGGATTGTCACAAATGTCCTATATACCCAATTTTTCTTAAAGCGTCGTTTTATCCGCTTTTGGTTTTCCTTTATTTTTTTTAGAGTTGATGGTTAAATCTTGAATCTTCTTGGGTGATTCCAAAAATTCTAAGCTTTTTACCCTTTGACATATTATCATTACAATTGGTATGGATGTTTCTTTTCTATCTCTATTCCAACAATTGTGAATTGATCTTGTCAAGATCCTCTCCTTTGATTTGCTTTTGGATTGATAGCATCGCATGGACACTTCTTTGCTTGTCATTGTTTGTGCAAACGACTTGTTTATCATCCCCGTTTGGGTGATATCTCTTTTTATATATGCTCTTGTCTACTAACCTTGTTTTGTAGGACACTTCTAACCTATTTTTGTAGCTCGTCACTATTCTTGCTTTGTTGGTGCCTCAAGCAAGGGGGAGATCATATAAAGGGTGAGCATTTGCAAGAGTTCAAGTCATTACATTTGCGATCGTTGACTCACTAAAATTGCATTCATCGAACATCTTGCAAGTAATGCATTTTGGACACTCGTAGATAAGCATATGATTATGCTTGGAGTTGGTTAACCTATGGTGATTGAAGACTTCACTAGGATGACGCAAGCTCAATATTTTTGTATGATGGGTTTATGGTTTGGATTCTCACCTCTCAAACGACAAACACGATGGATGATTAGATTTTTGGATGCATGTTCTCTCGAAGTCAATCCTCCTCTTCTACAAATGAAGACTACCTTTTTGATTCGACAAAAGGGGGAGAAGTAAGTGTAAACGAGTAACTTATGCATTTTAATATGTGTTTCGGGTTACTTGTTTGTCGTCATCAAAAAGGGGGAGATTGTTAGTGCAAACATTATGATGCTTTGGCGATATAATCTCTTTATGTTTTGTTGTTGACAAACGTATAATTCGCAATACATTATGTAAAATGTTAAGGTACTCGTAATCACTCAAGAATACATTTGTATTCTTCTCTTGACACCTCCAAGATCGTATTCGGCATGAATCACTCAAGGTATGTACAAACATGTCATTAACCTAACTAAGTGATCAAGGATTAATATTTTCTTAAAACTCACTTTTATACAAAGCGACAAAGTAATTTTTAATTAACTTTATTTTTAAGAAAATGTTTTATTTATAAGAAAAATGGAAATTTGAATTTGGAATATTCTAAAGAAAATTCCCTAAGGTATATTCCAAAGAATATTCTTTAATTTGAATTTGGCATATTCCATATGCCAAAGGAATATCCTTTGAGGGTATAAACTACCCCAGATGGCATATCCCCACTAAAGGACAAATTTGCACAGACTCCAACGCGGAGGTTCCTTAAAGGAAACCGCGGTTCCATATTGATAAGGTACCGCAGGTAGAGATAAGGAACCGCGAGTGTTTTTTACCGTTGCAATGTTGTTCCTATAAACAGTGGATCATTTCCAGGTTTTCTTTTAACCCTTTTTGCACAGTTTCTTCAAATACATCTTTAAACCCTTGATTAGTTAGTTTAGATTAATCTTGTTTAAGATGTGATTCTCTCCTTCAATCTCCTCATCCTCTTAAGTGCAAAGAGAAGATCACTCACACACTTGTGATGTGAATAAAGATGAAGTCTTGATGAAGATCATCATGTTCATCATTTTTATTTTTGTCTTGTGTAGATCCAATGTATCTGTGTATACTTGGATCAATCTTGTGTATATCTAATGTATATGGGTATACTTGGATCAATATTATGTAGATCCAATGTATTTGTGAATACTTGGATTAGTTGTGTTAATCCATTGTATTTGTGAATACTTGGATTAAGTCTTGTGTAAATCCATTGTATATGTGTATACTTGGATTTATGTTGTGTAGATCCAAGTTACATGTTTACACTTGGATATGTGTTTTATTGAGTTGTAATAGGTAAGAGTTGTGAGTTCTCACTAAACTATAAAGTGATGTGGTTGTGTCTTGTGAGTTCTCACTAAACTATAAAGTAATGTAGTTGTGTCTAGTGAAGTTCTCACTTAGCTTCAAAGTGAAGAGTCGTGAAGATTGGTTCTACCTTTCGATTAGAACTCGACATCTAGCCTTGTGTCGTAAAATGTTGAAGTAGGCAATGTTGTGAAGATTGGTTCTACCTTTCGATTAGAACTCGACATCTAGCCTTGTGTCGTTAAATGGTGAAGTGGGCAACGTTGTGTAGATTGGTCCTACCTAAGACTAGGACTCGACATCTAGCTTAGTGTCGGAAATTGTGTAAGCGACGTGTATGGTTTTCTCCGCCTTGAAAGGAGTTTTGTTGACTAGTGAAGTAACTCTCGAGTAAGGTGTACTCGAGGAGTGGAGTAGGGCGAAGAGGAGCTTCGTGACCGAACCACTATAAATCATCGTGTCGGTACTTTCCTTTACATTTATGTCTTTACTATTATAGATGTATTTATATGTTGTGTGTTGTGTGCATCTCATAATATCAACATCTAAGTTGCGGAAAAGCTAAGGCTTAGTACGTGTGAGCTTCGTGTTTAGATTATGGTCAAGTGTGCATCCTTTAGTCTAAACATCTTAGTTGCGGAAAAGCTAAGGCTTAGTACGTGTGTGCTTAGTGTTTAGACTATTGCTTGATGTACACTTGATTTGATGTGTTTGTGTGTTTCCTTACTTATAGTTATTATCTATTACAAACACATCTCATATCTAGTCAAGCTTAATCGAGAATTTGATACAAACGATTGTCAAGGTTTACAACGTATCAATATTTGGCATCCACTGTAGGCAGTTCTTTATTGAGCCCGCGGTTCTTTATTGATAAGGAACCGCGGTGATATTTAAGGAACCGCGGCCAGTGGAATGAACGAAATGTTTTGAAAATGAACTAGAAACTATTCAACCCCCCCTTCTAGTTTCTACACAATCCATACTAGTGAAAACTTCAATGGAATATGGATTTTATACAACCATCTGACAGTTTAAAAGAGGAACACGTAAAATGATTAATCTGTTTGAAACATAGGATAAACATAAGAGGACCATGAAATAGTGCATGAAGGCATAGCCGACGAAAATTGACATGAGCATGGGTGAACGCCTATGGGTAGGTTCACAAACCAAAATTAACATGAGTAATGGTGAACACCTATGGGTCGGTTCACAAAACAAAATTGACATGAGCAATGGTGAACACGTATGGGTCAGTTCACAAAACAAAATTCGAATGAAAAGTACATGCGACTAAATATGGCCAGTCCTGTACCAACCATTACTTAGTCAAAACTTAATAGAAAGCAATGATACATGAAATGAATAAAAGAAATCAACTGTTAGTTTAGGAAGACGCTGGTGATTACCCATTAGTCACAGGTCGATTTTAAGAGCATACAAGTCGAAACCTTGGCTCTGATACCATAATTGTAACACGCCATTTGGTAAAATGGACCGTTACAGGATAATTATGGCGTGTCATCAAAGCATGTGATGAAATGTCATTTATACATGATCTCATCGTTCTTTTTGGGTTTTAAATGCCTAAAATGTCATAAATATACCATATATATGCTTATATTTGTTTACTTGTGTGTTTTAGGTATGGATATTGTGAAAAAGACAAAAGATCATAAGAAACAAGGAAAAACGAACACGAGAAACGAAGCCGTACAATGAACCGGGCCCTAGTCGTGGATTTCTCAAAGAAAAACCCTTGAAGATTTGAAGATGTACAAGATTGATCCTTAATTTATGAATAAATGACACTTAATACCCTTGTATATTCATAATTACAAGTTTGGTCCCTTAAGTTTGTCAAAATTACAAAGAGGTCCTTCAACTTTGAAGAATTGGCAAGTTTAGTCCCTCAACAATTCTAATTTGTCAATAATGGTCCCTCATGAAATCAAAGATACATTGAAGACCTTTGAAGATCAAGAATGTCCAAGATCAGTCCTCAAACTATGCAAAAATGGCAAAACAAACCCTTATAACCTTTGTTGAAAAGTTTTGTGGCAAAACTATAAAGATGGAAAGTTTAATAACAAAGGAAATCAAGTTTTCAAGCTGAAAAACATGTTTTATCTACTTTACCAAAACACAAGGGCTCATATTGTCAATACCCAAGCTTAGAACAAAATAAACACGTGCCAAACAACTCTACACCCCTTTTTTTAGATCAAAATCTTTACTGTTTACCCACATGAACCCAGAATTACCACCCAGTTAAACAAGGGGTTAATTTCAATTACCTTGTCCCACGTATGATTCACACGCCCAAAAACCCATCTCACACAAAAAACCCTCAATCCCACTCACCAATGGCCCCCACCATTCAACCCGTTACCCAATCATATCACACCCTCCTCTCCAAGTAAAGCCACATGGCCAAATCAACAGCTAACACTCATTGCTTAGCCCCAAAGCTAAAATGAACGTCTCTGATTCATTTGGACAACTCAACAACAAAATGCGTCTAGAAGATTTCAAGGGCATCTTAGGGATTTCATAGTCTAGGGTTTTGCTTATTTGTGCCTTGTATTCGTCTATATAAAGACTCCTTAACATGTGAGAGAGCTTTTGTTCCAGATTTTAGCTATCTTCTTTGTAATCCCTTTTTATGAAATACAATTTGAATTTATGAAAATCTTTAATTCTCTTGTGTTATTTATAAAAGTTTGGTATCTGAATAGCTAAGATCTGAGTTCCAATTTATCATTTGTTGGTTTTTGAGGAAAGGTTATATGGGATAAACTCTTGTTTTCAAAAAAATCATATTTCATAATTATTTGTTCATCCTTGCTATTTGTTTTTCTTAGCAGGTACAAGGAAGTTGGTGCTTGTTTTTCTAGCACCTAAGCTCAAACAATCCAAGGTATGGATGTACATCTTGGAGGTTTGCATTTCTATTCCTTTTTCATTTTTCTGATTTTCTATGATTTTCGGTGATATTTGCATATTTGATTGTGGATCTGTGTTTCTGTGGTGGATTTGTGTTTCTGAGGGGTGGAATATTGTTGCTAGGTTGTTTTGGTCTTGGATTGAAGGTTAAATCACAATAATCCTTTGGAAATTTGAGATGTCAGATTCCAATGTGGTGTTTGGGTTAACTGATTTTTCAAGGTTCAAGGCTCCCTTTGTGGTTGTTTTTGGTTCTATTGGGTTGGTATCTATTTATCTGGTGCAAGGGGTTCATTATCTACAAGTTTTGTGGCTTGAAACACCTAAATCCGACAAAAGGATATAAAATCTATTTAACTTGGGTATTTTTTTTAAAATTTTAGGAACACCTAGATCTAAGGGTATACTAGGGTTAACAAGTGCTAAATTTTGGTTAACTTAATCAAGGAAAGGTATTTGAGGGTTTGAAATTGGGTTGGTGGTCAATTAGATCAGCAAAAGGATTTTGGATAATCACTTTTGCTAATCAGTAACTTTTTGTGCTTGAATCTTCTTATTTACTTTGACCCATTGCTTGGAACAAGTTTATTTGTGCTTATTGGACTTTATTATAGCTTGTGTGTGCATTTGGTTCAATTTGGCTGGCTTATTCATGCTCAATCTGCTTATTTGTTCATATATGCTTATTTTCAAGGTTTGAGGTATATCTGAGAACTGTTTGCTTATTCTGTGCTTATTGAGTGCACCAAATTGTGATTTCTTTGTTGATATTGACTCCTTGTGATCCACTGATTACAAGGGTTCCCTTGTTTCCATTTTAATCCAACTGGATCTCTCTCAAAAAGAAAGTCAAATAGTCAAAGCAGTAGGAACTCCTTTCCCCTGCTGCTAGCCACTGCTAGTGTTATTTCAACTTGTGCTTATCAATAAGCTATTATAGCTTATTTTAACCTGAAAGAACTTTGAATTTGTAATAGGTGTCACTTATTTGACCCATTTGTTCATTCTGGAGCATTTGAGGGGTTGACTTTGAGGTTTGACTAGAAAACCAAGAACTTTGACTTTTAAATAAGTGCTTATAAGCTTATTGTACTTATTTGGCTTGGCTTATTGAACTTTTCTTTGTTGATTTGTCTTAATTAAGTCATTTAGAGTCTTTTGCAACTTATTAGAAGGTCTGAGGTGGTCTAGAACTCTAAGTCGACTATTTTGTCTTTTAGTGAAATTCTACTTGGCTTATTTCTGGCTTATTGGGTTTGATTTTTCAAACTTTCTTTTCACAGATCTCTTAGGCATCTCAAAAGAAGGTTGTGTGTTTAATTAGAGCTTATGGCATTTGCTTATTGCTTAATGGGCTTATTAGCCCAATAATAATAAGCTGTTGACCATTTAAGCTGTGATAAGCTCAAAACCAGCTTTTGGGCCTTCAGACTTTTGTGTTTAGAATTAAATTTTGAGTCAGATAGGGCTTTTCCAGGTCATTTAGGCTTAGTTGAAGTTTTTGGGCCAAAAAGCCCATTATTTTGGATTGTTTTCTATTTTAGCCCATTTGGGGGCCCATTAGGGATATTTTGGTAATTTCACTTTCATTTTCTGATTATTTAGGTTAAAATAAACTAGTTTGCAAGTTTTTAGAATTTTTTTATAATTTTTGGATTTTTAATATTATTTTAATATTATTTTATTATTAAATATCAAATTTCATATTTTTGCACTTTTTATATTTTCCATAGGTTAATTACATTAAAATATGATTTTTGCAACTCTTAGATTAATTTTATCATCATTTTTCTAATTTCTAGAATTATTTTAAGTTTTTAATATATTTTTAATCATTTTAAATAGTTTTATTTAGTTTAAAATTTCATAAAAATAGTTTTTATTCTTATTTATTCATTTAAGAGGTTTACAAAGTGAAAAATCTTTATTTGGGCTTTTTAATAATTATTTTGAATTTTAGGGCTTTAATTAGCATTTAAAAATTAATATTTAATTAATTAAAAGGTTTGAAAAAGTTTTGATCAATTGTAAACTCTTAGTTTAATTAATTTGATTTTTGGTAATTTTTTGGGAATTTTTAGAATTAATTTTTATTTTGGCACTTTTTACGGTTTTAATTTTAGTCGTCGTAGTAATAATTTTCACGTCTTCGTCATTCTATTTTCTCATCCCCTTCTTTCAAATATTGATCTCAAATATCATTACATTTTATTCACACACATATACCTCCTTGGGAAACGAACTTAATTGGGTCATTAACACTTGATTTTCCTAAGTCATTTGTTTAATACTTACCGCTCATATACGCTCTTTTGTTTTCCTAAACAAGAGACGTATTTTACAACAATCATTTTGGCGCCGCTGCCGGGGAGGTGTGTCGTGATTAATTTGTCTTTTTGTTTTTAATATTAACCATAAATAGTATTTGTATTAGTAGAACTCTAGTAATACGTATTATCGGTTTTTTTTCGTTTTTCTTGTGAAATTATTATTACTATATTGTATTAAGTATCACAACAAATTCAAAATATCTCCAAAAGTGTGCAAACACAACCTTAATTGGGATTTGATCTCCTAATTATTGTATTCGAATCTCAAACAAAAAGAAAAAGGCACAAAATAGATAAATACCTTCGTGAAGCTCGATTTTGAAAAATACAAACTATAAGGTGGGTATAAGGCGGGTATTATAAAATATACCCTAAGGAAAAAGGCTCTTAAGTGCTTTGCACCGCCTCCTTTCCCCGCTTGCTTGTGAGTATTTTGAGATTGAAAGCTAATCGAGGGTTTTGCCGCCGAAAGTATTATTACGTATCATATATATTTGCTTGGTTTCTTTGTGATTAAACCTTCTTGAACAATTTGGTTTTCACCAAAGTTCTAAAGTCATTCGAAGGCGTTGACTCCACATGATCATTTTCGTTCTTTTGAGGCTTCTTTAATCAAGAGTTTGTTCAAGGAGAGATTTGGTTGATTGTTGTCTACGAAGATACACAAAATCCAAAAAAATTAAAAACAACCAAAAACACAAAAAAATTGAAAATCCACAAAACACCCAAAAATAATCTTCTTTGCTCAGCTCCCATTCTACGTCAAGTTTATGCTAACTCGTAATCAAGCAAAACGAGCTCGTAAACGTCTTCAAAGTCGAGGAAATCAAGAGCCTTTGATTGAACAACAACAAACTCCAATTGTTGAACCCGTTGTAGAACCAATAGTCGTCATGGCTAATCGTACTATGATGTAGTTGATTCAAGCACCCACCGAGGGTTTTGGAGAAGCTATTGTGATTCCCGCTATCCTTGCGGAGAATTTTGAGATTAAGACGGGTTAGATGTCAATGTTGCAAGCAAATAAGTTTATAGGTCATGAAAAAACAACCCGCATTATCACATAAAGAACTTTAATCATCTCACCGCAACAAGCAAGTTTAAGGATGTTCCACATGAAGCCATTAAGATGATGTTGTTTCCATACTCGTTAGATGGACCCACTAAAATTTGGCTCGAGAAAGAACCGCCAAATTCGATTTTGACATGGGGTGATCTCGTTTCTAAGTTTGTGAACCAATTTTTTGCACCATCTAAAACAACACATTTGAAAAATGAGATTTCAAGGTTTACACAACGAAGTAATGAAAGTTTTTCAATGTCATGGAAACGATTTAAGGAAATGTTAAGTGAATGTCCACACAATGATTTTTCGGAATTGCATCAAATAGATACTTTTAATAATGGGCTTAATGATCATGAACGAGATTATTTAAATGCCGCCGTGGGTGGTAATTGTGACAATCCGTCAATTTATGGTTGATATTTTATTCTCATATATTATTTAAAAACATTTTTTTAATGTTATATTATGAACTCACTTATTTTTGGGAAGTAATTTGGATTTACGTCTTGAAGTAGTATCGACTACGTCTAAACCGGAGGATTCTACGTTACGTGCTTACGTTTACCTACACCGTTTTGGTGACAGTCCGACATTTCAGAAAACAAATTTGTCTGTGAATATTATTTTGAGATTTTAAATTTGTGTTGGTTCATAAACTCACAAATTTACGAGAAGAGATTAGGACTTAAGATTTTAATTTAACGTCCGTTACGACTAAACCGGAAACCTTAGGATTACGTATTTACGTTTTCGAACTCCGTTTTTGATGAGACAATTTTTATTAGATTCGTTTGGTGCCGTTGATTCATAATTTATAAAAACATTTTTCGTAAAACGACCCGAGGGCACGCAAATCGAGAAAACTAGAATCGAGGAATACCCGTAAATTAGCGGGATGGGACAAAACAAGTTTATTCCACCCCACTAATATGGGACGGCCCAAGCATGCTACACCTCACCCATTATGTGTCCAAGCTTCACTAGGAAGCCAAGACACTTGTAACTAGCTTAACACTTAAGCTAAACAACCTAACTAACTTGTCAAAAACCACTAGCCTTAAACCATTACTCATTTCCCACACATGCAAAACAACTTCCACTCTCCTCCCTCTCTCTCTCTCTATGATGCCGTCTACTTTACCCCAAAAACACCCTCACTTGATCTTGATTCAACCACAAATCCTATGTTATTTACATATATGATGATCCCTTTTGAAGCCCTATTGATTGGTGGTGATTATAACATCCAAGGAGGAGTTTCTATGGAATCTTAGGGCTGATTTTCCACAAGGAGTTCTTGAAGATTGGTGGTCTTGAAGATGGTCTTGGTTTATCACAAGTTTCTCCATCAAAATCCATGTCCTAATCACAACTTACATCATCTTGGTGGTATAAAGATTGTTCTCCTCATCCTTTTGTTAATTTTGATTATGTAATCATGTATTTTCTTCTTAAATGTATATATGTATGATGATATATGATGATAAAAATATTATGTGGGGATTTGGTGTTGATAATCATAGGTAAAAAGATGAAAAACTATATGTAAAAGTGGTTAATCTTGCTTAATTTAGTAGGCTGTATAAAAACAATAAATAACCATGTGATCAACTGATAAAATGGCATAGATTAATGGATATACATTAAGTAATATGTCTTGTACACATGTGGGAGTTGGCCATGCAATGGAATCATAAAAATGAGTGAGATATGATCAAAACAAGTTTAGAGTGTAAACCTGAGTACACTGTTTTGGACAAATTTTATAAAATACTTAGAGTCTGATTCAACAGTAGCCATAGGAGAGTTAAATGGAGCACATATCATGTAGTTTATGCCATAAACATTTGGGCTTCTATCTCCATATAGAACTCTAGATATGGATGTTTTGGTGAACATGAAAGTAAAAATCAGATTTTGGGAAATTAAAGTATAATAGTATTATATAAGCACTCAAATAAAAATAGTATAAAATGTGAATTAAAACCCACTAACTTATATAATAAATTTATATAAATATGTATAAGGATAAATAAATGGACATTTTATAAAAATGGTAGTTTGATAAGTTCTATAAGTTATAAAACTATAAACATGATTTTTACGACTTTTTCGGCTATTACCGTAAAATTAACGTTTTTCGCCAATTAAAACTTAGACGATCAAACCCGTCTAATGTAAAGATTTTAAAAGTCATATACTGATGTATGAGTATCTAATATAAGTAAAAACCGATAAAACCCGAACTATAAAACATACGGACATTAACGGGCTAAGTTAACGTTATTGGACTAATAATACAACAAATTAGGCTAAAACACTTATAAACTTATTTATTGGGATTAACCCATTTGGGCCCAACATGTAAAGTATAAATACTGATAATAAAAGTATGAAATGGATTAATACAAGTTAATGAACTTATAATAGGCTTATTGGACCTAAAACACGTAAATAGGTAAAACTAGTAAACTAGTAAGAAGTTACCAATACATAAACACTAAAATGAGTAAAAGAGAATATGTAAACCCACTTGATCATAATATATATAAAATCATCATATGTATACATATTTGTTATTTTGATAAAGTCATTGGACAAGAGTCCAAGACGAGTATTATTTGTCTAGGTTTCCGTGATTGAAGCACGTACCGTACATCCGAATTGCCGATAACCCGCTTTCCCACATCAACGTGAGTTCATAGCCTCGCACTCTTTTAAATGTTTTTATGAAATATTTTATAAACCCGTGAGGGAGATAACATGTTAGTATTGATAAAATAGGACACCATTTGTCCCGATTGTCTGTTTATTGATTTGGACCCGAATGATTGTATGACCCGATGGATGATTAAATGACCCGATAGATGAAATGAAATGGATTATTAAAGTTAGGTTATGTCACTAAAAGTCCCATTAGCATGAATTGTGAACTACCGGGATTTGGTAGACGCTTATGCATATAATATTACTATTTGGGGACGATCACCCCAGTTCGCGCCTAAACGGTTGATCCCCGTCGTGCCACATTGATTGGTAAGCGAATTTATGTATGAGAAGATTTACACAAGCGTGATTCTTGTGACGACACGCTAATTTAGATGGGAAAATGAGTTTCGGGCTAGCTACCCGTTGTTTGTTGTAGTAAGGTAACAATGTCATGCGGCTTATAATAATCCAATTAAAGAAATACTGCTATACGCACCGAATTACGATATATTGCCTGACTAGCAATACGGGGTCATACTATTGATATTATGTTCGTGTTTTGGTTTTCATAACCATATTCGTATAACGGTTTTTATTTAATCTATACAACGTTATAAAACGTATTGTATGATGTTTTTAACGACAATGGTTCGTATAATGATTTTGAAGGCGAAAGCCTATATTATGATTTTGATAAAGAATTGTATAAAATGACTTTGGCTATTTTATGTCCTATTACAATGATTTGTACAAAATGATTTTCGGTAATTATTTTATACCGATGTTATATTGATGGATTTTATTAAACTCTATGAATTCACTCGGCGTTATCGCTGACCTTTTCTTTTAACATGTTTTATCTCAGGTACTTGAAGGTAATTCTCGGGAAGACAACAAGAATTCATGGCCCGCACTTAAATTATAATTTCCATTCAAACGCTTTGTAAAACCTGTATAAAATACAATGACTTGGGACCTATGTAAATTTGATATTTATGAATAGAAATAATTTATTATTAAAAGACGCGATTTTTATGCGTTGTCTATGGTGTGAGTAATGTGCTATCCCGTAACACCAACGAGTCTTCCACTGTATTGAATTGTATGAATTTGGGGGTGTTACAGTTTGGTACCAGAGCTCTCGTTGTAGAGAACGAAAGATTTTTAAAAACCAAGGTTTTGAATAAAACATTTCAAAATCTTTTAACTATAAACATTTTTCTAAAAATGTCTAAAAATCTTTTGACTATAACGGTGCCGAAGAATTCCCGAGTTACCGACAAGGCCAGACTGAGAAGTGTTATTTTAATATATATATATAACTTGGATTATATATATATATATATATATATATATATATATATATATATATATATATATATATATATATATATATATATATATATATATATATATATATATATATATATATATATATATGATGTAATTTTATTACATTATTGTTTGATGAATATTTTGATATTTATACGAGGTATTTATACGACGTAGATTGTCACAAGGAACCTTAAATCCCCTAGTAAAATAATCGAAGCTATTCTCGTAGGAATTCTAGCTATCCTAGATCTAAACCAAGTTGTGGATATTTATGATCCCAACAAAATGGTTGATATTCGTAGAAATGTAGATATTAGTTAATTGTGTTATTAAAGAAGAATTGGAGAGATTAAATCTGATATCGATGTCATGACGATCTTTCCTTATAGAGTGGAGTTTGGCAAAACGTTACCACCTGGAAAGGTGTCATCTGATTCGTTGTCACCCAGTTCTTAATTTGAAATCGAAAGGGTAAATGTTGCACTTGAGGCTGTTATTGGAAGCATTACCCAAAAGCCTCATGTCACTAGTACCTTTCTGAGAAGTCTAATTGATTATGTGAGTCATTTCATATTAGTGACTCATTTGATAATTGTTGTTGTAAGAGTTATAGGATTGGAAATTAAGTGTTGATAATATCGAACTTTTATTGCCCTTTCAAGGTGTAAGAATAAGGATGAAAGTATTGGAGAATGAGGTAGGATATCGCATTGTATATGATTTAGCTGAAACTTGAATAAAGTAAAAATTTAACCCGTATGGAATATGAGATTATTAAGAGGAAGTTATTAAGCTGTTAAGTTTTGTGATTGATTTATAAGGTTTTAAATGATTGTTAGTACATGTTAAGGGTTATTCCTAGGCCATTGTCCACTAACGAGGATGCCCAGTGTCCAAGAAATAAATTGAAGAAATCTTCTTCTGATTGGGACCGATGGATCTTTCGTGACATGTGGAACACCTGATGACTCTTGTAGATTAGTATTCATTGTGGTATCTTTTAAAAATAATCCCTAACTTAACTGAGACATCAGTTGGTAGGATGAGTTCTTGGAATTGTATGACATAGTGACACATAATGTGTTACGGTACAATTTTGACTTGTTTGTGATTAATGAAAAGACTACCATTGATTGCTAAATTCTACATGTATCGATGTTATCTATCTTTTATTGCTTCATCCCAATGTTCGCATTAGTGATGCAACCATTGAACAAGCACTCATCTCGATTTGAGTTACGTTATGGATTATTCTTTTTGAGTGCCATCGAGGTCATGAACCTCATGATAAAGTGGCTAGGCTCATTTCCTATTATATTGTAGTTAGTTCTTGGTGAACATCTTTTCATTACTCTTTTGCAGATCACTAATTGTTTTTATAAGATACAATAGTATCCCTTGAGAAAAATTAAATTTTGATCACCATATGGATTATTTAAAGTGAGATTTATAAGAGATTGTTATCGAAATGAAGTTGTTTATAAAACACCTTGGAAAACTTAATTGTTTTCATAACAAAGAAAATCTTTGTAAATTTATTCTTGATTCTTATTTAAGAATTAAGCATGAAAATGTTTTTATTATAATCATGATGATAAAATTTTGACGAACTGAGTATTGCATCGTTAATCTTGAAATTTTATATAGTTGCACGCCTACATACAATTTGGAATGGACCATGCAAGGCTGATTAATAGTCACCATAAAACTGATTAATAAACACTAAATTTTCTTTGAAGATTGTGGAAGATTCAAATTTATGAGATCTGCAAGAAGTGAAAAATAAGGACATAGTGTTAGGGACACCTACATATGTGCCTGTAGCATCTATTCTTCTGAGTCGAATTTACTCATTTGTGGAAATTGTCTTATTTGACAATTGACAATTCTTTCTTGTCCAATTCTCCCGTAGTGAGATTCTTAGGAAAAGTATCTGATTACCGAGTGTTGATACCCTACTGGATGTATCGACGTTCTTATCATTTCTTTTGATTTGATTTCATTTGAATGACCTGGGTAACGATCCAAGGAGCTTTCGAATGTGTACTCAATTTGAAAACATGGGATATATTCATATTCATTAAATGTTTTCGTCTGTATCTGATTTGAAATTCTCTCGCGTAGATTATGCGTTGACCTTACTCTTTTTAAGGTTAGTTGTGTCTCCATATATCCTTGAATTTGTGAAGGATTATGAGTTATTATTAGTCTTTTGAGAAGTTCACATCTTTTCAACAGTAATGAAACTGGAAAGTTGATAGTGCCAGTAGAAAGGATTGATTGATTATGACATGACGACATTGTCTTAATTGATGGGAACTCGAGTAGAATTTCCCTAAAAGATAAGATGTTGATTATCAAAAGTGATCTAAATAATTCTTGATGGATGACCATATCCGCATCTAGACTTGAAACTATACCGTGAATGGTTGTGAATTAGTCATAGATATTATAATCTAGAAAGAACCTAATATGAATTTATTAAAAGATGTTTATGTTATCTGAAACTTTAGGAGGTATTTGTTGGTGAATTACCTAGACTTTTGCCATTAAGGCAAGTTGAAATTGGTATTGATTATATTCCCGGTGCTGCACCTGTGGCATGTGCACTTTACGTCAACACCATCTGAATTAAAGGAATTACCGTACAACTGAGAGAGTTGTCGGAGATAGATTTTATTCTACCGAGCTCGTCATCATGAAGAGCTATGGTGTTATCATTCGTTATGTTTATTGATTACCGTGAACTAGGTAAAATGACGGTTAAAAATCTATATCCACTACCCAAGATGATAGATTTGTTCGTAAATGGTTCTAGCGTATATTCGAAGATTTGATCCACAGCATGGTTATCATCAACTTCGCATCTGCGAAAAAGATTATCTATTCCAATCACTACATCCGGTACTTGTAATAAACATTATGAGTTTCACGTGATGTCGTTTGGATTGACTAATACACATGTAGCATCCATAAAATTTGGTGAATCTCGTGTGTAGGCTGTAATTTGATAAATTCATGCTCGTGATCATTAAGGACCATTTGTTTGTTTATAAGAATAAGAAGGAGTTATAATTATTTATAGACTACCCTAAATTGGCCGAACAATGAAAACTTGTACCTTGAATATTTAACATGTGATGAAAGACTTAATCTTTTATATTATTTGACCGTGTGATAAAAGAAAATGGAAATATGTTTTGACAAATGTTTTAACAAAGGATTTTTAAGGGATTATTCCCTTATACACAAATCATTTAACTAAACTCCTGTTTAGGGGTAAATGTTTGTGTATACCTCAAGACAACCTAAGAGGAATTGAGGAAACCGTTAAATCATGACTTAAAATTTGAAATGACAATTTTTGCTTTTCAACTAAGAAAATTTTTACCAAAGAATGAACGAAGGTTTTTTTCGAACATTTACGAATCTCACTAATTATTTTCAGTAAATCAATAAAAATCGTGATAATTAAATTCGAATTTATTCTTTTGAACATTTTCCTATAATTGGATGAACCGAGAAATTTAAAACTTTTTACGTTTACATTTCATAAAAATTAAATATTTATTATTTAATTACTTGTAATAATTATCGACGCTTTAAACGTTGGATTAAGCAAAACTGATAAAAATGATAGCTGAAACGAAACTGAAACTTAGAAAATATGAAGAAAGGTGAACGTAATTACTGACACATTATGTAGAAAATATGGAGAACCAATTAGGATGTGTTCCTTAGTAATGATGGTACAAAATAAATTGTTGAACAATTTAAAAATAGCTAATGCTTGTAAAAAGGATAATATAGATAATAAAAGGGGTTTGCGGCTAATGTGAACCATTAGAATTGAGAAGCCGATGGCGTTAAACGTATAGAAGGTCGTTTGTGGTTGTCTAAATATGGAGATTTTGATATTTAGTTATGTTGGAATCTTGTAAGTATAAGTATCCTATTCATATCATTTCTGATTAAATGTATTTTTATCTGAGGAAGTTGTACTAATGGAAAATTATGAAGGCAGACATCGCCTCATACATTAGTAAACGTCTAGCTATTGCAAAGGTCATCATCTGAATTTGATTCGATTTGGGTCATCGTCGATAGACTGACCAAATCAGCTAATATCATTCCTGTTAACGATAGATTCTTGATGAAGAAATTGACTCTTTTGTATTTAAAGGGTTAGGTAAGCATGGTGTGCCTGTATCGATCATCTCTATCAAGATCCTCGCTTCGCATCGAATTTCTAAAGATTTGCTCAGAAGTCATTAAGAACGAATCTTGATGAGAGTACTGTGTACCACCCCAATCGCAGGGACGAGGTAAAGTAACGATACAAAATACTATAAGTGTTGTTTTATGTTTGAATGATTGACCTTTGGTAATAAACCGTATAATCGCTTTCCTTTGGAGAACTTATCATTGATAATTATCGTATTAGGATCGAGATTGAATCTTGTTAGGATCTAAATATTAGAGCATCTGTAAGCAGGAGTTGGGATGAAGACACCAGACATACACCCATTGTGAGTTGGACATGTCTTTTAGGTTTAAGGTTTCCTATGATGACAAACCAAGCCTTACAAAGTACCCGACCCACGAGACCTGAATTGATTGTTGAAATTAGGATTTGATTATTGACCGCCGGTAGTGGGCAGAAAGTTATGAAATGTAGATCTTGAAGTGCCAGATGGGTAGCGAAGTTATGCCAAAAATATTAACCATGGAAAAATTAATTGATGATCTGAAAGATCATGGGATATATGTCCCCGTTGTATGAAACCATTGAGATGATGTAAAAGATTGGTTTGAAAGGGATATAAGATGGATCTACACTAGGACTTCAAGAGCTGCGTGAATTATGATCCGTATATCGAACTTGATAAACTGTCTATCAAGTGAAAATCTGATCGTTTCTTAGTAATGTTTAGATCGGCGAAAAGTTGCATTCATCAAAAACCCGTGAACATCATGGATAGAGAAAGTAAGTCAACATTAAGCCTGATCTTATTCCCGTAGTTATGTTTGATGAAACTCGCGTATTGTAATGAATTACACTTGTGAGAAAAGACCGAATGTGGAGGAAATACCCACATGGCTTTAACTCTATAAGAAGCGAGTAGTAAGATGATCTTTGAGGACAAAGATCCTGTTTAGGGGTAAATGATGTGACAATCCGTCAATTTATGGTTGATATTTTATTCTCATATATTATTTAAAAACATTATTTTAATGTTACATTATGAACTCACTTATTTTTGGGAAGTAATTTGGATTTACGTCTTGAAGTAGTATCGACTACGTCTAAACCGGAGGATTCTACGTTACGTGCTTACGTTTACCTACACCGTTGTGGTGACAGTCTGACATTTCAGAAAATAAATTTGTCCTTGAATTTTATTTTGAGATTTTAAATTTGTGTTGGTTCATAAACTCAAAAATTTACGAGAAGAGATTAGGACTTACGATTTTAATTTAACGTCCTTTACGACTAAACCGGAAACCTTAGGATTACGTATTTACGTTTTCGAACTCCGTTTTTGATGAGACAATTTTTATTAGATTTGTTTTGTACCGTTGATTCATAATTTATAAAAACGTTTTTCGTAAAACGACCCGAGGGCACGCAAATCGAGAAAACTAGAATCGAGGAATACCCGTAAATTAACGGGATGGGACAAAACAAGTTTATCCCACCCCACTAATATGGGACGGCCCAAGCATGCTACACCTCACCCATTATGTGTCCAAGCTTCACTAGGAAGCCAAGACACTTGTAACTAGCTTAACACTTAAGCTAAACAAGCTAACTAACTTGCCAAAAACCACTAGCCTTAAACCATTACTCATTTCCCACACATGCAAAACAACTTCCACTCTCCTCCCTCTCTCTCTATGATGCCGTCCACTTTACCCCAAAAACACCCTCACTTGATCTTGATTCAACCACAAATCCTATGTTATTTACATATATGATGATGCCCTTTTGAAGCCCTATTGATTGGCGGTGATTATAACATCCAAGGAGGAGTTTCTATGGAGTCTTAGGGCTGATTTTCCCCAAGGAGTTCTTGAAGATTTGTGGTCTTGAAGATGGTCTTGAAGATGGTCTTGGTTTATCACAAGTTTCTCTATCAAAATCCATGTCATAATCACAACCTACATCATCTTGGTGGTATAAAGATTGTTCTCCCTATCCTTTTGTTAATTTTGATTATGTAATCAAGTATTTTCTTCTTAAATGTATATATGTATGATGATATATGATGATAAAAATATTATGTGGGGATTTGGTGTGGATAATCATGGGTAAAAAGATGAAAAACTATATGTAAAAGTGGTTAATCTTGCTTAATTTAGTAGGCTGTATAAAAACAGTAAATAACCATGTGATGAGCTGATAAAATGGCATAGATTAATGGATATACAGTAAGTAATATTTCTTGTACACATGTGGGAGTTGGCCATGCAATGGAATCATAAAAATGAGTGAGATATGATCAAAACAAGTTTAGAGTGTAAATCTGAGTACACTATTTGGACGAATTTTATAAAATACTTAGAAGCTGATTCAACAGTAGCCATAGTAGAGTTAAATGGAGAACATATCATGTAGTTTATGCCATAAAAATATGGACTTCTATCTCCATATAGAACTCTAGATATGGCTGTTTTGGTGAACATGAAAGTAAAAATCAGATTTTGGGAAATTAAAGTATAATAATATTATATAAGCACTCAAATAAAAATAGTATAAAATGTGAATTAAAACCCACTAACTTATATAATGCATTTATATAAATATGTATAAGGATAAATAAATGGACTTTTTATAAAAATGGTAGTTTGGTAAGTTCTATAAGTTATAAAACTATAAACATGATTTTTACGACTTTTTCGGCTATTACCGTAAAATTAACGTTTTTCGCCAATTAAAACTTAGACGATCAAACCCGTCTAATGTAAAGATTTTAAAAGTCATATACGGATGTATAAGTATCTAATACAAGTAAAAACCGATAAAAACCGAACTATAAAACATACGGACATTAACGGGCCAAGTTAACGTTATTGGACTAATAATACAACAAAATGGGCTAAAACACTTATAAACTTATTTATCGGGATTAACCCATTTGGGCCCAACATGTAAAGTATAAATACTGATAATACAAGTATTAAATGGATTAATACAAGTTAATGAACTTATAATAGGCTTATTGGACCTAAAACACGTAAATAGGTAAAACTAGTAAACTAGTAAGAAGTTACCAATACATAAACACTAAAATGGTAAAAGAGAAGATGTATACCCACTTGATCATCATATATATAAAATCATCATATGTATACATATTTGTTATTTTGATAAAGTCATTGGACAAGAGTCTAAGACGAGTATTATTTGTCTAGGTTTCCGTGATTGAAGCACGTACCGTACATCCGAATTGCCGATAACCCGCTTTCCTATCTCAACGTGAGTTCATAGCCTCGCAATCTTTTAAATGTTTTTATGAAATATTTTATAAACCCGCGAGGGAAATAACATGTTAGTTTTGATAAAATAGGACACCATTTGTCCCGATTGTTTGTTTATTAATTTGGACCCGAATGATTGTATGACCCGATGGATGATTAAATGACCCGATAGATGAAATGAAATGGACTATTAAAGTTAGGTTATGTCACTAAAAGTCCCATTAGCATGAATTGTGAACTACCGGGATTTGGTAGACGCTTATGCATATAATAGTACTATTTGGGGACGATCACCCCAGTTCGCGCCTTAACGATTAATCCCCGTCGTGCCACGTTGATTGGTAAGCGGATTTATGTATGAGAAGATTTACACAAGCGTGATTATTGTGACGACACGCTAATTTAGATGGGCAAATGAGTTTCGGGCTAGCTACCCGTTGTTTGTTGTAGTAAGGTAACAATGTCATGCGGCTTATAAAAATCCAATTAACGAAATACTGCTATACGCACCGAAGTACGATATAATGCCTGACTAGCAATTACGGGTCTTACTATTGATATTATGTTCGTGTTTTGGTTTTCATAACCATATTCGTATAACGGTTTTTATTTAATCTATACAACGTTATAAAACGTATTGTATGATGTTTTTAACGACAATGGTTCGTATAATGATTTTGAAGGCGAAAGCCTATATTATGATTTTGATAAAGATTTGTATAAAATGACTATGGCTATTTTATGGCCTATTACAATGATTTGTACAAAATGATTTTCGGTAATAATTTTATACCGATATTATATTGATGGATTTTATTAAACTCTATGAATTCACTCGGCGTTATCGCGGACCTTTTCTTTTAACATGTTTTATCTCAGGTACTTGAAGGTAATTCTCGGGAAGACAACAAGAATTCATGGCCCGCACTTAAATAATAATTTCCATTCAAACGCTTTGTAAAACCTGTATAAAATGCAATGACTTGGGACCTATGTAAATTTGATATTTATGAATGGAAATAGTATATTATTAAACGACGCGATTTTTATGCGTTGTCTATGATGTGAGTAATGTGCTATCCCGTAACACCAACGAGTCTTCCGCTGTATTGAATTGTATAAATTTGGGGGTGTTACAGTAATTTTTTGTGCAAAACGACCGATGAAGCTTTAAAGATTATCAAGAATAGATCTAAGGTTTACAACCCTCGTAACATACCGAGTGTTGCCAATATGGGTTCGTCATCGTCGTCACCGTCTCGTCACATTAATGCCTTACATGATGAAGCAAATGAGGAAAATCGGTTTTTCTATAGGTTTTCGAATCTTATGACTCATTGGAAAGCACAAGATGCTTTGAATTCCGCATCGGTTAAAGCGCTTGATTAGAGTTCTTTATCTTGTGGTGGAGCTCATGATCTTTCCGAGTGCATTACCACCGGTGGTAACACTTCGAGTGCTTACGTAGCAACGGGAACTTACAACCAAATTGGCCAAGGTTCCCGCCCAAATTAAGCTCCACCAAATCAAAATGCTAATAACTATCGAAACAACAATCAAAATGGTGGTTATCAAGGCAATTCACGTAACTACAACAAAGTGAATTATCAAAGCGGGAATGGACAAGTTGCAAATCAAAACCAAAACCGTGATTTTCATAACAATACTCAAGGTTTTCAAAATGCTCACACCAAAAATATTCAAGGAGAATTTTTTAATTATGCAAAGGCAAACGATGCTAAGTTTGATAATATGCAACGTGAGATGATTAGCTTAAGATCCGAGTTGAAAAACGAGCTTAAAAACGAACTTGCTAATGAACTTAAGACTCATGCTAATAAAATGGAAGGAAATGTTCAGCGTCTTCAACTAAAATCAACAAAAGATGGAACAAGGACAACATGAAATTAAGAAGGAATTGTTAAAAGAGGATGCTAGGCAATCAAAATTTGAAGACCGAATGGAAAAAATGTTTGAAGCAATCATGTGTAAACCCTCTTCCTCGGGTGGTCTTCCTAGTGATACTATTGCAAACCCGAAGGGAGAAATGAAGGTTATTACTACACGTAGTGGTAAAACTTTCAATGGACCAATCTCTCGTCCAAGTACTTCTACGGAGAAGGAAATCGAGAAAGAGCCCGAGGTGATGGTCGAAAAGGAGCATATCACAAGCCCACGAAGTACCGCTCATACCACACCTACGGTTGAACCAATACTAATCATGGAACCCGAGATTCCAAGGCCGTTGCCTAATGTCCAACCCACAACACCCTTACCTTACCCTTCGAGACGAAACCAAGAGAAATTGCAAGAACGTAACAAACAACAAATCGAGTTTTTTATAAAAATGTTTCAACAAGTTCATTTTGATGTAAGTTTAGCCGACGCGTTGTTATATATGCCTCGTTTCGCCTCCACTTTTAAAAGTATGATGAATGATAAGGAAAAGCTTTCAAAGCTTGCTAATTGTTCTTCGGTTTATCTTAACCGCATACCGGAAAAAGTTGGTGACCCCGGAAAGTTTCTCATTCCTTGTGATATAAAAGATATGAAAGAATGCCTCGCATTGGCCGATCTTGGCGCGAGCATTAATTTGGTGCCATTTTCCATTTGGAAATTGCTTTCGCTTCCGTCTGTTACTCCTTCGAACATGTCTATCGAGATGGCCGATCATTCTACGATTTTAGCATGTGGAGTAGCCGAGGATGTTTTCGTGAATGTGGGGAAGTTATACTATCCCGTTGATTTTATAGTAGTTGACATCCCCGCGGATCCTCAATTTCCTCTAATTTTAGGTCTTCCATTTTTAGACACCTCGAGATCACTTACCGACGTTCATGCAAGAACTATTACTTTGAGATTCAACGAAGAGGAACTTGTTATAAACTCTACTCAAAACTCGACACCTTCTCATGTTTATGCAATCGCTACCATCAATCACATTGACTTAGTTGATGTGGTTTGTGATGAGTTTTCACAATAAGTGTTAGGTTTTTCTGATAGTTCGTCAAGTGGCAATCCCACTATTTTGGATCCGATTCTTGCTAATTCTATACCAAATCTCACTCCATTCCAAGGAGGGGATTTTACTTCAAATGAAATCGAAAATGAAGATGAGGTGATTATTGGTAATGATACTTCTATTCCACCATTTCTTCCGCCGATGGAAGTTATGAGTGTTGAGCAAAAATCTTCAATCGAGGAACCGCCTATCCTTGAATTGAAAGATCTTCCATCTCACCTTGAATACGTATTCTTGGAATGTGATGACAAGTTGCTGGTTATTATTGCAAAAGGTCTTGCTAATGATGAAAAAACCGCACTCTTAAAAGTTCTTAAAGATCATAAAGGGGCAATTGCGTGGAAAATTTCGGACATTAAGGGTATTGACCCAAAATTTTGTACTCACAAGATTTTAATGGAGGAGGACTACAAACCCGCAATTCAAAGTCAAAGAAGGGTAAAACCCAAAATTCACGATGTCATAAAAAAGGAAGTCTTAAAACTCCTTGACGCAGGAATGATTTATCCTATCTCCGATAGCCCATGGGTAAGCCCAATGCATTGTGTCCCGAAAAAGGGAGGAATGACCGTTGTGCCCAATGAAAAGAAACGAGTTAATTCCACTCGTGTTGTGACCGGTTGGAGGGTGTGTATTGACTACCGAAAGTTAAATGACGTCACTCGTAATGACCACTTTCCTTTGCCCTTCATGTATCAAATGTTGGAGCGACTCGCGGGAAATGAATTCTATTGCTTTTTAGATGGTTTTTCCGGTTACTTTCAAATCCCTATCGACCCTCGTGATCAAGAGAAAACTACGTTCACGTGTCCTTATGGAACGTTTGCCTATCGTAGGATGCCTTTCGGACTTTGCAATGCACCAGGTACGTTTCAACGGTGTATGATGGCTATTTTTCACGATATGATCGAGAAGTCGATGGAAGTGTTTATGGATGAATTTTTGGTGTTTGGAAATTCGTTCACGTCGTGTTTCTCTAATCTCGAGAAAATGTTAAAACGTTTTGAAGAAACCAATCTTGTGCTTAATTGGGACAAATGTCATTTTATGTGTAAACAAGGAATCGTCTTAGGACATAAGGTCTCGAAAGCGGGGATTGAGGTCGATAATGCTAAGGTAGACGTCATCGCCAAGTTACCTCATCCCAAAACCGTTAAGGGAGTTAGGAGTTTCCTAGGCCACGCGGGCTTTTATCGTTGTTTCATCAAAGACTTTTCGAAAATCTCTCGACCTATGACACACCTTCTCGAGAAGGATGCTCCTTTTAATTTCAATGAGGATTGTGTTGGAGCTTTCGAAACTCTCAAAAAGAAACTTACCGAAGCTCCCATTCTTGTTGCTCCTAATTGGGAATTACCTTTTGAAATCATGTGCGATGCAAGTGATTATGCTACAGGGGCCGTTTTAGGGAAACATTATGAAAAGCATTTCCGTCCTATCCATTATACTAGTAAGACGATGACCGAGGCTCAACTAAAGTACACCACAACGGAAAAGGAATTCCTTGCCGTGGTCTATGCTTTTGAGAAATTCCGACCTTATCTCGTCTTGACTAAAAGCATCGTGTATACCGACCATTCGGTTATTAAGTATCTCTTAGCTAAGCAAGATGCTAAGCCGAGATTACTTCGTTGGATGCTCCTCCTCCAATAATTTTATGTCACCGTTCTTGACAAAAAAGGAGCCGAGAATCTAGCGGCCGATCATCTCTCTCGTCTTGAAGATCCTCACAAAGATGTTTTCGAGAACAAGGAAATCACCAAAACATTTCCTCTCGAGACTCTCGGTGTAGTGAATTCTAAAGACACCACCCCATGGTTTGCCGACATTACAAATTACCATGTGGGCAATTTCATAATCAAGGGTATGATGACACAACAAAAGAGAAAATTCTTTCGTGACGTCAAGTTCTATTTTTGGGACGACCCTTATCTCTTTCGGGTTTGTGCGGATCAACTCGTTCAACGTTGTGTTTTGGTACCGAAGCTTCTAACATCCTTAGAGCTTGTCACGAGGGACCCACAGGTGGTCACCACGGTGCTAATCTCACGTCTAAGAAAGTGTTTGATGTCAGCTTCTTTTGGCCTACTATCTATCGTGATGCACACGCACTTGTAAAGTCATGTGTTTCGTGCTAACGTCAAGGAAAATCGTCTCAACGTGATGAAATGCCGCAAAATATAATTCAAGTGTGTGAGATTTTCGACATTTGGGGCATAGACTTTATGGGGCCGTTCCCATCGTCTCATGGTAAAAAGTATATCCTTGTCGCCGTCGACTACCTTTCTAAGTGGGTGGAAGCTAAGGCTTTACCTACTAATGATGCTCGTGTGGTAGTGAAATTTTTGAAGCAACTATTCTCTCGGTTTGGAACCCCACGCGCTATTATAAGCGATCGTGTAACCCATTTGTGTAATGACCAATTCGAGAAGGTCTTAAAGAAATATGGAGTTACTTATCGTCTTTCTACGGCTTATCACCCGCAAACGAGTGGGCAAGTCGAGGTTTCAAACCGAGCTTTAAAGAGGATTTTAGAGAGGTCGATTGGAGAAAACCGTGCTTCATGGTCCGACAAACTCGATGATGTTTTATGGGCCTTTAGGACCGCTTATAAGATACATATCAGTTATACTCCATATAAGTTGGTTTATGGAAAGAATTGTCATTTGCCCATTGAATTGGAGCATAAGGCATATTGGGCCCTTAAGCATGCTAATTTTGACTTGAAGACCGCGGGAGATCACCGGAAAATACAATTGAATGATTTGAATGAATTAAGAGATAATGCTTATGAAAATTCATTGATTTGCAAAGAAAAGACTAAAAAGTTCCATGATGCAAAGATTAAAAACCGGGTTTCTAACGTTGGTGATCAAGTGTTACTTTTTATCTCTCGAATAAAGATATTTTCCGGGAAATTGAAATCTCGTTGGTCGGGTCCTTTCACCATTACACAAGTGTTTCCTTATGGGACCATCGAGCTAGCTCAAAATGATGGTCCTAACTTCAAGGTGAATGGACATAAGCTTAAGCACTACTTTGGTGGGGAAGTTCCTTCATTGGATGACCTCGATCAAGTCACCTTCCCCAATGATAATTAACATCGAGGGGATCGAGTCGAGCTCATGACTCGGTAATCAAACACGAGGTGCCTCGTGGGGGAGATCCCATGCTTATCCTTTTTAATGCTTTCTAATAGAAATAATGAGAGCGGATTTGTACCCTTCCAACTCGTTGTCTCGTGGTTGTTTGTGAATGTGTTATCTAGATTATCATAATCACTACGATTGAAGACTCTCGTGTTCGTTTATGTGAGCCTCGATCGCTTGCTTGAAGAAGTTTTTCACGAATCCATGACATATCCTTAATTGTTCTAACAATTATCTTTTAGCATAATTAATAAACGGCTTTAGATATATTGTTGATCACCCTTTCCATGCTAGATCCTAAGCATTCGATTCTTCGTCTCTAGCATGGGGGTACTCCACCTTTAGACTCGAAACATTGAGGACAATATTTAATTTTAGTATGGGGTGGGGTGAATAGATACTTGCTTTGCTACGCCCTCACATTTTCCAACTTTCAACGTTTTGTTTTATTTTGTTGCTAATAAGGCTAAAAATGGCCAAATTTTAAAATTTTTCATAAGTGTTTTGAAGACACAAATGTATATTTTTTGATAGGTAGAACAAGGGCTAATTTTTGACTTGATGGGCTTTTGGAGCCCTTTACATTCCTTAACCTGCTCAATTCAAGTTTTGCTAGACTTTTATATAGGTAACTTGAAAACGTGAAAGTCTTAGCTCATTCGGGTTAAGAACAAGAACTTTTCGTAAGTTCCTATAATTGATCCTAGAAAGTCACTTATCAAGGGAACTATAAAATGCATTCTCTAAAGTTGAAAAAGTCCAAGAAAGTGCAAGATCCTATAGGTAGCTTGAAAACACAAAACTTCAATTTGATATAGTCTTAATGAAAGCTAATCCAAATTTGGCTTAATTTTGACTTGCATGGCTAAGTATTCACGAGTCTATTTAATTAGAGGTCTTTAAATAAGTGAAGAAGAGAAGTGATAGAGTTAGACAAGTGATCATGCTAAACGTAGAACATGAAAATGTTCTTTCAAAAACTCATATGTTTTTAATTGTGGCTTTTTCTCCCATAAGATCAATGCATTAGGAATAAAAATAATTGCAATAAGTAAGGTTGTACGGATTGAAAGGTTACTTAGCTTCTAGCACAAGATCGTTTAAAAGTTACTCGGGGTTCAACGGAGTTGATAGCCAAGGCATAACTTATTGAAGCGGGATGCGAAGATTGGTGAAGATCCAAAAAGGCCCTAACAAGGCATGAGGAGCTCTATTTTGTTTCTAAAGATGTTGGGAATAAAATGTAGCCAATATACTTGGACGCCGACAGGAGCAATCTGGGCGTTGTTAAGAAGAAATCAAGCGTTGACAGGACAAGCGTTGACAGGAATAAGTCAAGCGTTGATAGGAAGAAGTCAAGCACTGATAGAAGACTTAGTCTACACGTATTATGTTTATAGTTTGTTTCTAGTAAAGATATGATCAACAATGTATTTCTTATGTTTATTTTTACCTAAAATAGCTGATACGTAGACTCTTGTACAAGGCTCCTTAATCTATAAAAGGAGGCCTTTAGGTTTTAGTTTGATATACGTTTTAACGCTTTCATTGTATGCAAGTTTGATTTATCAATCAAAGTGAAAGTTTGGTTTACATTGTTTGTGTGTTCTTGTTTATGTATTAATTCCGCATAATACTTGAATTGTTACATATACAACAAAGTTTATCTACGTGTTTAACTTGATTTAATCTCGTTTACACAAGCTAAATCGATCTATGTTTGGGATCAACAATTGGTATCAGAGCTTGTTGAGAAACTTTGATCTAAAGAACACAAAAACCCTAAATCGCCAAAAACCCTATTTTTCAAGAAACCCTAAAAACAACATGTCTACTCCAGAGTTAAACTCCTCCTCCTCCTCAACCCCCAACATCAAGATTCCCATGCTAGACCCAGACAATTTTGAGTTGTGGAAGTTTAACTTTGAACAGTATCTTCAAATCCATGACTACACCCTATGGGAAATTACTGAATATGGAAACACATTCAATAAGGCTGAAAAGATTGCAGCTTCCATCTTGACAAGATCAACTCAAGGTTCTACAGAAGAGGATCGAAAAGAAAACCTGAAGATGGTAGAGCTGTCTTAGCAGAGGACATAGCAAACAGAAGGAATGACATGAAAACCTTAAGTATTCTCAAACTCTCTTTGGGACTAGCCGATCATCACAAATATAGAAGCTATGAGTCTGCAAAAGATCTCTGGGAAGCCCTTGAAGTTGCTTATGGTTGTAATCCTGATACTGTACAAGAGAAAAAGAAGCAACTCTTGCATGAGTATGCTATTTTTAAAGCTCAACCCAATGAAAAGCTAAGTGGAGTGAGAATCAGACTTCTTGACATTACAAGCAAGTTGTCCTGTATGGGAACAGTGCTTGGTGATGTTGATATCATCACCACTTTTCTTAAAAGTCTTGGTGATGCATGGAAGATTGAAGCTAGGTCTATAATTGCTAATAATACTCACAAAAGTTCTACTTTTGATGATGTTTACAATAAACTGAGGCTGGTAGAGAATGAAATCTTTTGGTTCAAGGAAGCAAGTATACCAATGAAAATCTGGCCTTCTTTTCACAGAGTGAAGGTAACTTTGATCAAAAGGAGTCATACATGCACCCCGTTACTGGATCAACTTGTGTCAACGCTGGATCAAGCTTTGTCAACGCCTCACATTCAGACGCTGACACATACAATGTTGACTCTCCAAGAGTTAAACCTGCTGGTATTGATCTAGATACTAATTGTGCATACATTGCTTCATTGCCCAATGGTTTAGTGATTACATATGAGGACCTTGAGCAAATTAGTGATGAGCATTTGGAAGAGACAGACATAAAGTGGAATATGGCTCTTGCAAGTATAAGAGCAAATAGATGGAATCGAAGATTTAAGAAGAAGATGACTTTTAATGCTAAGGACACTGCTGGATTTGATAAATCCAAAGTTGAGTGTTATAATTATCATCGAATGGGACACTTTATGAGAGAATGCAGATCTCCAAGAAGATCTGATGCTGGAAAACCCTCAAGCCAAATCATCAAGGCTAAGGATCTCAAAGCTATGGTTGCCATGCAAGACGTTGATGGTGTTGGATGGGATTGGAGCTATATGGCCAAGGATGAGGAAGAAAACAAAGCTTTGGTTGCAAAAAAGGAAGAAGAAGAGCATGCTCACTATGCTCTCATGGCACACTCTTCATCTTCATCAGACAATGAGGTATATGATGATGCATTTTGTAGTAAGGGTTGTCGTCTAAATACTGAAAAACTTAACAAAGAAGTTTTAAAATTGACAACAGATGTGGTTAATGAAAGATGCAAGTTATCTAACTATCAACTTGCTCTTACTCAAACTGAAAAGACTGTAGCTGAATATAAGAAAATGGAGTTTGACCTAAAAGATCAAATCAACATTTTAACTCATGATTTAAATGCTAGTATTGAGGTTAGAAACATCATGGAGAGAGCCAATGGTGCTTTACAGGCTAAGTTAGATGAGGCTATCAAAACTAAAGATAATGTAGATCTTAAAATTCAGAGATTTGATAAAGCCTCACAAACCCTAGAAAAATATGTCAGTAAAAAAAGGGATTCTAGGGATATGACTGAGATTGGGATGAAAGAGTATGTTGGTTTTACACCACCTGCTGGGAACTTCTATGGTGTTGTTAGAAAGGACTTGTCTTGGAATGGTATACCAGAACTCCAAGAAGGGGAATTTATTCCTCCACCAAGAGTTCTTACCTCAGTAGAGGAATACAAGCAGAAATTGACTGATTTGGACCAATGGAAGAAAGCCAATCCTACCTTTTTTGTTAAGGGTGGCATGCTTAGTGACAGCCCAAATGAGTCTACACCCATAAAAGTGACAAACCCAACCACTGGCAAGACTGTTGACCTTGGCTTAAACATTGATAGAAAACCCAGTATTAAATATGCAGAAATGTATAACCTAGGTCACCAAAAATCCAAATTAATGATAATGGGACATGTTTCTTTTCTTCTAGACCTAGGGTTATGTCTAGAAAATCCTGTTACACTTGTGGAAGTTTTTCACATTTAGCTTATAAGTGTGTCAATGCTTCAAAGGTCAACGCTGATAAAAAGTCAAACACTGTCAAACCCAAACCTTTTAACCAGGAAAGTCTACAAGTTGTTAGACCAGCCCCATTCTTTACTAAAGGGTCTAATACTTATGGACAAATACCTTTTTAGAAGATCAATACGTGGTCTAACAGACAATGGGTTCCTGTAGCAAACCCTAGGTTCAACGCTGATAAGGGTAATTTCAGTGTTGACAAGAACAAATTAAACGCTGACAGGAACGTTGCCAGACCTTATAATGGAAAATATTTGCAACCAAAGGGAAAGGGGTCTAAAGCTTCTTCTAGCTTGACATGGAGACCTAAGCAAGATCAAAACCCTAATTCAGATGGGATTTCTATGACCTGTAACATACTTCATTATATTTCAAAGGTCATAACAAAACCAATTAGGATTAACTGGGTGTTTAATCCAAAAAGGGATGAACAAGGGGTTGTCAACAGGACTAAGTCTGTTCTTGTTGAACAACCAAATGAATCCAAGTCTGCTCAGGCTTGGGTTCCCAAAGAAAACTAATTTGTTTTCTTTATGTGCAGGGCATTAAAAAGCAGGTTAATGAATATGGCTATTGGGATAGTGAATGCTCTAGGCACATGACGGGGAAGGAAGATTATCTGAAATTTTTTATCCCCATTAAAGATGGTGACAAAGTGTACTTTGGAGGTGGATATGGAACTATCACTGGCAAAGGCAATCTTCTCACCAACAATTTGTGTTTTGAAAACGTGTTTCTGGTAAAAGAACTTGACTATAATCTGTTTAGTGTATCACAAGTGTGTGATAACAAAAATAAAGTTCTTTTCACTGATACTGAATGGTTGGGGTTGAGCAAAGATTTTAAAATACCAGATGATAAGTTCATTGATTATAGAACACCTAGGCATAAGGACATTTATAATGTGAATCTTAATGGAATTAGGATGAATAATAATTTGTCATGTTTGTAGGCTAAAGCTTCAGTTGATGAGAGTAATCTTTGGCACAAAAGATTAGGGCACATTAATTTTAAAAATATAAACAGACTTGTGAGACATGGTTTAGTTGATGGTTTGCCTAAGAAGGCTTTCCACAATGACCACTCTTTTGTTGCATGCCTTAAAGGCAAACAACACAAGGTTTCATTTAAGTCTAAACCTGTGCACTCTAGTTGTAAACCACTTAACTTGCTACATATGGACTTGTTTGGTCCAACTAATATAGAAAGCTTAAATGGTAAATCTTATTGTTTTATCATCACTGATGATTTTTCTATATTTACTTGGACTTTCTTTTTAGCTTTGAAAAGTGACACTGCTGATACTTTGAGTAACTTTATTACCCAAATTGAAAAGAAGTCTGGTAATGAGGTTAAGATGCTTAGAAGTGACAAGGGTGGTGAGTTTAGAAATAAGTTATTAGATGACTTTTGTGCTAAGAAAAGGATTACTAGACAGTTTAGTGTAGCTAGAACCCCACAACAAAATGGGGTTGCTGAGAGAAAGAATAGAACCCTCATAGATACAGCTAGGACTATGTTAGCTGATGCTCACTTTCCCATTGATTTTTGGGCTGAGGCTGTGAATACAGCTTGTTATGTTTAGAATAGGGCATTTAGTCAACAAGATTCATAACAAAACACCTTATGAGTTACTTTGGGGGCAGGAAACCTAATATTGGTTTTCTTAAACCTTTTGCATGTCATGTAGTTGTGTTGGATACTAGTGATGCCTTAGGTAAGTTTAGTGCTAAAGGTGATGAAGGCTACTTTATGGGTTATTCTATGCAGAGTAGAGGATATAGAGTTTACCTTATGAAAGAAAAATGTATACTTGTAAAAGTACATGTTAGGTTTTTAGAAAGTAAACCTAGTGATCCTGAGAGTGGTCCAAATTGGTTATTTGACTTGGAACCTCTATCTAGGACATTGAATTATATGCCTGTTAATAATCCAAACATTGTGAAGGTAACTTTAAATGTTGTGGAAGAACCATTTGTTAATGTTTCAAGTAAACAGGTTGATGCAGAGGTTGGATCACAAGCAGACAAATCAGCACCCATACTTGAGTATGTTACCATTCCCATATGGACAGATGCATTTGCTGCTACTGCTAGAAAGGAAAAAAGTGGTCCCCAAGTATCACCAATTGAAAACATGCATGATCCTTCAGGCGCTGACAAAGGAAATTATGGCGCTGACAAGACAAATTCAGGCGTTGATGGCTCAAACGTTGACAGCTTTGGTTCAGGCATTGATAGATCTTTTGGCCATCTATTCTCTTCCAATAATTTTGAACAAGGTGAACCTTCAAACAGAAATGGAGAGGCTCATTCAGATGATGATGGAAGAGAGTCTGAAGAGGATATTGGTAACATGGAAGATGAGATTGAGGACAATACACTTATTGAAGGAGGAGTGCTTACTTATACAATTAAAAATCATCCTTATTCTATAATTATTGGTGATGTAATGACTCTTGTGCAAACTATAAGGTCTCATCAGAATCAAAGAGGATTTATAGCCAATATTCACAAGAAGGTTGATACCCCTCTTGTTCAAGCATGTTTGTTTGCCAGTTTTCTGTCATAACAGGAACCCAAGAAGATTTTTGATTCTCTCAAAGAACCAAGTTGGGTGGAAGCAATTCAAGATGAGCTTCACCAATTTGCTATTCAAGATGTTTGGGAGTTAGTTGATTGTCCCAGACATGTCAGACCTATTGGGACAAGATGGGTTCTTAGGAACAAAAAGGATGAGAGAGGCATCGTAGTTAGAAACAAGGCACGTTTAGTGGCACAAGGATATACACAAGAAGAAGGGATAGACTATGAGGAGTTCTTTGCACTTGTTGCAAGGATTGAGGCTATAAGGATTTTTCTAGCCTATGCTTCCTGCATGGGATTTACAGTCTATCAAATAGATGTGAAGAGTGCTTTTCTTTATGGCACAATTGTAGAAGAGGTTTATGTTATGCAGCCTCCTTGTTTTGAAGATTCAGAATATCCAGACATGGTGTATAGAGTGAAGAAAGCTATTTATGGACTTCATCAAGCCCCAAAAGCATGGTATGTCACATTGTCCACCTATCTGATGGAAAATGGATTCAAAAGGGGCACCATAGACCAGACCTTATTTACAAAGAAGACTGGTAAGGATTTCTTACTTGTACAGGTCTATGTGGATGATATCATCTTTGGCTCTTCTAGTCTAAAGATGAGTGAAGACTTTTCCAAACTCATGACAGACAAATTCAAGATGAGTGCAATGGGGGAGATGAACTTCTTTCTAGGGTTACAAGTACAGCAGAAAGAAGATGGTATCTTCATCTCTCAAGATAAATATGTGGCATAAATCTTGAAGAAGTTTGCCTTTTCTCCACATGAGAAACGGGCTAGCACACCTATGGATAGGGAACACCCTTGGGGAAAAGTTGGTGATGGAAAAGAGGTGGATGTCAGGCATTATAGGTCAACGATTGGTTCATTGATGTATCTCACAGCTTCAAGACCTGACATTATGTTTACTGTGTGTGTATGTGTACGCCATCAAGTGACTTCCAAAGAGTGTCATCTTCATGCTGTCAAGAGGATCTTTAGATACCTTAGGTGTTATCCAGATCTGGGATTATGGTATCCAAAAGATTCCCCATTGGAGCTTATTGCATATTCAGAATGTGATTATGGTGATGACAAATTTGATAAAAAAATCCACAACTGGTGGATGCCAATTTCTTGGGAGTAGGTTGATATCTTGGCAATGCAAGAAACAAACAGTGGTGGCCAATTCTACAACTGAAGCAGAGTATGTTGTTGCAGCTGCTTGTTGTGGACATGTTTTATGGATTCAGAACCAGCTGTTGGATTATGGGTATAATTTCATACATACCAAGATTTTTGTAGACAATAACAGTACTTTATGCATTATTAAAAATCATGTACATCACTCTAAAACAAAACACATAGAAATTAGACATCATTTTATAAGAGATTGTTTTGAAAAAGGTTTAATACAACCAGATAGTGTTGACACAGAATAAAATATGTCTGATTTATTAACTAAACCTTTTGATACTGGAAGATTTCAATACTTGGTAATAAGTATTGGAATGATCAATCTCACTTAATATGTGTTTTGGGATCTTATTGTAAAAGTATGTACAGGATATGCATTTGTTATTGGTCTTTATACAAAATTAGATTTTCCACTTTATTTGTCTAACGCTGACAAAGGTTATTTTAACGTTGACACGTGTTAAATTGACGTTGTAAGCAACATCTTAGTTTTGTGGTTTTTGATCTAATTATGCAGGCGTTGTTAGCATTGTAGCATTGGATACAAAGTTGCTTATGGATTCTTGGAGAATCATTGGAGCATGTTTTAATTTATGGATGATGGTTGGAATATTTATATACCTATCTTGACATAAATTTTTATTACACGCATATTATTTGGCAACTTATGTATCATAGTTTAAGGGGAGGTTTAGGAACCTTTTAGGACTTTTTGGGTATTCCTATAATACTCGTATCACAATTCTAGATTGTGTCCACTGGTCAGTATGAATTATTTTACTAACTCATGAGGCACTGTAGCAGGAAAAGTTGATATACTATGCACGCTGCCAAGAATTTTTGGCCTAGAATTTGATGTGGTCTGTTAGGAGACTTGGGTATGATTTATATTGGGCTTACCTGGGAAGTTACAAAGGATTTTATGAGATAACTTCACCGTTAAGAACTTTGGTTAGCAAATGTCTATCTTGCATAAGCAAGTGTGCATGATTGGAGAGTGCTTGCCACCCTATAGTAATTTTTAGTTTATAGTTTATCTTCACTAGGATAAATCATTTTGTTAAGGTCCTTTTTCATTTTTATTATTTATATTTTTGGACGTTGACAGATATATTTCCAAACATTGTTAGAACCGATTTAGACGTTGACATGGATTTTTCAAACGTTGACAAGAATATAGCCGTTGAGCGTTGATAGGTTGTTTTTTACCGTTGACACTCATTGGTCTTACCTAGTTGTTATTTTTGACGAAATTTGGGGCCGTAATTTTAGGAGGTGGTAACTTTTAATTAATGAACAAGATAAGTTATTTTCTTTTCAAGAATCTCATCATTGTATTTTGAAAATAACTGCCTCATTTTTTACCAATCAAATGTGCCTACCTCTCCTATATATTTGGCTCCTTCTTATTTAAAAGTGTACTTTCATATTCTAGTCTAACAACTTTTTCTTCAATATTCATCTTTCATAAACTTTCATAAACAACTTTCTACATCAATGGCGCCTAAGTTTAAACCGAGTGACTTGGTATTAGGATTCAGAAGTCAGTATAACATGGTTGCCTATTTGGAGGCTGATGATGCTCTGTTTCCTCACTATACTCAGATGGTGGCGTATTTGAATGCATCCCCACTAAGGTATGCACTTTCTCATGCTCCTCTTATCCCTGTCGCTCATATTAAACAGTTTTGGAACACTGTTAGTTCCTCAACGCTTAATAATGTGACTACATTCACTGCTATTGTCCATGGGTGGTTACTGAAGCCTTGGTTCGCCAGGATTTGCATCTTAATGATGCAGATGGTCTAACTACTCTACTTATTGGTTAGATAGAACATGGACTTCAAGCTTTGAGGTATCCTTTCCCTGATGAGGGTACTTTAAACAAATACAATAAACAGGAATTTCCCCCAGCTTGGAAGTACTGAATGCATGTCATCCTTCAATGTTTATGTCCCAAATTTACTGCACATAATGAAATTAATAGATCAATTTCTAGTGCCATTGTGTGTATTGCAAATGGGCAAAAGTATAATTTTTTTAAACTGATTTTTGATGGCATGTGTAAAAACAAGGGTACCAAGATGACTTTGGCTTACCCAAGATTTTTACAAATGATTTTTGATAAACAAAGGTATTGCACCAGGGATCATGATGACTTTTATGCGATCCCTATGCAAAAGAAAGCTATTTTTAGTAAGATGAATTCACCCCCTCACAGAGACTTACCCCTTAACCAAGCCTGCTTGCTGTTATTACAGCAGCACAACCTCAACCTGACCTACAACTACAACTTGACCCATTACCTGAACCATCACCTTCACCTCAACATATGGAACTTGACCAAGATCCCTTCAACGCTGACACATTAAATGTTGGCGTTGATACTTCAAATCCTAAAGTTGACACCTTTCTACAACAGACCCAAACACCCCTTAACCTTCAAACTACTACCCAATCAACATCATCTTCTTCACCCCCAGACTTTAGGATGGAAAAACGCCAAAGGACCATTGGAGTGTTCTCCTCTGGTGGTCCTAGCCATGTTGTAGAGAGAACCACCACCACAAGTGGGGTTGGTGACATGGGTGAGGCTAGGACTATTGGTACTCGCTTAGATGTAGGCCAAGCCAGTCCTAACATCATTAAGACTTCATCCATGCCCCATGAATCTACTTTGGGAGGTCAAATATGTGACAATCCGTCAATTTATGGTTGATATTTTATTCTCAGATATTATTTAAAAACATTATTTTAATGTTATATTATGAACTCACTTATTTTTGGGAAGAAATTTGGATTTACGTCTTGGAGTAGCATCGACTACTTCTAAACCGGAGGATTCTACGTTACGTGCTCACGTTTACATACACCGTTTTGGTGACAGTCCGACATTTCAGAAAATAAATTTATCCGTGAATATTATTATGGAGTTTTAAATTTGTGTTGGTTCATAAACTCACAAATTTACGATAAGAGATTAGGACTTACGATTTTAATTTAACGTCCTTTACGACTAAACCGGAAACCTTAGGATTACGTATTTACGTTTTCGAACTCCGTTTTTGATGAGACAATTTTTATTAGATTCGTTTTGTTCCATTGATTCATAATTTATAAAAACGTTTTTCGTAAAACGACCCGAGGGCACGCAAATCGAGGAAACTAGAATCGAGGAATACCCGTAAATTAGCGGGATGGGACAAAACAAGAGTATCCCACCCCACTAATATGGGACGGACCAAGCATGCTACACCTCACTCATTATGTGTCCAAGCTTCACTAGGAAGCCAAGACACTTGTAACTAGCTTAATACTTAAGCTACACAAGTTAACTAACTTGTCAAAACCACTAGCCATTACCACTTCCTTCCATTTCTCACATGCAAACTACTCAAAACTCTCCTCCCTTTTCTCTCTTTGTGCCGTCCAAAAACAACACCAAAACACCCATTTGATCTAAATTTAACCACAAATCTTATGTTATTCTTGCATAAGATGATGTCCTTTTGAAGACTTATTGATTGGAGGTGATCACAACATCTACAAAGGAGTTTCCTTGGTGTCTTGGGGCTGATTTTCCACAAGGGGTTCTTGAAGAATGGTGGTCTTGAAGATGATCTTGGTTTATCACAAGTTTCTCCATCAAAATCCATGTTTTGATCACAACCTACGTCATCATGGTGGTATAAAGATTGTCCTCTCCATCCTTTTGTTAATTTTGATTATGTAATCTTGTATTTTCATCTTAAATGTATATATTTATGATTATATATGATGATAAAAATATTATGTGGGGATTTGGTGTTGATAATCATGGGTAAAAAGATGAAAAACTATATGTAAAAAGGTTAAAATCATGCTTAAAATGATGGCTGTATAAAACAGTAAAGACTCATATGATAAAATGATAAAATGGCTTGAATAGATTAATATACAGTAAGCTATGAGTCTTGTACACATGTGAGAGTTGGCCATGCAATGGAATCATTAGGATGAATGAGATATGATCAAAACAAGTTTAGAGTGCAAATCTGAGTATACTGTTTTGGACGATTTTTAGAAAATACTTCAACATTAGCTATATCAGAGTTAAATGGAGCACATATCATGTAGTTTATGTCATAAAAATTTGAGCTTCTATCTCGATATAGAACTCTAGATATGGCAGTTTTGGTGAACATGAAAATAAAAATAAGATTTTGGGAAATTAAAGTATAATAGTATTATATAAGCACTCAAATAAAAATAGTATAAAATGTGAATTAAAACCCACTAACTCATATAATACATTTATATAAATATTTATAAGGATAAATAAATGGACATTTTAGAAAAATGGTAGTTTGATAAGTTTTATAAGTTATAAAACTATAAACATGATTTTTACGACTTTTTCGGCTATTACCGTAAAAATTAACGTTTTTGTTAAATAAAACTTAGACGGTTGGACCCGTCTAATGTAAAGTTTTTAAAACTCATATACTGATATATAAACATATATAACAAGTAAAAACCGATAAAACCCGAACTATATAACATACGGACATTAACGAGCTAAGTTAACGTTATTGGACTAATAATACAACAAAATGGACTAAAACACTTATAAACTTATTTATTGGGCTTAACCCATTTGGGCCCAACATGTAAAGTGTAAATACTGATAATACAAGTATAAAGTGGAATAATACAAGTTAAAGAACTTATAATAAGTTTATTGGACCTAAAACACGTAAATAGGCAAAACTAATAAACTAGTAAGAAGTTACCAATACGTAAACACTAAAATGAGTAAAAGAGAATATGTAAACCCACTTGATCATCATATATATATATAATCATCATATGTATACATAATTGTTATTTTTATAAAGTCACTGGACAAACGTCTAAGACCGATTATTATTTATATAGGTTTCCGTGATTGAAGCACATACCGTATGTCCGAATTGCCGATAACCCGCCTTCCCACATCAACGTGAGTTCATAGCCTCGCACTCTTTTAAATGTTTTTATGAAATGTTTTATAAACCCGTGAGGGAGATAACATGTTAGTTTTTATAAAATAGGACACCATTTGTCCCGATTGTTTGTTTATTGATTTGGACCCGAATGATTGTATGACCCGATTGTATGACCCGATAAATGATTAAATGACCCGATAGATGAAATTAAATAGATTATTAAAGTTAGGTTATGTCACTAAAAGTCCCATTAGCATTAATTGTGAACTACCGGGATTTGGTAGACGCTTATGCATATAATAGTACTATTTGGGGACGATCACCCCAGTTCGCGCCTTGACGGTTGATCCCCGTCGTGCCACAATGATTGGTAAGCGAATTTATGTACGAGAAGATTTCCATAGCGTGACCTTTGTGACGACACGCTAATTTAGATGGCCAAATTGAGTATCGGGTTAGCTACCCGTTGTTTGTTGTAGTAAGGTAACAATGTCATGCGGCTTATAATAATCCAATTAACGAAATACTGCTATACGCACCGAATTACGATGTATTGCCTGACTAACGATACGGGGTCTGATAGGTGTGAAAACACCCATCCTTTTTACCACTTAATTGCAATGATTACCAAGCCAAAACGTGTATTTTATGCCATTTATGTCGGAATTATGCGTGGTTTGTGTTTTTGTTGTGATTTAGGACGAAAAGGTGAAAAGTGGAGAAAACACGGCATTCACGGGCTTTTATCGAAGAAAAAGACGAAAGATGAAGTCGAAAGATCAAAAGTGGAAAAAGAACGGAAGTCCAAGACCAATTCTGAAGATTTATCGAAGAAAAAGTCAAAAGACGGAAGTTTACTAAAAGCCGAAGAACTCGAGTCTTATTTATAAAGAAAATACAAGACGAGTTTGAAGAAATCCCAAGACAAAGTCCAAGTATTAAGAAGGCTAACAAAAGATTAAAGAGATCAAGGACCTAAGTGTGCAATTAAGAGAAAGAAGAAAGAGGGAGGAAGCTTCCTAAGCCCCTCCCTAATCTCCCTATAAATAGAACCAACCTCATTTGTTTTAGAGTGTTGGTGGCTTGACAAACCACTCTTCCACCATTTTCATTTCTTGCACTTTAATTAATTGTTATGCACTTTTAATCATTTAATTTTCAAGTAAGTTTTCATTATTTGTTCTTTAATCTTTGCCTTTCTTATCTTAATCTCTTATCTTCCTTTCTTGATCCTAATTTACTTTTGGTGCGATTTACATTTGATTCGTGTTGTTCATTTATGTTTTCGTGCTTAAAAGTTCATCTTTTTATGTTTTGATTTTAAAGTTCGCTTATTTATGTTTGAAAAGTTGTTCCTAGTGCTTATTTGATCAGCTTATTGTTGGATTCGAGTTAGTTTTGGGTTTTAGCTTATTCTTATAGCTTAATTCCCTTGCTTAAATCTCGAATTTGCACCATTTTCGAAAAGGGCAAAGCCCTTTTCCGACCTGTTATTCCGATCGAGCACACCCCTTCATTCCGATCTTATAATCGGAAAAGGGTTTAATGTTTTTTCCGATTTGCCCCATTTGCCATCATTCCGATTGGAGCTTGTTTGTATATTCCGATTATGGCAAGTTTTCACTTATTCCGATTAGCTTCCTGTTTGCACATTCCGATTGGAGTGATTATTCCAGTATTCCGATTGGTCTCTTGTGTTGGTTATTCCGATTGATTCTAAGCTTTGCATTCCGATCGTCAGATCGGAACTTATTCCGATTGGACCCCCTTGACAAGGATTCCGATCAGGACCTTTTTCTTCATTCCGATTGATGTTTTGATTTGTTTTAATAGTTTGTTTTAGATTAATTATTAACTTTCCTCGTTTTATTTACTTTCCTCGTTTTTATTTACGTCTTGCATTTTTATTTAGTTGTCCATTTACTTTTCGCTTAGTTTTACTTTTACGTCATTTAAGTTCTCGTCATTTACTTTCCAAGTTTTAAATATTACACCGTCTTACGTTTTTAACTAGTTTAGATTTAATTCCCCGTCCTTTATTTTATAGTATTGCACATTTAATTTACCCAAAACCAAAAATATTTGTTTCACCAAGAACAACTAATCTCACACAATTAACCGGAAATCAATTCGAAGAGACACCGAGAAAACGAACTTTCAACTAGTAAAAACTCAATTTCAAATGGCGCCGCTGCCGGCTCTTTTCGTTAAGATAAACGGTTTCTAGTGAGAGACGCATTGAATTTTGGGATCCGTTCTTTGAACGTTATTTTCATTGCTATAAAAATTTCCAAATATCCATAAAAATTATAAAACTCTTCAAAAATACAAAAACATTAAAAAACCTATAAAAACCAAAAAGATTATATAGATATTCCTTGTGTATATTTTTCTTCTGCAGGTGCATGCGTACTAGATCTACAAACTATTCTGAGCCCGAGAATCTTGAAGATTTAGATATGGCTGGTGTTAACAACAACAACAATAATCACCCACCTCAAAATAATTTGAATAACAACCACAACAATAACAACAACAACAATGTCCTTCTACCTGATTTACGAACCATGGAGGAATTGTGCCAACCCACCATGAACGGACGCGGAGGCCCGATTGCGCCAATGCACGTCACGGCTCAGGAGTTTTCGTTGAAGCATCATATGATACAACAAGTCCAAACGAACCCGTTTTGTGGAATTCCGGATGATGATGCCAACAAACACCTCGACAAATTCATAACCATTACCCAAAGCATGAAGTGCCCCGGTGTTTCTATGGATGACCTTCGCCTCCAACTTTTTCCACACTCGCTTTCCCACCATGCCGAAAAATGGTTTGACCGTCTTCCTAAGAACTCTATTCATACGTGGAACGACATGACTCAACGCTTTTTATCGCGCTACTTTCCCCCATCCATGGTCACTAGCCTTCGCAACCAAATCAGTGGATTTATGCAAGAGAATGATGAATCGCTTTTCGATGCTTGGGAACGTTACAATGATTTGATCGACCGCTGTCCTAATCACAATATGCTCCCCGTCACTCTCATTGACACCTTCTACAACGGTCTCACTTTTCGTGATCGTGACACGATCAATGCCGCCGCCGGTGGTACTTTTATGAAAAGGAGACCGGAGGAGTGTCGAGAATTGATTGAAAACATGACTACTCACCACAAGAATTGGGATTCATCCGCATCCTCAAGATCTAACTCGAGAGTCAATGTTTCTTCTACTTCCTCCAATCCTGAAATGTCTGAAATTTCTCGCCAACTCGCTGAAATGAACAAGAATTTCATGGCCATGGCCACAAACCATTTTCAACAAGCTAAAGCCGTTGCTATTTCTTGTGACACATGTGGTGGCCCTCACTCTTATAATGATTGTCCTTCAACTCAAGGCAATTATTCTGAAAACGTTAACGCGGCTTACGGTACATATCCCACGGGAGGCTATCAAGCTCGTCCTCAAGGAGACCGTGGCTTGCTAAGTTATCGTTCCAACAATTATCTTGCTCCTCCTGGTTTCCCTCCTGCAAACCAAAACCAACAACAAAGCTTTAACCGAAACAACCAATCCCAACCTCGTGCTCAAAATCAATATCAATCCCAAAGAAACCCATACCCAACTCAAGGAAATTCTCAAGCTTACCAAGCTCCACCTCTCAATCAACCGATGGCCGTAAACCAAGACGTCGAGACGTTCATGAAGACTAATCGTGAGATGGTGACGAATCTTCAGAGTCAATTTGTCAACTTGAAGAATGACATGGTGAAACAAGGGAGCGATATTCGAGCCGAGCTAAGGAATGACATGGCCAAACACAGCAATGATATTAATGCCAACATGCAAAACTCTTTCAACAATCAAGCTCTTCACCTTCGTGATATGATTGGTTCGCTCATCCAAAGTAATCAACCCTCTTCTTCGGGTACTCTTCCGAGTAATACCGTTGCGAATCCAAGAGGGGAGATGAAAGCAATCACCACTCGTAGTGGAAAAGGTTACATGGAACCCGAGCTTCCTACACCTCCACCGGTGATTGTGAACAAGGAAAAAGAGCAACTTTCCCCACCTCCTTCACCTTCTATCCCCATTTCCCCACCACCCGTGGTTGTGAGTGATTCTCTTCCCTTAAAGCCTTCTTCTTCATCCAATATACCTTATCCTTCACGGTTGAGGAAAGAGAAGCAAAAGAGCAAGGATGATATTCAAGTTTCAAACTTTCTTAAAATGTTTAAACAACTGAATTTTAACATCTCCTTTGCCGAGGCTCTCGCTCACATGCCCAAATACGCTAAGATGTTTAAAGATCTTTTAAGTGATAAAGAAAAGCTTCTGGACATTGCTCAGACCCACCTTAATGAGAATTGCTCCGCAGTGCTCTTAAGGCAATTGCCCACCAAACTTGGTGATCCGGGTCGCTTCTTGATTCCTTGCAATTTCCCGGGAGTAGAGAATTGCATGGCCCTCGCCGATCTAGGTGCCAGTATAAACTTAATGCCTTTAAGTGTTTGGAAGCAATTATCTCTCCCCGAGCTAGTCCCCACCAAAATGACTTTGGAATTAGCCAACCGCACGGTTGCTTATCCAGTGGGGATAGCCGAAGATGTCTTTGTTGGCGTCGACAAATTCACCTTCCCGGCGGATTTTGTTGTCGTTGATTACGAAATGGATCCCCGTGTTCCATTAATCGTTGGACGTCCATTCCTGAGGACCGGTCGCACTCTTATTGATGTAGCCGCAGGCGAAATAATCATGAGAGTTGGTGACGATCAAATTGTCTTCAACATGGGTAAGATTTCTAAGCAACCTTATTCATATGAGAGTGTTAATGCTATTGATGTTCTCGATGAGGCTTGTGAAGAACATTTTCATGATGCTTGCAAAAGTACTCCTTCTCTACCCAATGTTGAGACCGTTGCCTCAATTGCTCCTGCATTGACTCCTTTTGGAGAAAGTGACTTGGATGATTTCGAAGCAAGCTTGGGTCCTCTCGATATTAAGTATGATAATTTGTCCACAAATTGGGATGAAGACATTAGTACTATTGAGAGACTTCTCAATGAGGACCCATTCTCTCCTCTTACTCCTAAAGAGGTGACTAATGATGATCCATCGTTAGTTTCACCATCTATTGAGAATCCTCCTACTCTTGAGCTTAAGGACCTACCTCCTCATCTTGAGTACGTTTTTCTGGAAGACGACGAGAAGCTACCGGTCATCATCGCAAAGGATCTGAACGAAGACGAAAAAGAACGACTTGTCGCTGTGTTGAAGAAGCATAAACGCGCTATCGCTTGGAAAATCTCGGACATCCGTGGAATTGATCCTCACTTCTGCACACATAAAATTCTCATGGAGGACAACTTTAAGCCCACAATTCAAAGTCAACGAAGGGTGAATCCTAAAATACATGAAGTCATCAAAAAAGAGGTTATCAAACTTCTTGATGCGGGTATGATTTACCCTATTTCGGATTCACCATGGGTTAGTCCAGTCCATTGTGTGCCTAAGAAAGGTGGTATCACTGTTGTGCCCAATGCAAACAACGAGTTGATTCCCACCCGTCTCGTTACTGGGTGGAGAGTTTGTATAGACTACCGCAAACTCAATGATGCCACGAGAAAGGATCATTTCCCTCTACCTTTTATGGACCAAATGCTTGAACGTCTAGCTGGTAATGAATATTACTGCTTTCTGGATGGTTTCTCGGGTTATTTTCAAATACCCATCGATCCCCAAGATCAAGAGAAGACAACATTCACTTGTCCCTATGGCACCTTTGCTTACAAACGAATGCCTTTTGGCTTATGCAATGCCCCCGGGACTTTCCAAAGGTGCATGTTGGCTATCTTCCATGACATGGTTGAGCAAACCATGGAAGTCTTCATGGATGATTTCTCGGTCTTCGGGGATTCCTTCTCTGCTTGCCTTGCCAATTTGGAACGTATGCTTAAGCGGTGCGAAGACACTCGCCTTGTTCTAAATTGGGAAAAGTGCCATTTTATGGTAAAAGAAGGCATTGTGCTAGGACACAAAATCTCTAAAGCCGGTCTTGAAGTTGACCGTGCTAAAGTTGATGTCATAGCCAAATTACCTCCACCTTCAACCGTGAAGGGTGTGAGAAGTTTTCTGGGTCATGCGGGCTTCTATCGTAGATTCATTCAGGATTTCTCTAAAATCGCTCGCCCGATGACCCACCTCTTAGAAAAAGATACTCCTTTTATCTTTTCTAAAGAGTGTCTCGAAGCCTTCAATCTTCTCAAGGATAAGCTAACTAAGGCACCGGTCTTGGTCACCCCAAATTGGGAGCTGCCTTTTGAATTGATGTGCGATGCTAGCGACTTTGCTATTGGTGCGGTTTTGGGCCAACGAGTGAATAAACACTTCCAACCAATCCACTACGCTAGCAAAACAATGACGGGGGCTCAATTGCATTATACGACAACCGAAAAAGAGCTTTTAGCTGTTGTCTATGCTTTTGAGAAATTTCGCCCCTATCTTGTTTTATCCACCACCATCGTATACACGGACCATTCCGCGTTGAAGTACTTGATGACTAAGAACGATTCTAAGCCAAGACTTCTTCGCTGGGTTTTGCTCCTTCAAGAATTCAACATTGAAATTCGCGACAAGAAGGGAGCCGAAAACCTGGCCGCGGATCATTTGAGTCGACTTGAGGATCCATATCAGGGGGATCATCCGAACAAAGAGATCAATGACTCTTTCCCCCTGGAGACTCTAATGTCTATAAATCTCAATCTTGATGGCACCCCGTGGTTTGCAGACATTGCAAACTACTTGGCGGGTGGTATTCTCATCCAAGGGTTAACATCCCAACAAAAGAAGAAGTTCTTGAACGATGTTAAGACTTACTTTTGGGATGACCCTTATCTATTCAAACAGTGTGCTGATCTGATTATTCGTCGATGTGTTGACGGACCGGCAGCTTTTGACATCCTCCAAGCTTGCCACAAAGGACCCACTGGTGGTCACTTTGGTCCCAACTACACCGCTAAGAAAGTGTTTGATTCTGGCTTCTACTGGCCTACCATTTATCGTGACGCTCACGAAATGGTTAAGCATTGTGATGCCTGCCAACGTCAAGGCAAGATCACACATAAAGATGAGATGCCTCAAAATTTCATACAGGAATGTGAAATCTTTGATGTATGGGGCATCGACTTTATGGGGCCATTTCCATCATCAAAAGGGAACAAGTACATCCTCGTCGCCGTCGACTACGTCTCTAAATGGGTTGAAGCTAAGGCTCTTCCCACGAATGATGCGAGGGTGGTTGTGAACTTTTTGAAGCAGCTTTTCGCTCGATTTGGCGTTCCTCGTGCTATCATCAGTGACCGCGGGACTCATTTTTGCAACGATCAATTTGCAAGAGTCATGGCAAAGTATGGTGTCAATCACCGTCTTTCCACCGCCTATCATCCCCAAACTAATGGGCAAGCCGAAATTTCCAATCGTGGCTTGAAGAGAATTTTGGAGCGAACTGTGGGAGAGCATCGTGCCGCGTGGGCAGATAAGTTAGATGATGCTCTGTGGGCTTTCCGTACTGCCTACAAGACCCCGATCGGTTGTACACCCTATCGTCTTGTGTACGGGAAAGCCTGCCACCTACCCATCGAGCTGGAACATAAGGCGCACTGGGCCTTGAAGTGGGCGAACTTCGACATCATTAAAGCCGGTGATCATCGCAAGGTTCAACTCAACGAGCTACAAGAACTGAGGAATGAAGCTTATGAGAACTCGCTGATCTACAAGGAGAAGACAAAGATGATCCACGATGCTAAAATCAAGAACCGAGAGTTCCACGTTGGAGATCACGTTCTACTCTTTAACTCTCGGTTGAAGATCTTCTCTGGCAAGTTGAAGAGCCGCTGGACTGGTCCATTCACCGTCGCCAAAGTTTTTCCGTATGGGACCATTGAGCTTTCTCAGCCGAATGGGCCCAATTTCAAGGTGAATGGCCAGCGTTTGAAGCTGTACTTTGGTGAGGACATCTCTCAGGAGATGATTCCATCCCTCACCACGTTCCCCATGAACTAAAATTGGGTCGAGTCAGGCTCATGACTCGGTGATAAAAAACAAGCGCTTCTCGGGAGGCAACCCGTGTTCTATCTTTTACTGCTTTTACAATAAGTGTAGGGGGAGCCCCGCATATGTTTGTTGTCTTGTTTCTTGTGATGTGCAGGGATTAAAGCTTCAGAGAGCATCTTGATGACTTTTGACGAACCGTGATTCCGTGTTCCCTTCTTCCCGGTTATATCCTAAACTCTTTTCGATTCACTATTTTATATTTCTCAATATTAAAATAGGAATCTCTTTAGTTGTCTCTTCCTTAGCGAGATTTAAACAAAGTGCACAATGTCCTAAGTGTAGGGGAGTTTACTCCCACATGCTTAAACATTGAGGACAATGTTTATCTTAAGTGTAGGGGGGACTTCTATCGAAGTTAAGTGGCCTTTTCCTTGTATTTGTCCTCATTTTAACCGGAAAATTTGATTTTTCGACATTTTTCAAAATTTTTAATCTATTTTGGCCTAGTTGTATAGTTGCATTTTCCTTTGTTATAGTTATTTTCTTTCCTTATTAGAATAAATTTTTAATAAGTGGTTTTAATTTTCAAAACGTTGTGAATCTTTTGACTCAACCCGAGTTTACTTGCCTAAGTTTACTCTAGCTAGTATCCTTAACGTGTTTAAGTCAAGTTTTGCTAGGCTTTTATATAGGGAGCTATAAAACGCGAAAGTCTTAACTCTCACAGGTTAAGAACAAGAACTTTTCGCAAGTTCCTATAATTGATCCTAGAGAGTCGTTTATCAAGGGAACTTTAAAATGCGATTTCTAAACTTGAAAAAGTCCAAGAATTTGCAAGATCCTATAGGCGACTCGAAAACCCAAAACTTTGATTTAATAGGCTAAGCATCCACGAGTCTCATTCCTTGAGATTTTAAACTGTGGAGAACGAGAGATGATAGAGCCAATTATAAGTTCGGTATTCTTTCGTGAATTTATGTGAGTTAATTATGAGCCTATTCTCCCTCCGCTTGTTAATAAATTTATCTGCTAATAAATAAGGTTGTACGATTTAAAAAGTTACTTAGCTTCTAGCCCCAGATCGTTTAAAAGTTGCTCGGTAATCACGAGAGTTCATAGCCAAGGCATAACTTATGAAGCGGGGCGCGAAGATTGGCGAGTCCAAAAAGGCCCTAACAAGGCATGAGGGCTACATTTTGTTGCTAAAGATCCAAAAGTGATGTGAAGAATCATTTATCGAAAATCAATATGAAGGATCAAGACACACGACGAAAAGCAAGAACTCCCCAAAAGTCATGGTTAAAACTATCCGAAAAGACCCTAACAAGGTATGAGGATAAATAGATCCAAGTCCTAAAAGGAGGCGGATCGTTGTATATCAAAGTCCAAAATAAAGATTGGAGAAAAATGAGGAAGTCGTGGTCCAAAGATGAAGAATCTCTCAAAAACTTCAAGTGAAGAAATTCCTATTATGAAGAGAAGACCATAATTTCAAGAACGTCTCTCGAAGATTCGAAGTATGAAGTCGCTGCCAAATATCGGCCCGAGAAAGGTCTCAAATCGCGAACCAAGTTATGCCAAGATATGAACTTTTTGATATCCCGAGAAGCAGTTTTAAAAGATTTGGTCCTTTAGCTAACTATTGATTAAATCATTCACCTTATTTTCGGACTAATAACTATCGAAATAAGTCAAACAATGTATCCTCGTGATCATTCAAGACAAAAATAAAATATAAGAGATACACCTAAGAATAAGGGAGTCTAAGTGAATAATTGGCCCACATGAGTTCGTGATAGTTTGCTAACTTATAATAACAATGATCTCGTTTTTAAGCTTGGTATGGGGAACGTGAAACTTGAGGATGATGATCATTCACGACATTTTCAAAACCCAAGGTATGTTTTTGATTTCTTTACTTTGTATGTTTATAATTTTCTATTTCTTTAATAAAGGCCAGTGTGGATTGATTATGATGGAAAATGTAATCTTGCTTTGTAACTAATGCATTGCATGAGGACATTGCAATGGTTAAGTGTAGGGGATTTGATAGGTGTGAAAACACCCATCCTTTTTACCACTTAATTGCAATGATTACCAAGCCAAAACGTGTATTTTATGCCATTTATGTCGGAATTATACGTGGTTTGTGTTTTTGTTGTGATTTAGGACGAAAAGGTGAAAAGTGGAGAAAACACGGCATTCACGGGCTTTTATCGAAGAAAAAGACGAAAGATGAAGTCGAAAGATCAAAAGTGGAAAAAGAACGGAAGTCCAAGACCAATTCTGAAGATTTATCGAAGAAAAAGTCAAAAGACGGAAGTTTACTAAAAGCCGAAGAACTCGAGTCTTATTTATGAAGAAAATACAAGACGAGTTTGAAGAAATCCCAAGACAAAGTCCAAGTATTAAGAAGGCTAACAAAAGATTAAAGAGATCAAGGACCTAAGTGTGCAATTAAGAGAAAGAAGAAAGAGGGAGGAAGCTTCCTAAGCCCCTCCCTAATCTCCCTATAAATAGAACCAACCTCATTTGTTTTAGAGTGTTGGTGGCTTGACAAACCACTCTTCCACCATTTTCATTTCTTGCACTTTAATTAATTGTTATGCACTTTTAATCATTTAATTTTCAAGTAAGTTTTCATTATTTGTTCTTTAATCTTTGCCTTTCTTATCTTAATCTCTTATCTTCCTTTCTTGATCCTAATTTACTTTTGGTGCGATTTACATTTGATTCGTGTTGTTCATTTATGTTTTCGTGCTTAAAAGTTCATCTTTTTATGTTTTGATTTTAAAGTTCGCTTATTTATGTTTGAAAAGTTGTTCCTAGTGCTTATTTGATCAGCTTATTGTTGGATTCGAGTTAGTTTTGGGTTTTAGCTTATTCTTATAGCTTAATTCCCTTGCTTAAATCTCGAATTTGCACCATTTTCGAAAAGGGCAAAGCCCTTTTCCGACCTGTTATTCCGATCGAGCACACCCCTTCATTCCGATCTTATAATCGGAAAAGGGTTTAATGTTTTTTCCGATTTGCCCCATTTGCCATCATTCCGATTGGAGCTTGTTTGTATATTCCGATTATGGCAAGTTTTCACTTATTCCGATTAGCTTCCTGTTTGCACATTCCGATTGGAGTGATTATTCCAGTATTCCGATTGGTCTCTTGTGTTGGTTATTCCGATTGATTCTAAGCTTTGCATTCCGATCGTCAGATCGGAACTTATTCCGATTGGACCCCCTTGACAAGGATTCCGATCAGGACCTTTTTCTTCATTCCGATTGATGTTTTGATTTGTTTTAATAGTTTGTTTTAGATTAATTATTAACTTTCCTCGTTTTATTTACTTTCCTCGTTTTTATTTACGTCTTGCATTTTTATTTAGTTGTCCATTTACTTTTCGCTTAGTTTTACTTTTACGTCATTTAAGTTCTCGTCATTTACTTTCCAAGTTTTAAATATTACACCGTCTTACGTTTTTAACTAGTTTAGATTTAATTCCCCGTCCTTTATTTTATAGTATTGCACATTTAATTTACCCAAAACCAAAAATATTTGTTTCACCAAGAACAACTAATCTCACACAATTAACCGGAAATCAATTCGAAGAGACACCGAGAAAACGAACTTTCAACTAGTAAAAACTCAATTTCAGGGTCATACTATTGATATTATGTTCGTGTTTTGGTTTTATATAACCATATTCATATAACGGTTTTTATTTAATCAATACAACGTTATAAAACGGATTGTATGATGTTTTTACGAAATTGACTCGTATAATGATTTTTAAGGAAAATGCCTATATTATGATTTTCAATAAGGATTTGTATAAAAATGACTTTGGATATTTTATGGCCTATTACAATGATTTGTACGAAAAGATTTTTGGTAATAATTTTATACCAAAGTTATATTGATGGAATTTATTAAACTCTATGAATTCACTCGGCGTTATCGCTGACCTTTTATTTTAACATGTTTTATCTCAGGTACTTGAAGGTAATTCTCGGGAAGACAACAAGAATTCATGGCCCGCACTTAAATAACAATTTCTATTCAAATATTTTGTAAACTTGTATGAAATGATTATGACTTGGGACCTATGTAACTTTGATACTTATGAATCGAAAAGATTTATTATTAAACGACGCGATTTTTAAGCGTTGTCTATGATGTGAGTAATGTGCTATCCCGTAACACCAACTAGTCTTCCGCTGTATTGAGTTGTATAAATTTGGGGGTATTACAGTTTGGTACCAGAGCTCTCGTTATAGAGAACGAAAGATTTTTAAAACCAAGGTTTTGAATAAAACATTTCAAAATCTTTTAACTAAAAACATTTTTCTAAAAATGTCTAAAAATCTTTTGACTATAACGGTGCCGAAGAATTCCCGAGTTACCGACAAGGCCAGACTGAGAAGTGTTATTTTAATAAATATATATAACTTGGATTATATATATATATATATATATATATATATATATGATGTAATTTTATTACATGATTGTTTGATGATTATTTTGATATTTATACGAGGTATTTATACGACGTAGATTGTCACAAGGAACCCTAAATCCCCTAGTAAATTAATCGAAGCTATTCTCGTAGGAATTCTAGCTATCCTAGATCTAAACCAAGTTGTGGATATTTATGATCCCAACAAAATGGTTGATATTCGTAGAAATGTTGATATTAGTTGATTATGATATTAAAGAAAAATTGGCGAGATTAAATATGATATCGATGTCATGACGATCTTTCCTTATAGAGTGGAGCTTGACAAAACGTTACCACCTAGAAAGATGTCATATGATTCGTTGTCATATAATTCTTAAATTGAAATCGAAAGGGTGAATGTTGCACTTGAGGCTGTCATTGGAACCATTACCCAGAAGCCTCATGCCACTAGTACCTTTCCGAGAAGTCTAATTGAATGTATGTGTCATTTCATACTAGTGACTCATTTGATAATTGTTGTTGTAAGAGCTATAGGATTGGAAATTAAGGGTTGTTCATATCGAGCTTTATTGCCCTATTAAGGTCTGAAAATATTAGAAAATGAGGTAGGATATCGCCTTGAGTATAAGTTGATTGAAACTTGAATAAAGTAAAATTTAACTCGTATGTAATATGAGATTGATAAGAGGAAATTATTAAGTCATGTGATTGAATTATAAGGTTTTAAATGATTGTAGGTTCGTGTTAAGGGTTGTTCCTAGACCATTGTCCACTAACGAGGATGCCCAGTGTCCAAGAAATAAATTGAAGAAATCTTCTTCTAAATTGGGACCGATGGATCTTCCAGGACAGGTGGGACACCTAATGACTCTTGTAAATTAGTATTCATTGTGGTATCTTTTAAAAATCCCTAACTTAACTGAGATATCAGTTGGTAGGATGAGTTCTTAGAATTGTATGACATAGTGACACGTAATGTGTTACGGTACAATTTTGACTTGTTTGTGATTAATGAAAAGACTACATTTGATTGCTAAATTCTACATGTATCGATGTTATCTATCTTTTCTTGCTTCATCCTAATGTTCGCATTAGTGATGCAACCATTGAACAAGTACTCATCTTGAATTGAGTTATGTTGTGGGTTATTCTTTTTGAGTGCCATCGAGGTCATGAACCTCAAGATTATTTGGCTAAGCTCATTTCCTATTAGATTGTAGTTAGTTCTTGGTGAACAACTTTTCATCACTCTTTTGCAGATCACTCATTGTTTTTATAAGTTAAAACAGTATCCCTTGAGAAAAATTGGGTTTTCATCACCATATGGATTATTTAAAGTGAGACTTATAAATAATCGTTATCGAAATGAAGTTGTTTATAAAACACTTTGGAAAACTTAATTGTTTTAATAACAAAGAAAATCTTTGTAAATTTATTTTGATTCTTATTTAAGAATTAAGCATGAAAATGTTTTTATTATAAACATGATGACAAAGTTTTGACGAACTGAGTATTGCATCGTTAATCTTGAAATTGTATATAGTTTCGCGCCTACATATAATTTGGAATGGACCATGCAAGGCTGATTAGTAGTCACCATAAAACTGGTTAATAAACACTAAATATTCTTTGAAGATTGTGAAAGATTAAAATTTATGAGATCTGCGAGAAGTGAAAAATAAGGAAATAGTGTTAGGGACACCTACATATGTGCCTGTAGCATCTATTCTTCTGAGTCGAATTTACTCATCTGTGGAATTTGTCTTATTTGACAATTGTACAATTCTTTCTTGTCCAATCTTCCGTAGTAAGATTCTTAGGAAAAGTATCTGATTACCGAGTGTTGATACCCGACTGGATGTATCGACGTTCCTATCATTTCTCTTGATTGGATTTCATTTGAATGACATGGGTAACGATCCGAGGAGCTTTCGAATGCGTACTAAAATTATGAAAACATGGGATATTTTCATATTCGTTAAATGTTTTCGTCTGCATCTGATTTGAAATTCTCTCGCATAGATTATGCGTTGACCTTACTCTTTTAATAGTAGTTTTGTCTCCATATATCCCTGAATTTGTGAAGGATTATGAGTTATTACTTGTCTTTCGAGAAGTTCACATCTTATCGACGGCAATAAAACTGAAAAGTTGGTAATGCCAGTAGATGGATTGATTGATTATGACTTGATGACATTGTCTTAATTGATGGGAACTCGAGTAGAATTCCCCTAAATGATAAGATGTTGATTATCAAAAGTGATCTAAAAAAATCTTGATGGATGTCCATATCCTGCATTTAGACTTGAAATTATACCGTGAACGACTGTGAATTAGTCATAGAAATTATAATCTAGAAAGAACCTAATATGAATTTATTAAAAAGATGTTTCTGTTATCTGAAACTTTAGTAAGTATTTGTTGATGAATTACCTAGACTTTGGCCATTAAGGCAAGTTGAAATTGGTATTGATTATACACCCGGTGCTGCACCTGTGGCTTGTGCACTGTACGTCAGCACCATCTGAATTAAAGGAATTACCGTACAACTTAGAGAGTTGTCGGAGAAAGATTTTATTCTACCGAGCTCGTCATCATGAAGAGCTATGGTGTTATCATTCCTTATATTTATAGATTACTGTGAACTGAGTAAATTGACAATCTAAAACGATATCTATAACTCGAAATGGAAGATTTGTTTGATCATTTACAAGGTTCTAGCATATGTTTTAAATATTTCATCCACGACATGGTTATTATCAACTTTGCGTCCGCGAAGAAGATTATATGTTCCAATCACTACATCCGGTACTTGTAATGAACATTATGAGTTTCACGTGATGTCGTTTGGATTGACTAATGCACATGTAGTATTCATAAATTTTGTGAATCACGTGTGTAGGCTGTAAATTGATAGATTCATGCTTGTGATCATTAAGGACCATTTGTTTGTTTATAAGTATAAGAAGGAGTTAGTAATTATTTATAGATTGCGCTAAATTGGCCGAACAATTAAAACCTGTACCTTGAATAATTAACATGTGATTTAAGACTTAATCTTGTACATTATTTGACCGTGTGATTAATAAGATAATGAAATATATTGACTCTTAAAACATTAAGATCCCTTTTAAGACTTTGGATTTTACCAAAAAGGAAATGGAAATATGTTTTGACAGATATTTTATCAAAGAAATTTTCAAGGGATTATTCCCTTATACCCAGAACATTTAACTAAACTCCTGTTTAGGGGTAAATGTTCGTGTATACCTCAAGACAACCTAAGAGGGATTGAGGAAACCATTTAAACCATGACTTAAAATTTGAAACGACAATTTTTTCTTTTCAACTAAGAAAATTTTGACCAAAGTATAACCAGAGATTTTTCAACATTTACGAATCTTATTAATTATTTTTGATAAATCAACAAAAATCTTGTTAATTAAATTCAAATTTATTTTTGAACAATTTTATAATTGGTCGAACTAAGAAAATTAAATTTTTTACGTTATGTTTCATAAAAATTAAATGTTTATTATTTAATTAGTTGTAATAATTATCGACGCTTTAAACATCGGATTAAGCAAAACGGATAAAAATGATAGAACTAAGACTTAGAAAATATGAAGAAAGAAACTTTGAATAAATACGGATATGATATTTATATGATCAGGAGAGGTGAATTTAGATACCGACACATTATATAGAAAGGATAAAGAATCAATTAAGATGTATTTCTTAATAATGACTGTGCAAAATAAATTGCCGAACAATTTAAAATATAGCCGATGCTTATAAAAAGGATAATATAGATAATAAAAGTGGTTCACGGCTAATGTGAACCATTAAAATAGAGAAGCAGATAGCGTTAAATGATTAAAAGGCCACTTGTGGTTGCCTAAATATGGAGGATTGTGAGATGTAGTCATATTGGAATCTTGTAAGTATAAGTATCTGTTCCTGTCATTTCTGATTTAATGTATCTTTGTCTGAAGAAGTTGTACTGATGGAAATTATGAAGGCAGACACCGCCTCATACATTAGTAAACGTCTAGCTATTGCAAAGGTCATCATCTGAATTTATTCGATTTGGGTCATCGTCAATAGACTGACCGAATCTACTAATATCATTCCTGTTAATGATAGATTCTTGATGAAGAACTTGACTCTTTTGTATTTAAAGGAGTTATGTAAACATGGTGTGCATGTATCGATCATCTCAATCAAGGTCCTCGCTTCGCATCGAATTTCTAGAGATTTGCTCAGAAGTCATTGAGAACGAATCTTGATGAGAGTACTATGTACCACCCTAAATCAAAGGGACGAGGTAAAGTAACGATACAAAATACTATAAGTGTTGTTTTATACTTGAATGATTGACCTTTGATAATAAACCATATAATCGTTTTCCTTTGGAGAGATTATCATTGAGAATTATCGTATTAGGATCAAGATCGAATCTTGTGAGGATATATATTAGAGCATCTGTAAGCAGGAGTTGGGATGAAGACACCCGACATACACCCATTGTGAGTTGGACATGTCTTTTAGGTTTCAGGTTTCCTATGATGACAAACCTAACCTTACAAAATACCCGACCCGCGAGACCTGAAATGATTGTTGAAATTAGGATCTGATTATTGACTGCCGGTAGTGGGCAGGAGGTTATGTGAATATGAAATGTAGATCTTGAAGTGCCAGATGGGTAGCGAAGTTATGCCAAAAATTTTAACCATGGAAAAATGAATTGATGATCTAAAAGATCATGGGATATAAGTCCCCGTTGTAAGGGACCATAGAGATGATGTAAAAAGATTGGTTTGAAAGGCATATAAGCTGGATCTACCCTAGGACTTCAAGAGCTGCGTGAATTATGATTCGAATATCAAACTTGATGAAATATCTATCAATTGAGAATCTGATTGTTTCTTAGTAAAGTTTATATCGGCGAAAAGTTGCATTCATCAAAAACCTGTGAGCATCATGGATAGAGAAAGTAAGTCAACATTAAGCCGGATCTTATTCCCGTAGTTATGTTTGATGAAACTCGCGTATTGTAATGAATTGCACTTGTGAGAAAAGACCGAATGTGGAGGAAATACCCACATGGCTTTAACTCTATAAGAAGCGAGTAGTAAGGTAAGATGATCTTTGAGGACAAAGATCCTATTTAGGGGTAAATGCTGTGACAATCCATCAATTTATGGTTGATATTTTATTCTCAGATATTATTTAAAAACATTATTTTAATGTTATATTATGAACTCACTTATTTTCAGGAAGAAATTTGGATTTACGTCTTGGAGTAGCATCGACTACGTCTAAACCGGAGGATTCTACGTTACGTGCTCACGTTTACATACACCGTTTTGGTGACAGTCCGACATTTCAAAAAATAAATTTATCCGTGAATATTATTTTGGAGTTTTAAATTTGTGTTGGTTCATAAACTCACAAGTTTACAAGAAGAGATTAGGACTTACGATTTTAATTTAACGTCCTTTACGACTAAACCGGAAACCTTAGGATTACGTATTTACGTTTTCAAACTCCCTTTTTGATGAGACAATTTTTATTAGATTCATTTTGTTCCATTGATTCATAATTTATAAAAACGTTTTTCGTAAAAAGACCCGAGGGCACGCAAATCGAGGAAACTAGAATCGAGGAATACCCGTAAATTAGTGGGATGGGACAAAACAAGTTTATCCCACCCCACTAATATGGGACGGCCCAAGCATGCTACACCTCACCCATTATGTGTCCAAGCTTCACTAGGAAGCCAAGACACTTGTAACTAGCTTAATACTTAAGCTACACAAGTTAACTAACTTGTCAAAACCACTAGCCATTACCACTTCCTTCCATTTCTCACATGCAAACTACTCAAAACTCTCCTCCTTTTTCTCTCTTTGTGCCGTCCAAAAACAACACCAAAACACCCATTTGATCTAAATTTAACCACAAATCTTATGTTATTCTTGCATAAGATGATGTCCTTTTAAAGACTTATTGATTGGAGGTGATCACAACATCTACAAAGGAGTTTCCTTGGTGTCTTGGGGCTGATTTTCCACAAGGGTTCTTGAAGAATGGTGGTCTTGAAGATGATCTTGGTTTATCACAAGTTTCTCCATCAAAATCCATGTTTTGATCACAACCTACATCATCATGGTGGTATAAAGATTGTCCTCTCCATCCTTTTGTTAATTTTGATTATGTAATCATGTATTTTCATCTTAAATGTATATATGTATGATGATATATGATGATAAAAATATTATGTGGGGATTTGGTGTTGATAATCATGGGTAAAAAGATGAAAAACTATATGTAAAAAGGTTAAAATAATGCTTAAAATGATGGCTGTATAAAAAAGTAAAGACTCATATGATAAACTGATAAAATGGCTTGAATAGATTAATATATAGTAATCTATGAGTCTTGTACACATGTGAGAGTTGGCCATGCAATGGAATCATTAGGATGAATGAGATATGATCAAAACAAGTTTAGAGTGCAAATCTGAGTATACTGTTTTGGACGATTTTTAGAAATTACTTAGAAGCTGATTCAACAGTAGCTATAGAAGAGTTAAATGGAGCACATATCATTTAGTTTATGTTATAAAAATTTGAGCTTCTATCTCTATATATAACTCTAGATATGGCAGTTTTGGTGAACATAAAAATAAAAATCAGATTTTGGGAAATTAAAGTATAATAGTATTATATAAGCACTCAAATTAAAATAGTATAAAATGTGAATTAAAACCCACTAACTCATATAATACATTTATATAAATATGTATAAGGATAAAAAAATGGACATTTTATAAAAATGGTAGTTTGATAAGTTTTATAAGTTATAAAACTATAAACATGATTTTTACGACTTTTTCGGCTATTACCGTAAAAATTAACGTTTTTGTTAAATAAAAATTAGACGATTGGACCCGTCTAATGTAAAGTTTTTAAAACTCATATACTGATATATAAACATACATAACAAGTAAAAACCGATAAAACTCGAACTATATAACATACGGACATTAACGAGCTAAGTTAACGTTATTGGACTAATAATACAACAAAATGGACTAAAACACTTATAAACTTATTTATTGGGCTTAACCCATTTGGGCCCAACATGTAAAGTGTAAATACTGATAATACAAGTATAAAGTGGAATAATACAAGTTAAAGAACTTATAATAAGTTTATTGGACCTAAAACACGTAAATAGGTAAAACTAGTAAACTAGTAAGAAGTTACCAATACGTAAACACTAAAATGAGTAAAACGGAATATGTAAACCCACTTGATCATCATATATATATAATCATCATATGTATACATAATTGTTATTTTTATAAAGTCATTGGACAAACGTCTAAGACCGATTATTATTTATATAGGTTTCCGTGATTGAAGCACATGCCTGCCTTCCCACATCAACGTGAGTTCATAGCCTCGCACTCTTTTAAATGTTTTTATGAAATGTTTTATAAACCCGCGAGGGAGATAACATGTTAGTTTTTATAAAATAGGACACCATTTGTCCCGATTGTTTGTTTATTGATTTGGACCCGAATGATTGTATGACCCGATTGTATGACCCGATAAATGATTAAATGACCCGATAGATGAAATTAAATGGATTATTAAAGTTAGGTTATGTCACTAAAAGTCCCATTAGCATGAATTGTGAACTACCAGGATTTGGTATACGCTTATGCATATAATAGTACTATTTGGGGACGATCACCCCAGTTCGAGCCTTGACGGTTGATCCCCGTCGTGCCACATTGATTGGTAAGCGAATTTATGTATGAGAAGATTTACATAGCGTGACCTTTGTGACGAAACGCTAATTTAGATGGGAAAATTGAGTATCGGGTTAGCTACCCGTTGTTTGTTGTAGTAAGGTAACAATGTCATGCGGCTTATAATAATCCAATTAACGAAATACTGTTATACGCACCGAATTACGATGTATTGCCTGACTAGCAATACGGGGTCATACTATTGATATTATGTTCGTGTTTTGGTTTTATATAACCATATTCATATAACGGTTTTTATTTAATCTATACAACGTTATAAAACGTATTGTATGATGTTTTTACGAAATTGACTCGTATAATGATTTTTAAGGCAAATGCCTATATTATGATTTTCGATAAGGATTTGTATAAAAATGACTTTGGCTATTTTATGGCCTATTACAATGATTTGTACGAAATGATTTTTGGTAATAATTTTATACCAAAGTTATATTGATGGAATTTATTAAAATCTATGAATTCACTCGGCGTTATCGCCGACCTTTTCTTTTAACATGTTTTATCTCAGGTACTTGAAGTTAATTCTCGGGAAGACAACAAGAATTCATGGCCCGCACTTAAATAACAATTTCCATTCAAATCTTTTGTAAACTTGTATGAAATGATTATGACTTGGGACCTATGTAACTTTGATACTTATGAATGGAAATGCTTTATTATTAAACGACGCGCTTTTTAAGCGTTGTCTATGATGTGAGTAATGTGCTATCCCGTAACACCAACTAGTCTTCCGCTGTATTGAGTTGTATAAATTTGGGGGTGTTACAAAATACCCATTCTAGAGGAGAGCAGATTTGAACCATACACAATGTTGGAATTGACGGCTGTCTGGATTAGCTTGCAAAAGCAAAATGCAGACCTGGTATATGCTGTATCTACACAAGGCCTTGAACTCAAGCAATTGAGGGAGGGGATTGTTCTTTTAGAAGGTGCTAACAATAGGCGTGGTATGGAGGATTCTTCCAAAGGGGAGGATGAGCAGATACATGTAAGTGACAAAGGCTCACATGTTGTAGAATCTTTGGGTGTGGCTGAACTCTTACAGAATTGAATAAGCAACCAGGTTTTGATGTCTCTTTGGTTACTCCTACAAATTTGAACTTATCCTTTACAGCAATGATGGAGCAGTTCACAAGAAGCACTGAAAAGAGTAAGGTACGCGTTGACAAGCAGATTTTGGACGTTGACACACCAAGCGCTGACAAGAGTAAGTTGGGCGTTGACACACATGTTTTGAACGTTAACAGACCTACAGATATGGTTGATGTATTCCAGTCATCAGCTATCATCAAGGAAGTGTCTTCACAGGTACCATCATCATCTTTACCCATCATTGATCCATTAGATAAGGGTAAAGGAATTATGGTAGAAACAGAGGTTCCTAAGGATGCAGCACAAGTAAAGTTTGATTCAATGTTAGCTGCACAACTTATGGAACAAGAAAAGAAGAAGGTTGTTGAGTCACAATTTGTGGTTACTTCTGAGGAACAAGAAGGAAGCAATGAAGATAGCACATATTCAAGTGTTATGATACTTGAAGAACCAGAAAGACTTGAATATGGTGATGAGTTGGCAAGGGAGAAACTTGTAGAGTTGAAGTTGAAGGTAGATTATGATTTGCCTGAAGTTTCCCAGATGTACTTTGCTTGGGAAAAGAAGATCATGGAAGTTCCAGACATGTCTTTATCAGATCAGATTTAGGGATTGGAAATTCTTCTTAAGATTCAAAGAGATTGTCAGGTAATCCTAAAGTATAAGGCAAGCAAAGTTTTCTCACAGTCTAAGAGAGAAAGAATGGTGCTTTATTATATGTTGCTTAGATGTCATCAAGGAGGTTGGACTTTTCAGAAGTTGTAGGAACTATCCTATTTGGGCAAGAGTGAAAGAGATGAACACTATCAGACTTCTTTCAGATGAAAGGAAAGAAGAACTTGCAGAGGAGATGGAGATTTAAAAGGCTATGATTGTACCAAGACCATTAAGGAAGGGAGTTCCACTTGAGTTTCTTTCAAATTTGAATAAAGTGAATCCTAGTGAAGCTGTTATTAGAAAGAGTATTAAGCTCTCACCCATGGAAGCTTCAGATATGGTAAAAGTATTACCTCATGATTCCAGAAAACCTATCATTAGTTATGAAGAAGATGCACGTATGTTTTGGATGATTGGCAGATATGGGAAAGAGGTACATACTTTTACTACTCTTATGTCTTTGTTTGCAAGTATGGATAGGGAAGACTTGGCAGACCTTTGGAGGTTACTGCTGGCCAAGTATGAGACTGAAGCACCTACTTCAGTCAATGGAATAAAGCATTGGTCAACATTCAAGAGAATGTATGCACTGGAAGAAGAAGATCTAGTTTGGAAGGATCTTGAGGATGATATCAGTGTACTTCAATGGCGTCTATATTCAGCAGCTGGTGTGTAACACCCCCAAATTTATACAACTCAATACAGCGGAAGACTCGTTGGTGTTACGGGATAGCACATTACTCACATCATAGACAACGCATAAAAATCGCGTCGTTTAATAATAAAAGCATTTCCATTCATAAATATCAAATTTACATAGGTCCCAAGTCATTGTATTTTATTCAAGGTTTACAAAGCATTTGAATGGAAATTATTATTTAAGTGCGGGCCATGAATTCTTGTTTTCTTCCCGAGAATTACCTTCAAGTACCTGAGATAAAACATGTTAAAAGAAAAGGTCAGCTATAACGCCGAGTGAATTCATAGCGTTTAATAAAAACCATCAATATAACATCGGTATAAAATTATTACCGAAAATAATTTTGTACAAATCTTTGTAATAGGCCACAAAATAGCCAAAGTCATTTTATACAAATCCTTATCAAAATCATAATATAGGCTTTCGCCTTCAAAATCATTATACGAACCATTGTCGTTAAAAACATCATACAATACGTTTTACAACGTTGTATAGATTAAATAAAAACCGTTATATGAATATGGTTATATAAAACCAAAACACAAACATAATATCAACAATATGACCCCGTATTGCTAGTCAGGCAATATATCGTAATTCGGTGCGTGTAGCAGTATTTCATTATATTGGATTATTATAAGCCGCATGACATTGTTACCTTACTACAACAAACAACGGGTAGCTAGCCCGAAACTCAATTTGCCCATCTAAATTAGCGTATCGTCACAATAATCACGCTTGTGTAAATCTTTTCATACATAAATTCGCTTACCAATCAATGTGGCACGACGGGGATCAACCGTCAAGGCGCGAACTGGGGTGATCGTCCCCAAATAGTACTATTATATGCATAAGTGTCTACCAAATCCCGGTAGTTCACAATTCATGCTAATGGGACTTTTAGTGACATAACCTAACTTTAATAATCCATTTCATTTCATACATCGGGTCATATAATCATTCATCGGGTCATACAATCATTCGGGTCCAAATCAATAAACAAACAATCGGGACAAATGGTGTCCTATTTTATCAAAACTAACATGTTATCTCCCTCGCGGGTTTATAAAACATTTCATAAAAACATTTAAAAGAGTGTGAGGCTATGAACTCACGTTGATGTGGGAAAGCGGGTTATCGGCAATTCGGATGTATGGTACGTGCTTCAATCACGGAAACCACCAAAGTGATGAAAATATGGGGTTGATGATGAACAAGACATGGTATTGGGTAACCAATCTTATGAGATATCAACATCATTTCTAGGATCACCAAGTATTTGTAGATTCCTCCAAAAATCAGCCCTTGTTCTTCATGAAAACTCCTTGAGAAATCAGCCCCAAACTCCCTTGAAAACTCCTTTTTACATGTTAAGATCACCTCCAATCTTTATAACTTCAATGGGTTTTCATCGTATGTAAATTATACGTATAATTTATGATTGAATCAAGATCAAATGGAGGTTGTTTTAGGTGAATATGGGACGAAAATAAGAGAGAGAGATGAGAGAAATTAGTGGTTTTGCATGTATGTTTTTGTGAGGAAATGGTTTAGCAAAGTGGTTTAGGGAAAATATATACAAGTGTTAAGCTTCCTTGTGAAGCTTTTGACACATCATTGATGTGGTGGAGCTTCCTTAGCCTTCCCATATTAGTGGGGTGGGACAAGTGTATACTTGTCTCATCCCACTAATTTACGGGTATTCCTCGATTCTAGTTTCCTCGATTTGCGTGCCCTCGGGTCGTTTTACGAAAAACGTTTTTATAAATTATGAATCAACGACACAAAACGAATCTAATAAAAATTGTCTCATCAAAAACGGAGTTCGAAAACGTAAATACGTAATCCTAAGGTTTCCGGTTTAGTCGTAAAGGACGTTAAATTAAAATCGTAAGTCCTAATCTCTTCTCGTAAATTTGTGAGTTTATGAACAAACACAAATTTAAAATCTCAAAATAATATTCACGGATAAGTTTATTTTCCTGAAATGTCAGACTGTTACCAAAAACGGTGTATGTAAACGTAAGCACTTAACGTAGAATCCTCCGGTTTAGACGTAGTCGATGCTACTTCAAGACGGAAATCCAAATTACTTCCCAAAAATAAGTGAGTTCATAATATAACATTAAAAATAATGTTTTTAAATAATACTTGAGAATAAAATATCAACCATAAATTGACGGATTGTCACAGCATTTACCCCTAAACAGGATCTTTGTCCTCAAAGATCATCTTATCTTACTACTCGCTTCTTATAGAGTTAAAGCCATGTGGGTATTTCCTCCACATTCGGTCTTTTCTCACAAGTGTAATTCATTACAATACGCAAGTTTCATCAAACATAACTACGGTAATAAGATCAGGCTTAATGTTGACTTACTTTCTCTATCCATGATGTTCACGGGTTTCTGATGAATGCAACTTTTCGCCGATCTAAACTTTACTAAGAAACAATCATATTTTCACTTGATAGACATTTTATCAAGTTCGATATACGAAACATAATTCACGCAGCTCTTGAAGTCCTAGGGTAGATCCAGCTTATATGCCTTTCAAACCAATCTTTTACATCATCTCAATGGTCCCATACTACGGGGACTTATATCCCATGATCTTTCAGATCATCTATTCATTTTTCCAAGGTGAAAATTTTTGGCATAACTTCGCTACCCATCTGGCACTTCAAGATCTACATTTCATATTCACATAACCTCCTGCCCACTACCGGCAGTCAATAATCAGATCCTAGTTTCAACAATCATTTCAGGTCTCGCGGGTCGAGTATTTTGTAAGGTTAGGTTCATAGGAAACCTCAAACCTAAAAGACATGTCCAACTCACAATGGGTGTATGTCGGGTGTCTTTATCCCAACTCCTGCTTACAGATGCTCTAATGTATATCCTCACAAGATTCGATCTTGATCCTAATACGATAGTTTTCAATGATAATCTCCCCAAATGAAAACGATTATACGGTTTATTACCAAAGGTCAATTATTCAAGCATAACACAAGACTTCTAGTGTTTTGTATTGTTACTTTGCCTCGTCCCTTCGATTGGGGTGGTAAATAGTACTCTCATCAAGGTTCGTTCCCAATGACTTCTGAGCAAATCTCTAGAAATTCGATGCGAAGCGAGGATCTTGAACACTATTTTTACACAACTCTTTTAAATAAAAAAGAGTCGATTTCTTCATCAAGAATCTATCATTAACAGGAATGATATTAGCAGATGTGGTCAGTCTGTCGACGATGACCCAAATCGAATCAAATTCAGATGATGACCTTTGCAATAGTTAGATGTTTACTAATGTATGAGGCGATGTCTGCCTTCATAATTTTCTATTAGTACAACTTCTTCAGATAAAGATACATTAGATCAGGATTGATGTAAATAGAATACTTAAACTTATAAGATTCCAACATAACTAAATCTCAAAATCTCCATATTTAGGCAACCACAAGTGGTCTTTAAAAGCATTTAACGCCATAGGATTCTCAATGCTAATGGTTCACATTAGTCGCGAACCCCTTTTTTTATATATATTATCCTTTTTACAAGTATCAGATATATTTTAAATTGCTCGACAATTTATTTTGCACAGTCATTATTAAGGAACACATCCTAATTTATTCTTTATCCTTTTTACGTAATGCTTCAGTATCTATATTCACCTTTCTTGGTGAAATAATTATCATAACCAAAATTCACTCAGAATATCTTTCTTTCTTCATATTTTATAAGTCTTAATTTTGTCTCATCTATCATTTTTATCAGTTTTGCTCACTCCGGCGTCTAAAGCGTCGATAATTATTAAAAGTAATTAAATAATAAATAATTAATTTTATGAAATGTAAACGTAAAAGTTTTAAATTTTCTCATTTCGACCAATTTTATAAAAGTGTTCAAAATAAATTTGAATTTAATTAACAAGATTTTTGTTGATTTATCGAAAATAATTAAAATAATTAATGAGATCCGTAAATGTTCGAAAAATCTTTATTTATACTTTGGTAAAAAAATTTCTTAGTTGAAAAGTAGAAATTTGCGTTTCAAATTCCAAGTCATGGTTTAAATGTTTTTCCTCAATCCCTTTTAGGTTGTTTTGAGTTACGCACAAACATTTACCCCTAAACCGGAGTTTAGTTAAATGATTTAGTTATAAGGAATGATTCCTTAAAAATCCTTTGTTAAAACATATGTCAAAACATATTTGCATTAGCTTTTTGGTAAAACCCAAAGTCTTAAAAGGGCTCTTAATTTTTTTTAAAGAGTCAATATATTCCATTTTCTATTAATCACACGATCAACTAATATAAAGGATTAAGTCTTAAATCACCTGTTAATTATTCAAGGTACATGTTTTTATTGTTCGGCCAATTCAGGGCAATCTATAAATAATTATTAACTCATTCTTATTCTTATAAACAAACAAATAGTCCTTAATGATCACAAGCACGAATTGATCAAATTACAGCCTACACACGTGATTCACCAAATTTATGAATGCTACATGTGCATTGGTCAGTCCAAACAACATAACATGAATCTCATAATGTTCATTACGAGTTATGAATGTAGTGATTGGAATAGATAATCTTTTTGCGGAAGCGAAATTGATGATAACCATGCCGTGGATCAAATCTTTAAAACATACACTAGAACCTTGTATATTATCAAACAAATCTATCATCTTGGGTAGTCGATATAGATTTTTAATCGTCAATTTACCTAGTTCACGGTAATCAATAAATATAAGGAATGATAACACCATAGCTCTTCATAATGACGAGCTCGATAGAATAAAATCTTTTTCCAACAACTCTCTCAGTTGCACGGTAATTCCTTTAATTCATATGGTGCTGACGTACAGTGCACATGCCACAGGTGCATCACCGGGAATATAATCAATACCAATTTCAACTTTCCTTACTAGCGAAAGTCTAGGTAATTCACCAACAAATACTTCCTAAGGTTTCAGATAGCAGGTACATCTTTTAATAAATTCATATTAGGTTCTTCTAGATTACAATATCTATGACTATATCACATCTATTCACGGTATAATTTCAAGTCTAAATGCAGGATATGGTCATCCATCAAGAATGATTTAGATCACCTTTGATAATCAACATCTTATCATTTAGGGGAATTCTACTCGAGTTCCCATCAATTAAGACAATGTCGTCATGTCATAATCAATCAATCCATTCTACTGGCACTATTAACTTTTTAGTTTTATTGTCGTTGATAAGATGTGAACTTCTCAAAAGACTAATAATAACACATAATCCTTCACAAATTCAAGGATATATGGAGACACAACTATCATCAAAAGAGTAATGTCAACGCATAATTTACGCGAGAGAATTTCAATTCAGATACAGACGAAAACATTTAACGAATATGAATATATCCCATGTTTTCATAATTTGAGTACGCATTCGAAAGCTCCTCGGTTCGTTACCCAGGTCATTCAAATGAAACCAAATCAAAAGAAATGATAGGAACGTCGATACATCCAGTCGGGTATCAACACTCGGTAATCAGATACTTTTCCTAAGAATCTCACTACGGGAGAATTGGACAAGAAAGAATTTTCAATTGTCAAATAAGACAATTTCCACATATGAGTAAATCCGACTCAGAAGAATAGATGCTACAGGCACATATGTAGGTGTCCCTAACACTATGTCCCTATTTTTCACTTCTTGCAGATCTCATAAAATTTAATCTTTAACAATCTTCAAAGAAAATGTAGTGTTTATCAATAAGTTTTATGGTGACTACTAATCAGCCTTGCATGGTCCATTCCAAATTGTATGTAGGCGCGGAACTATATACAATTTCAAGATTAACGATGCAATACTCAGTTCGTCAAAATTTTATCATCATGTTTATAATAAAAACATTTTCATGCTTAATTCTTAAATAAGAATCAAGAATAAATTTACAAAGATTTTCTTTGTTATGAAAACAATTAAGTTTTCCAAGGTGTTTCATAAATAACTTCATTTCGATAACGATTATCTATAAATCTTACTTTAAATAATCCTTATGGTGATGAAAATTCAATTTTTCTCAAGGGATACTATTGTATCTTATAAAACAATGAGTAATCTGCAAAAGAGTGATGAAGAGTTGTTCACCAAGAACTAACTACAATATGATAGAAAATGAGCTTAGCCAAATAATCATGAGGTTCATGACCTCGATGGCTCTCAAAACGAATAATCCATAACGTAACTCAAATCGTGATGAGTACTTGTTCAATGGTTGCATCACTAATGCGAACATTAGGATGAAGCAATAAAAGATAGATAACATCGATACATGTAGAATTTAGCAATCAAAGGTAGTCTTTTCATTAATCACAAACAAGTCAAAATTGTACCGTAACACATTACGTGTCACTATGTCATATAATTCCAAGAACTCATCCTACCAACTGATATCTCAGTTAAGTTAGGGATTATTTTTAAAAGATACCACAATGAATACTAATCTACAAGAGTCATTAGGTGTTCCACATGTCCCGAAATATCCATCGGTCCCAATTTCAGAAGAGGATTTCTTCAATTTATTTCTTGGACACTGAGCATCCTCGTTAGTGGACAATGGTCTAGGAACAACCCTTAACACGAACCAACAATCATTTAAGACCTTATAATTCAATCACAGGACTTAACGACTTCCTCTTAACAATCTCATATTCCATATGAGTTAAATTTTACTTTATTCAAGTTTCAACCAAATCATACTCAAGTCGATATCCTACCTCATTCTCCAATACTTTCAATCTTATTCTTATACCTTGAAGGGAAATAAAAGCTCGATATGAACAACACTTAATTTCCAATCCTATAGCTCTTACAATAATAGTTATCAAATGAGTCACTAGTCTAAAATGACTCGATCATTCAATTAGACTTCTCGGAAAGGTACTAGTGGTATGAGGCTTTTGGGTAATGGTTCCAATGACAGCCTCAAGTGCAACATTCACCCTTTCGATTTCAATTTAAGAATTGGATGACAACGAATCAGATGACATCTTTCTAGGTGGTAACATTTTGTCAAACTCCACTCTATAAGGAAAGATCGTCATGACATCTATATCAGATATAATCTCGCCAATTCTTCTTTAATATCACAATCAACTAATATCAACATTTCTACGAATATTAACCATTTTGTTAGGATCATAAATATCCGCAACTTGGTTTAGATCAAGAATAGCTAGAATTCCTACGGGAATAGCTTCATTTAATTTACTAGGGGATTTAGGGTTCCTTGTGACAATCTACGTCGTATAAATACCTCGTATAAATATTAAAATAATCATCAAACAGTCATGTAATCAAATTACAACATATATATAATCCAAGTTATATATATATATATATATATATATATATTAAAATAACACTTCTCAATCTTGGCCTTGTCGGTAACTCGGGAATTCTTCGACACCGTTATAGTCAAAAGATTTTTAGACATTTTGAGAAAAATGTTTATAGTTAAAAGATTTTGAAATGTTTTATTCAAAACCTTGGTTTTAAAAATATTTCGCTCTCTATAACGAGAGCTCTGGTACCAAACTGTAACACCCCCAAATTTATACAACTCAATACAGCGGAAGACTCGTTGGTGTTACGGGATAGCACATTACTCACATCATAGACAACGCATAAAAATCGCGCCGTTTAATAATATAAGCATTTCCATTCATAAATATCAAATTTACATAGGTCCCAAGTCATTGTATTTTATACAAGGTTTACAAAGCATTTGAATGGAAATTATTATTTAAGTGCGGGCCATGAATTCTTGTTGTCTTCCCGAGAATTACCTTCAAGTACCTGAGATAAAACATGTTAAAAGAAAAGGTCAGCGATAACGCCGAGTGAATTCATAGAGTTTAATAAAAACCATCAATATAACATCGGTATAAAATTATTACCGAAAATCATTTTGTACAAATCTTTGTAATAGGCCATAAAATAGCCAAAGTCATTTTATACAAATCCTTATCAAAATCATAATATAGGCTTTCGCCTTCAAAATCATTATACGAACCATTGTCGTTAAAAACATCGTACAATACGTTTTACAACGTTGTATAGATTAAATAAAAACCGTTTTATGAATATGGTTATATAAAACCAAAACACAAACATAATATCAACAATATGACCCCGTATTGCTAGTCAGGCAATATATCTTAATTCGGTGCGTGTAGCAGTATTTCGTTATATTGGATTATTATAAGCCGCATGACATTGTTACCTTACTACAACAAACAACGGGTAGCTAGCCCAAAACTCAATTTGCCCATCTAAATTAGCGTGTCGTCACAATAATCACGCTTCTGTAAATCTTCTCATACATAAATTCGCTTACCAATCAATGTGGCACGACGGGGATCAACCGTCAAGGCGCGAGCTAGGGTGATCGTCCCCAAATAGTACTATTATATGCATAAGCGTCTACCAAATCCTGGTAGTTCACAATTCATGCTAATGGGACTTTTTGTGACATAACCTAACTTTAATAATCTATTTCATTTCATACATCGGGTCATATAATCATTCATCGGGTCATACAATCATTCGGGTCCAAATCAATAAACAAACAATCGGGACAAATGGTGTCCTATTTTATCAAAACTAACATGTTATCTCCCTCGCGGGTTTATAAAACATTTCATAAAAACATTTAAAAGAGTGTGAGGCTATGAACTCACGTTGATGTGGGAAAGCGGGTTATCGGCAATTCGGATGTACGGTACGTGCTTTAATCACGGAAACCACCAAAGTGATGAAAATATGGGGTTGATGATGAACAAGACTTGGTTTTGGGTAACCAATCTTATGAGATATCAACATCACTTCTAGGATCACCAAGTATTTGTAGATTCCTCCAAAAATCAGCCCTTGTTCTTCATGAAAACTCCTTGAGAAATCAGCCCCAAACTCCCTTGAAAACTCATTTTTACATGTTAAGATCACCTCCAATCTTTATAACTTAAATAGGTTTTCATCATATGTAAATTATACATATGATTTATGATTGAATCAAGATCAAATGGAGGTTGTTTTGGGTGAATATGGGAGGAAAGTAAGAGAGAGAGATGAGAGAAATTAGTGGTTTTGCATGTATGTTTTTGTGAGGAAATGGTTTAGCAAAGTGGTTTATGGAAAATATATAAAAGTGTTAAGCTTCCTTGTGAAGCTTTTGACACATCATTGATGTGGTGGAGCTTCCTTAGCCTTCCCATATTAGTGGGGGTGGGACAAGTGTATACTTGTCTCATCCCACTAATTTACGGGTATTCCTCGATTCTAGTTTCCTCGATTTGCGTGCCCTCGGGTTGTTTTACGAAAAACGTTTTTATAAATTATGAATCAACGGCACAAAACGAATCTAATAAAAATTGTCTCTTCAAAAACGGAGTTCGAAAACGTAAATACGTAATCCTAAGGTTTCCGGTTTAGTCGTAAAGGACGTTAAATTAAAATCGTAAGTCCTAATCTCTTCTCGTAAATTTGTGAGTTTATGAACCAACACAAATTTAAAATCTCAAAATAATATTCACGGATAAATTTATTTTCCTGAAATGTCAGACTATTACCAAAAACGGTGTATGTTAACGTAAGCACTTAACGTAGAATCCTCCGGTTTAGACATAGTCGATGCTACTTCAAGACGTAAATCCAAATTACTTCCAAAAAATAACTGAGTTCATAATATAACATTAAAAATAATGTTTTTAAATAATACTTGAGAATAAAATATCAACCATAAATTGATGGTTTGTCACATGGTGTGTATCATTTAAGTTCTACAAAGTTTTCTGAGTATCTTCTTGTGGATGCTGAGTATCCTATGTCGAAAGAAGTTTTGGAGAAATGATGACAACACAGCTGGAAATTGACTACTCAAGTGACCTGGCCAAAGATTTAATTAGATATATTTATTTCCAATATAATGCAATTTGTAAGAATCCTCCTAGTTCTTAGTTTTTATTCAGAAACTTGATTACTAGAGTAGATATCAAGTTTAGGGGAGGATTGTTGGGAATAAAATGTAGCCAATATACTTGGACACTGACAAGAGCAATCTGGGCGTTGTTAAGAAGAAATCAAGCGTTGATAGGACAAGCGTTGACATGAAGAAGTCAAGCGTTGATAAGAAGAAGTCAAGCACTGATAGAAGACTTAGTCTACACGTATTATGTTTCTAGTAAAGATATGATCTACAATGTATTTCTTATGTATATCTTTACCTAAAATAGCTGATACGTAGACTCTTGTACAAGGCTCCTTAATCTATAAAAGGAGGCATTTAGGTTTTAGTTTGATACACGTTTTAACACTTTCATTTTACGCAAGTTTGATTTATCAATCAAAGTGAAAGTTTGGTTTACATTGTTTGTGTGTTCTTGTTTAAGTATTAATTCCGCATAATACTTGAATTGTTACATATACAACAAAGTTTCTCTACGTGTTTAACTTGATTTAATCTCGTTTACACAAGCTAAATCGATCTATGTTTGGGATCAACAAAAGATCCAAGATGATGTGAAGTATCATTATTCCTAAATCAATATGAAGGATCGAGACACACGAAGAAAAGCAATTACTCCCCTAAAGATCATGGAGAAAGTCTATCCAAAAATACCCTTACAAGGTATGAGGATAAATATATCCAAGTCCGAAAAGGAGGCGGATCTTTGTATATCAAAATCCAAAATAAAGATTGAAGAAAAATGATGAAGTCGTGGTCCAAGTATGAAGAATCTCTCAAAAACATCAAGTGAAGAAATTCCAAAATATGAAGAGAAGACCATAATTTCAAGAAAGTCTTCCCAAGATTTGAAGTATGAAGTACATGCCAAATATCGGTCTGAGAAAGGTCTCAAATTGTGAAACGAGTTATGTTAAGATATGAACTTAAGGAGATACTCGAGAAACCGTTTTAAAAGATTTTGTCCTTCGGCTAACTATCGATTAAATAGTGCTACTATATTTTCGGACTAATAAGTACTCAAATAAGTCAATGTGAATCACTTGTGATCCATGAAAAATAGTTAAAAAATTCAAGAAACCCATTTCCTTTCATAATAACTAGGATTGCGGGGAGAAAAAGCATTACACAATTTGGACTTATGAGTAGTGTTAGCATTGTGACTTGTACCAAAAATGATCTCGTTTTTGCACTTAGAATGGAATGTATGACAATTAAGGATGACAAAATGTACTCTATGGGACATTTACTTGTTTCTATTCATTGACCCTAAAAGTCACATACGTGATGAAAATCATACATTATGTCTTTACACATCCTCGTAGTATTGTTGCAAGCTTTTACTTTTCAATAAAGGTTAATAAAATTGAATTTTGGTGATGCTTAGATACTTTATTCTAGCAATGCGTGAGGGCATGGCAATGGCTTAGTATGGAGGAGTGATGAGATGGCATTTATACATGATCTCATCGTTCTTTTCGGGTTTTAAATGCATACAATGTCATAAATATACCATATATATGCTTGTATTTGTTTACTTGTGTGTTTTAGGTATGGATATCATGAAAAAGACAAAAGATCACAAGAAATAAGGAAAAACGGACACGAGAAACGAAGCCGTACAATGAACCGGTCCCTAGTCATGGATTTCTCAAAGAAAAACCCTTGAAAATTTGAAGATGTACAAGATTGATCCTTAATTTATGAAGAAATGACACTTAATACCCTTGTATATTCATAATTACAAGTTTGGTCCCTTAAGTTTGTCAAAATTACAAAAAGGTCCTTCAACTTTGAAGAATCGGCAAGTTTATTCCCTCAACAATTCTAAATTGTCAATAATGGTCCCTCATGAAGTCAAAGATACATTGAAGACCTTTGTAGATCAAGAATGTCCAAGATCAGTCCTCAAACTATGCAAAAATGGCAAAACAAACCCTTATAACCTTTGTTGAAAAGTTTTGTGGCAAAACTATAAAGATGGAAAGTTTAATAACAAAGGAAATCAAGTTTTCAAGCTGAAAAACACGTTTTATCTACTTTACCAAAACACAAGGGCTCATATTGTCAATACCCAAACTTCAAACCAAATAAACATGCGCCAAACAACTTTACACCCCTTTTTCGGATCAAAATCTTTGCTGTTTACCCACATGAACCAAGAATTACCACCCACTTAAACAAGGGGTTAATTTCAATTACCTTGTCCCACATATGATTCACACGCCCAGAAACCCATCCCACACAAAAAACCCTCAATCCCACTCACCAATGGCCCCCACCATTCAACCCGTTACCCAATCATATCACACCCTCCTCTCCAAGTAAAGCCACGTGGCCAAATCAACAGCTAACACTAAGTGAACGTCTCTGATTCATTTGGATAGCTTGATAGGTGTGTAACATCCTTTTTACCACTTAACTACAATAATAACCAAGCCAAAACGTGTATTTTATGTCGTAAATGTCGGAATTATGCGTGGTTTGTGTTTTTGTTGTGATTTAGGACGAAAATGTTAAAAGGGGAGAAAACACGGGCATTCACGGGCTTTTATCAAAGAAAAAGACAAAAGACGAAGTCAAGAAATCAAGAGTGCAAAAAGAACGGAAGTCCAAGACCAATTCTGAAGATTTATCGAAGAAAAAGTCAAAAGACGAAAGTTTACTAAAAGCCGAAGAACTCAAGTCTAATTTATTGAAGAAATTACAAGACGAGTTTATTAATCCTTAGACAAAAGTCGAAGAATTAAGAAGACAAGGACTTAATGATAATTAAAGAAAGAAGAAAGAGAGGAGGAAGCTTCCTTCCACTAATTCCCTCCTCCCCTATAAATAGAGTCATTAGTCATTTGTTTAGTTTTGTTGGCTAAGTGTGACAATTAGTCTTCCATCTTTAATTTTTGCACTTTAAATTCATGTCATTTACTTAATTGTCAAATTTAATTACCTTGCACCTTTAAATTCAAGTAAGTTTCTTTTTCATGTTATTGAATCTTTATCTTTATTGTTAGTCTCTCATCTTCCTTTCTTGTGATTGATTTAATCTTATGTTTATGTTTATGTTCTCTAGTTTTTATTGATTTGATTAAGTGAGTTTTGATTATTTTGATTAGTATTGTTAGTTTGATTGATTTGGATTGTTTGTTTGTGATTAGTAGATGTTATTTGGTTAGTTTGATTTAATCTTTTGGTTTGATTTGATTGATCTTGTTTAGATTCGTAGCTTCTTTTTCCTTGTTCTTCGCTACTGTTCGTTTCCCCAGGTTATTCCGAATCAAGGATCAGACAAACATTCCGAATGAAGGGTTTATTCTAGTTTATTCCGGATCAAGTGGTCATTCCGAACCAAGCAATCATTCCGGATCATTTTGGTATTCCGAATCAGCAGTTTATTCAGAATAAAACGTGATATTCCGAATAAAGGACTTATTCCGGATAAGTGACATATTCCGGATCAGTTTGTTATTCCGAATAAAGGTATTATTCCGGATCAAGGGTCTTCATTCGGAATAACTTATATTCTGGATCAACCAGTTATTCCGGATGAGTCTAGTATTCCGGATGAGCCATTTATTCCGCATGAGGTAAATATTCCGAGTGAAGAAGAATCATTCCGAACGAAGGTGACATTCCGAACGAGTGATTATTCCGAACGAAGGATTATTCCGAGTGAGGTATTTTTAGTTTATTTTAAGTTTTAAACTTTAATTTTCCAGCCTTTTTACTTAGTTGCACTTTTAGTTTACTTGCCTTAGATTTATTTTCAGCTTGCCTTTAGTTTAAGTCTAAGTTTGCCTTTAGGATAGTTTTAAGTTTGCGTTATTTACTTTAATTACCTTTTTAATTTCTCGTCACGCTTTAATTTCTCGTCATTTATTTTCACTTATATTTAGATTTAATTTACCGCCATTTACTTTAATGTTTGGCACCTTTTAATTTTACTACAACGGCACAACTATTTGTTTCACCAAAAGACAGCTGAGTCGCACATCAATCCATTTTTCAATTCGAAGAGATTGGAACAACGATAATTTTCATACTAGGATAAAAGCTAGTATTAAATGGCGCTGTTGCCGGCTCTTTTCGTAAAGATTAACGGTTTTCTGTGAGAGACGCGTTGCTTTTTGGGATCCGTTCATTCGTGAGCGTTCTTTTTCTTGCTTAAAAAATTTCAAAAAATCCATAAAAATTAAAAAATTTCAAAAATCCAAAAAGATTTTATTTTCTTTATAGTGTATATATATTCTCTTTGTGTTTGGTATTGTTTTCTTTTGCTTTTGCTGGTGTATGCGTACTAGATCTTCTACTTATCCAGAGCCCGAGACTCGAGAAGATTTAGCTATGGCAGGTGTGAACAACACCAATAATCCACCGCACCTCAACAATAACAACAACAATGTTCTTCCACAGCCCGACCTTCGGACAATGGAGGAGCTTTGTCAACCCACAATGTTTGGTCGAGGACGACCGATTGCGCCGATGCAAATCATGGCTCCGGAGTTTTTGTTGAAGCATCACATGATACAACAAGTGCAAACTAATCCATTCCGCGGATTGCCTGATGATGATGCCAACAAACACCTCGACAAATTCATTACTATTACCCAAAGCATGAAGTTGCCCGGTGCTACTATGGATGTTCTTCGCCTTCAACTCTTCCCACATACTTGAAAACTTGATTTCCGGATGAGTCTAGTATTCCGGATGAGCCATTTATTCCGCATGAGGTAAATATTCCGAGTGAAGAAGAATCATTCCGAACGAAGGATTATTCCGAGTGAGGTATTTTTAGTTTATTTTAAGTTTTTAGTTTTTAAGTTTTAAACTTTAATTTTCCAGCCTTTTTACTTAGTTGCACTTTTAGTTTACTTGCCTTAGATTTATTTTCAGCTTGCCTTTAGTTTAAGTCTAAGTTTGCCTTTAGGATAGTTTTAAGTTTGCGTTATTTACTTTAATTACCTTTTTAATTTCTCGTCACGCTTTAATTTCTCGTCATTTATTTTCACTTATATTTAGATTTAATTTACCGCCATTTACTTTAAAGTTTGGCACCTTTTAATTTTACTACAACGGCACAACTATTTGTTTCACCAAAAGACAGCTGAGTCGCACATCAATCCATTTTTCAATTCGAAGAGATTGGAACAACGATAATTTTCATACTAGGATAAAAGCTAGTATTAAATGGCGCTGTTGTCGGCTCTTTTCGTAAAGATTAACGGTTTTCTGTGAGAGACGCGTTGCTTTTTGGGATCCGTTCATTCGTGAGCGTTCTTTTTCTTGCTTAAAAAATTTCAAAAAATCCATAAAAATTAAAAAATTTCAAAAATCCAAAAAGATTTTATTTTCTTTATAGTGTATATATATTCTCTTTGTGTTTGGTATTGTTTTCTTTTTCTTTTGCTGGTGTATGCGTACTAGATCTTCTACTTATCCAGAGCCCGAGACTCGAGAAGATTTAGCTATGGCAGGTGTGAACAACACCAATAATCCACCGCACCTCAACAATAACAACAACAATGTTCTTCCACAGCCCGACCTTCGGACAATGGAGGAGCTTTGTCAACCCACAATGTTTGGTCGAGGACGACCGATTGCGCCGATGCAAATCATGGCTCCGGAGTTTTTGTTGAAGCATCACATGATACAACAAGTGCAAACTAATCCATTCCGCGGATTGCCTGATGATGATGCCAACAAACACCTCGACAAATTCATTACTATTACCCAAAGCATGAAGTTGCCCGGTGCTACTATGGATGTTCTTCGCCTTCAACTCTTCCCACATACTTGAAAACTTGATTTCCGGATGAGTCTAGTATTCCGGATGAGCCATTTATTCCGCATGAGGTAAATATTCCGAGTGAAGAAGAATCACTCCGAACGAAGGATTATTCCGAGTGAGGTATTTTTAGTTTATTTTAAGTTTTTAGTTTTTAAGTTTTAAACTTTAATTTTCCAGCCTTTTTACTTAGTTGCACTTTTAGTTTACTTGCCTTAGATTTATTTTCAGCTTGCCTTTAGTTTAAGTCTAAGTTTGCCTTTAGGATAGTTTTAAGTTTGCGTTATTTACTTTAATTACCTTTTTAATTTCTCGTCACGCTTTAATTTCTCGTCATTTATTTTCACTTATATTTAGATTTAATTTACCGCCATTTACTTTAAAGTTTGGCACCTTTTAATTTTACTACAACGGCACAACTATTTGTTTCACCAAAAGACAGCTGAGTCGCACATCAATCCATTTTTCAATTCGAAGAGATTGGAACAACGATAATTTTCATACTAGGATAAAAGCTAGTATTAAATGGCGCTGTTGCCGGCTCTTTTCGTAAAGATTAACGGTTTTCTGTGAGAGACGCGTTGCTTTTTGGGATCCGTTCATTCGTGAGCGTTCTTTTTCTTGCTTAAAAAATTTCAAAAAATCCATAAAAATTAAAAAATTTCAAAAATCCAAAAAGATTTTATTTTCTTTATAGTGTATATATATTCTCTTTGTGTTTGGTATTGTTTTCTTTTGCTTTTGCTGGTGTATGCGTACTAGATCTTCTACTTATCCAGAGCCCGAGACTCGAGAAGATTTAGCTATGGCAGGTGTGAACAACACCAATAATCCACCGCACCTCAACAATAACAACAACAATGTTCTTCCACAGCCCGACCTTCGGACAATGGAGGAGCTTTGTCAACCCACAATGTTTGGTCGAGGACGACCGATTGCGCCGATGCAAATCATGGCTCCGGAGTTTTTGTTGAAGCATCACATGATACAACAAGTGCAAACTAATCCATTCCGCGGATTGCCTGATGATGATGCCAACAAACACCTCGACAAATTCATTACTATTACCCAAAGCATGAAGTTGCCCGGTGCTACTATGGATGTTCTTCGCCTTCAACTCTTCCCACATACTTGAAAACTTGATTTCCGGGTGAGTCTAGTATTCCGGATGAGCCATTTATTCCGCATGAGGTAAATATTCCGAGTGAAGAAGAATCATTCCGAACGAAGGATTATTCCGAGTGAGGTATTTTTAGTTTATTTTAAGTTTTTAGTTTTTATGTTTTAAACTTTAATTTTCCAGCCTTTTTACTTAGTTGCACTTTTAGTTTACTTGCCTTAGATTTATTTTCAGCTTGCCTTTAGTTTAAGTCTAAGTTTGCCTTTAGGATAGTTTTAAGTTTGCGTTATTTACTTTAATTAACTTTTTAATTTCTCGTCACGCTTTAATTTCTCGTCATTTATTTTCACTTAGATTTAGATTTAAATTACCGCCATTTACTTTAAAGTTTGGCACCTTTTAATTTTACTACAACGACACAACTATTTGTTTCACCAAAAGACAGTTGAGTCGCACATTAATCCATTTTTCAATTCGAAGAGATTGGAACAACGATAATTTTCATACTAGGATAAAAGCTTGTATTATAGCTCAACAACAAAATGCGTCTAGAAGATTTCAAGGGCATCTTAGGGATTTCATAGTCTAGGGTTTTGCTTATTTGTGCCTTGTATTCGTCTATATAAAGATTCCTCAACATCTGAGAGAGCTTTTGTTCCACATTTTAGCTATATTCTTTGTAATCCCTTTTTATGAAATAAAATTTGAATTTCTGAAAATCTTTAATTCTCTTGTGTTATTTATAAAAGTTTGGTATCTGAATAACTAAGATCTGAGTTCCAACTTATCATTTGTTGGTTTTGAGGAAAGGTTTTATGGGATAAAACTCTTGTTTTCAAAAAAATCATATTTCATAGTTATTTGTTCATCCTTGTTGTTTGTTGTTCTTAGCAGGTACAAGGAAGTTGGTGCTTGTTTTGCTAGCACCTAAGCTCAAACAATCCAAGGTGTGGATGTACATCTTGGAGGTTTGCATTTCTATTCCTTTCTCATTTTTCTGATTTTGTATGATTTTTGGTGATATTTTCATATTTGATTGTGGATCTGTGGATCTGTGTTTCTGTGGTGGATTTGTGTTTCTGAGGGGTTGAATATTGTTGCTAGGTTGTTTTGATCTTGGATTTAAGGTTAAATCACAAAAATCGTTTGGAAATTTGAGAGATCAGATTTGAAATGTAGTATAATGCAAGTTCGTTTTCTCAGTTCTTAACCAATAGAAAGTCCAATCAATATCAGATTTATTATTGTTCTTGGTTGTTCAAGCTTGCTTGGTAATCTATTGCTAATTCAAACACACTATTTAAAAATGAAAAATATAAACCTACTTATACGTAAAACAAGTTGCAAATACCAAGTTTTTATTCAAACAAAATTAAAATTGCAAAATATAAAACTAAGAGGACTGAAAATGTAATTTCTAGGAAAATTAAATGCTCAAAATGTAAACTCTAACAACTATAAGGACTAGAGATGTAAAACAATTAACTACAAGGACTAATAATGCAAATCTTGTAACAAACTAACCAAATAGTAACAAATTAACAAACTAACAAACTGAATTTAACAACTTTTCAAAGTAAAGGACTTAATTTTGCAAAATCCAGAAAATTAGGAAATTAAAACCAAGATTAAAACTGGCTAAACTTATAGGGACCTAAGTGCAATTTTCAAAAACCTTTTAACCAAAAACGGGCTAAGGACCAAATAAGCTAGACTGAGCTTATTTCTATACCAAATTCCATGAGACAAATTGCAAAAGGTTTCTAATCCAAAATAAGCAACGTGTATTAAAGGAATTTAGCTAAGAATAAAAAATGAGCAAAAGAGTGCTTATCAATAAGCTCAAAATAAGCTACAGCTTAATCCACACAGTCACAACTTGATTTTTATAAAGAAATTGAATAAGCTCTTGATTTAAAGACTGGGAAATCAAACCAGAACAAATTTCGTCCAGTAATAGGCTAGAAATCCGAAATAAGCTAAAATGAGCTTATGTTGACCAAGTTTGACCAAAAATTTGGAAAAAGTTCAAAACTTCAAAAACTCATATTCAACACTTATTAAACATGATTGTGAAAGAAAATCGTGACTTTTATGAAGAGGATTGAGAGCAATGGGAAAACAGTCCACAATTTTATCACAGAAAAAGCTCTATGCTTAAGCTTGACTAAAAAACTGATTTCTGGCTTATGACTGAAAACTGTAGAAAATCCTCCTAGACACTGAATCCTTAGATGTTGCTTAAGCTTTTGAAAAAGATTTGAAAAGAAATGGTTAACTAACAAAGAAGAAATGATGATTTGAAAGTAGCAAGTTCTAAAATTGCTAGAATGAAAAACTGATGCACAAAGGTTGAAAACAGAAAAAGTGAGCTATAGGTCTTAAGAGTGAAAGATTTCAGTAGAATTGAACTAAACTTGATTACACAAGACTGAATCAAGCTGAAAATCAAACTTATAACAACTAGATCACTACAAATCATACAAAGTTCTTTACCAAAACCTGTTGCCAAACACTCTTGCTGATCTACTTATGAGTTTTTGTGAAAGGTTTTTAAGCAAGAGTGAATACTGAGTTTTAAGCTATATCAATCTCAAGTGAACAAGCAAAATGCAATGTGTATAAGCAAGCAACAAGAGTAAAGCACTACTTAAACTCACAATGAAAAGCTAAGCTTATGAAATCTGTGAACAAGTAAAGTACCTAAACTAATAAGCAAGATCCAATCACACTAAAGCTACAACAGGCCTAAAATCAATCACACTAATCTAATCACCTTTTATCATGAAACAAATTGAACTTTACACTAAGTATTAAGCATGCAATTGCAATTGAGTGGAATTTAAAAACAGAAGCGTTTGCACCTATTGAAGATAGCCTTTGAGAAGAAGAGGAGCGCTGAGCTCTCTTGCCCTAGTGATAACCACCACCTTATCACTAGGGAACACTAAATCATCAATCTAATCAGCTACAATCATCTACATTCATCATCCTGCTACAAATCTTCAAAGGAACAAAGGATTGACTTGAATTCTGAACAAACAGCTACAAAACTCCTCCAATGACAATTATGATCAATGATTGATCATAACAATCAAAAATCAACAACAGGATGATCCAATAACAGCAAGTAGTAACAGAATTGAGAAGAACAGAATTTGGCGGGAAAATGAAGTTTGAATTTTATTGCATGAATTCAGTTACAAATGTTTGTTACAAGCTACAAACTAACTAACTAACTCAAGAGTTTGTCAGACTCTTGAGTAGTTAGGGGAGAATGAGGGAAATAAGGAAAGGGAAATTTAAGAACTATGTGTTTTACAAAATTGAACTACTCCTTGAAAATGAAGTACATCCTAGCTATTTATAGGCATGAGAGGAGATTCTGTTGGGGTTTGTGACGTGGCAGATCCAATCATAGCTTGACACGTGGAATATTCTGCAAATCCCACTTTGAAGGTTATGAACTGATTTGGGCATTTTTAATTCAATGGATGATATGTTAATTGGATTGCACCATTGAATTCGTCTTCCAAAATTGAGCAACTTTGGTGTTTTGAACTTCTCATGAAACGTCTTCTATAAAAATCCCGATCCTGGCAATATTTTCTTTGAAGAAGATGGACACGTGGCGTTTTTATATTCGTTGAGAGCATGTGTTGCGGATTGTACTGTTGTGATTTTGTAATAAATGAAAAGCGGCGGTAGTGGGTAATAATGAAGTTGAAGTGGCAATCCGGGTCATGTCTTTTCTCTCTTCTCATTGGTTGCTTCCTTTTCACATGGATTAAGATTGCAAAACTTTCCCATCTTGGCAAAACAAGTCCCTCTTCTTGGCAGTTTGCTATTTAAGGCCAGAATCTTTATTCTTTTGACAATTTTGGCCCTTCAACTTTAATTCTTCAACAAAATGGCCTTTTGATTTAGTTGACTTTGTAGTTGACCAGATTTGACTTGAATCTTGACTTTACATTATTTGCACTTTAAGTCCTTCAACTTCCATAACTTGTCAAGATAGGTCCTTGAACTTTAAAAACTTATCACTTGTGATCCTTCCTTGTCTTTTTCATCCTTTTGAGCTTGATTTGTCTTTGTTTGCTTGAAATTGTATCCTTTTACCTACATAAGATCACACAAACACAACATACCACATAACACTGCTTTTTACAAGATAAATGGGTATTTTGCTTAATGTTTTAGGGTTTTTTGTTGATAAAAGGATATGAGTTTAAGCTCATATCAAATTCCCCTACACTTGAGCATTGCCATGTCCTCATGCAATATTATATTTCAAGGCTTAAAAATTTATATTTCCCTCATAATTAATCCACCTTGGCCATATGAGATGCATCTACACTACTCTAAACTAAATGATGCATGATTTTGACTTTTAATATTGCAATGAATCAAAATACAATTCTATCTATATCTTTTTGATTTTTTTCTTGAAATGGTTTTGATGGAAATAACTCATAAAGAACTCAATGACTTGGATTAGGGCTTGGGTACCATGAACATTTATCACCCTCAAGTTTCACTTTCCCCATACCAAGCTAATAAATGGGATCATTGCATTCACAAGTAAAAAGTGCATCAACTTATTCATGACAATTAAATGTGGAACCGGTTATTAATTGAGCAAATTGCTTGTGGGCAAATTTGTCATTATTCAAGTGTGAAATATAAGAAATGAAAAATCCAAAAATAAGGAAGCACGGTTTTAATCCTAAGTAATCTTCTCATCCATTACTTGAAAAACCGCTGACAATTAATACAAGTCCGTATTAAGAGTAATAAGTCATTCGCCTTATGTGTAAAATCCTCATGTCATGCTTTCATAAGTAACTACACACTCGCTAAGGAAAGAAAAATAAAACTCACGCAATAATTTACATCCGCATCTTTTTGAGATTTTGGATCTTCAACCCCGCAACCCGTCAAGGTAATATTGGATTGGAGCAATCTATTGAATCCCCGCAACCCGTCAAGGTAATATTGGAACTCAATAGTCACTATAATTAACACCACACTGCCCCTCTTGGGAGTCTTGCATTATTTTTTTTTCTTTTCTTTTTTTTTTCTAGCCACTCATTTTTTTTCATAAGCCGCTCTTATTTTTCTTTATTCTCACCAAGAAATTTGCAAAGAAGAAAAGGAAAAACACCCGCTAAATATGGAGCATGACATAAGTCTAGTACACATAAAACGTGCTAACTTAGAATCTTAAGACGTACTCATATCAACCATAAATGATTAGCCAAAAATGCATAAGAGATTACAAACCAATTAAAACCGTACTTGATTATTTATTAACAATTATATACATGCGAAGAAAATAGAGGACAAGAAGAGAAGGGTTTAACCACAAGTAATTGCCATGAAGTCTATCTAGCCCTTTTACACTTGCTTCAACTCTATCATTTCCCATTCTCCACAAATTTAAAATTTCAAAGAATGAAATTGGTGGAAGCTTAGCCTAATAGACCAATGAAGGACTACATGGTTAAGGATACTAGCTAGAGAGTGCTAAAATAAGCAAACTCGGGTTGAGTCAAAATATCCATGGCGGGCCTAATATGTCAAAGAAGTCTAAATTTGTTAAAACCATGTTTTATTATATTTTCCTTTTTATATATTTTTGATGAAAAATAAAAGAAGAAATATATACAATGCAAATGTGTTATGCAAATGAAAAATGATTGATGCAAAAAAATCATGAATGCATATTTTTGTTGGCCAAAGTAGATCAAAAATTTGAAAAATGTTTAAAACTCAATTTTCCATGTTATCATGCAAGACAATGACAAGTTCTAGGTAAGGTCACTTCGATAGAAGACCCCCCTACACTTAAGCTAAACATTGTCCTCAATGTTTAAGAGCATGGAAGTATAAAAACTTCCCCTATACTTATGACAATGAATAGACTTTGCTTAACCCAATTTAAGGAAAGGACTACTATTAGTGAAATCATGTTTAAGCACAAAGGGTCAATGAAAATTCACTTAAAGTAACGAAGTGAACCGGATACAAGGGCCTCCTCCATAAGCTCCAAAGCATGAGATGAGTGAGCAACCCTACAAACAAGCATGAAGACAAAAGAAGGTCTCCCCTACACTTATCTCCAAATCTATGCCTTTATTTCTAACCTACAACACTCTAAACCTAGTTATACGATGCTTGAGTTAATGAGTCTCTAGCTCGACTCGTCCCTCAATGAATTAATTCATGGGGAAAATGGGGACCTCTTGGACCATTTCAACGGAAATGTCCTCCCCAAAGTAATGCTTAACATGGTGACCATTCACTTTAAAATTTGGACCATCGGGTTGGGATAACTCAAGAGTTCCATATGGAAACACTTGAGCAATAGTGAATGGACCGGACCATCTCGACTTAAGCTTGCCCGCAAAAAGCTTCAATCTTGAGTTAAAGAGGAGAACCGGCTCTCCAACTTTGAACTCACGATTCTTAATCTTAGCATCATGCAATTTCTTAGTCTTTTCCTTGTAAAGCAAAGAATTCTCATAGGCATTGGCTCTCAACTCATCCATCTCATTGATTTGATCTTTCCTATGTGAACCGGCTTGGTTTAAATCAAAGTTAGCCCACTTGAGAGCCCAAGATGCCTTATGTTCTAACTCAAATGGGAGGTGGCACGCTTTTCCATAGACAAGCCTATAAGGAGTACAACCAATTGGTGTCTTAAAGGCTGTCCTAAACGCCCACAAAGCATCATCAAGCTTATCCGACCAAGAAGCTCTATGCTCTCCCACCGTTCTCTCTAAAATCCTCTTTAAACCACGATTTGTGACCTCGGTTTGACCATTTGTTTGAGGGTGATACGCGGTAGAAAGTCTATGATTCACTCCATATTTCTTCATAACTCTCGTGAATTGATCATTACAAAAATGCGTACCACGATCACTTATGATGGCCCGAGGTACACCAAATCTAGCAAACAATTGTTTCAAAAACTTTACAACCACTCTAGCATCATTAGTAGGTAAGGCTTTAGCCTCCACCCACTTGGACACATAATCCACCGCCACAAGTATATACTTGTTTCCCTTAGAGGATGGAAAAGGTCCCATGAAATCTATTCCCCATACATCAAATATCTCACACTCTTGGATAAAATTTTGTGGCATCTCATCACGTTGTGTAATTTTTCCTTGTCTTTGACAAACATCACAAAATTTCACCATCTCTTGGGCATCCTTGTAAATGGAAGGCCAATAGTAACCCGAATCAAAGACTTTCTTGGCGGTGTAGTTAGGCCCAAAATGTCCACCCGTAGGTCCTTTATGACATGCCTCTAAGATTTTAAATGCCTCGGGCCCATCTACACACCATCTAATGATTTGGTCCGCACATTGCCTAAAAAGATATGGATCATCCCAAAAGTAATACTTAACTTCCTTAAGAAACTTTTTCTTTTGTTGGTAAGTAAGACCCTCAATAAGCACATTGCCCACAAGATAGTTTGCAATATCCGCAAACCAAGGTGTGGCATCCTCTTGGGAAGAGATAGACATGAGCTCCTCTAGTGGAAAGGATTCATTGATTTCTTGATGTGGGAAATCTCCTTGAAAAGGATGCTCAAGTCTACTCAAATGATCCGCCGCTAAATTCTCGGCCCCTTTTTTATCACGAATCTCTATCTTAAACTCTTGAAGCAACAAAACCCATCTCAAAAGCCTAGGCTTAGCATCTTGTTTTGTCATAAGATACTTGAGAGCGGAATGATCCGTATACACTATGGTCTTGGAAAGCACAAGGTATGGTCTAAACTTCTCAAAAGCATATACTATAGCAAGCAACTCTTTTTCCGTGGTAGTGTAATGAAGTTGTGCACCGGTCATGGTTTTACTCGCATAGTGTATAGGTTGAAAATGCTTATTAACTCTTTGTCCTAAGACGGCCCCACCGCATAATCACTAGCGTCACACATAAGCTCAAAAGGTAATTCCCAATTTGGAGAAACCAAAACGGGAGCCTTAGTCAATTTTTCCTTAAGGGTCTCAAAAGAGTCTAAACAAGCTTGATCAAAAATGAAAGGAGCCTCTTTCTCCAAGAGATGAGTCATCGGTCTAGCTATCTTAGAGAAATCTTGTATAAAGCGCCTATAAAATCCCGCATGACCTAAGAAACTCCTTACACCTTTAACCGAGGTGGGTGGGGGAAGCTTAGCAATCACATCAATTTTAGCTCGATCAACTTCTAATCCCTTATTGGATATCTTGTGTCCTAAAACAATCCCCTCTTTCACCATAAAGTGACATTTCTCCCAATTAAGCACCAAACGTGTTTCCTCACAACGTTTAAGCATTCTCTCAAGATTGGTGAGACAAGAGCTAAAGGAGTTTCCAAATACGGAAAAGTCATCCATAAAAACCTCCATGGTTTGCTCTATCATGTCATGGAAAATCGCCATCATGCACCTTTGAAACATCCCCGGTGCATTACATAGGCCAAAAGGCATCCTCTTGTAAGCAAATGTACCGTATGGACAAGTGAATGTGGTCTTTTCTTGATCCTTAGGGTCAATGGGTATTTGAAAATAACCCGAAAAGCCATCAAGAAAACAATAGTACTCATTTCCCGCTAAGCGTTCAAGCATTTGATCCATAAAGGGAAGCGGGAAATGGTCTTTCCTAGTTGCCTCATTGAGTTTTCTATAGTCAATGCAAACTCTCCAACCGGTTACAAGTCTCGTGGGAATAAGCTCATTGTTCTCATTAGGCACCACGGTGATTCCACCCTTCTTTGGAACACAATGAACCGGGCTAACCCATGGAGAGTCGGAAATGGGGTAAATCATACCCGCATCTAAGAGTTTAATCACTTCCTTCTTAATAACCTCATGAATTTTTGGGTTAACTCTCCTTTGGTTTTGAATGGCGGGTTTATAGTCATCCTCCATAAGGATTTTGTGAGTACAAAAATGTGGATCAATTCCCCTTATGTCGGATATTTTCCATGCTAAGGCTTTCTTATGTTTCTTAAGGACTTCAATAAGTTGCTCCTTCTCATCCTATTTCAATTCCTTAGCAATAATCACCGGTAATTGGTCCTTTCCTTCTAAGAAAGCATATTCTAAGTGGGATGGAAGTTCCTTAAGTTCAATGGGAGGTGGACTCTCTATGGAAGGTTTTACTATGGAAGGTTCCTCAATGGTAATCTTTTGTGGAATAGGAGAAGGAATAGGGTCCTCATTGAGCAACTTTTGGATTGTAAGAATATCTTCTTCCCAATTAATGGGAGAATCATCATCACCAAGAAAGTTGGACTCAAATTCCTCCAAGAGGAAATCACTCTCTCCAAAAGGTGTTAAAGAGGGAGCAATTGAGGCCACGGTTTCAACATGTGGAATCTCATCACTAGCATTCTTACAAGCATCATGAAAGTGTTCATTACACACTTCATCTAGCACATCCACAATGTTAATAGTCTCACAAGGTCTAGACTCCTTAACCTCTTTTCTATCACAAACTTTCCCTAACTTAAACACCACTTTCTCATCCTCTACTCTCATAATTAATTCTCCTTCCGCCACATCTATCAAGGTACGACCCGTTCTCAAAAACGGTCTACCAACAATCAAAGGCACTCTAGGATCCATGTCATAATCGACCACCACAAAGTCGGCCGGAAAGGTAAACTTATCCACACCTACAAACACATCTTCCGCTATACCTACGGGGTGAGCTATGGTTCGGTTGGCTAGTTCAAGAGTCATCCTAGTGGGAGTGAGCTCGGGAAGAGATAGTTGTTTCCAAACCGATAAAGGCATGAGATTTATGCTCGCCCCTAAATCCGCCAAAGCCATGCAATTTTCAACACCGGGAAAATTACAAGGTATCAAGAAGCGCCCCGGATCTCCAAGTTTTGTTGGTAAGGTTTTAAGTAACACCGCGGAACAATTTTCATTAAGTGATGTGTTGGGCAAATCAACCAATTTTTCTTTGTTTGAGAGCAAATCCTTGAACATCTTAGCAAACTTTAGCATATAAGCAAGAGCTTCCGCAAAGGATATGTTGATATTGAGTTGCTTGAACATCCTTAAGAAATTGGAGACTTGTATGTCATCTTTGTTCTTTAACTTGTCCTTTTTCAACCTTGAAGGGTATGGAAGAGTAGGTTTTGGTGTAGGTGGAATAGGTGTTGTGGTGGAAGATTTGTCTTTGTTAGCCTCTTCATTGGAAAGTGTGGAAGGTAAAGGAGAAGTATGAGGTGGTTGAGAAGGTATGTTTGAGTGAATAGGAGCACTTTGAGGAGGTGGAGTAGAAGTAGAAGGCTTATCACAAGTAGGAGCACAAGTGGGTTGAACAATAGTAGGTTTAGGAGGTGAAGGATCCTTTGTTGTTGTTCCACTTCTTGTTGTAATGGCATTGACATTGGCCCTTGGATTTGTTTGTGTGTTGGAAGGTAAAGCCCCTTGTGGTCTTTGATTTAATGCCATCAAAAGCTTATTGAATTGGTCATTCATTTTCTTGTCTATAGCTTGGAATTTCCTTTCATTCTCTTGATTCATCTTTTGCAAAAGATCCATTGTGTTTAACTCTTGTGGCACATAACCTTGAAAACCTTGAGGTTGGAAAGGTAAAGGTTGGGAGTTAAATCCTTGATTTGGTGGATAAAAGGTATTTGCTTGAGGTTGAAATTGATTGGGTGCCTTGTAGTTATTTCCTTGGTATGGTTGTCTTTGCCCTTGATTCCTTGATAAAATTTGAGGAGGATTTTGTGGAATTTGGGTGGGTGGTTGGGGTGGGAAGCCGGGTGGAGTAAGGTAATTTTGGGATTTGTAAGAAAGGTTATTTGGATTGATGTTAGGCTTGAAGTGTTCACGGTGTTCCTCTTGATAAGCATAGCATTCCCCTTGATACCCTTGCACCTTGTCACATTGTTCATAAGAGTGGGGACCTCCACAAGTAACACAAGAAATGGTGATGGCATTCACATTGTTTGAGGAATTGTTCAATGACAAGTTCTTAAAAGTTTGAAGCATTTCTTGTTGTGCTTGCAAATGCCTCTCACTTTCTCTATCCATCCTTTGAAAAATGGCTTCTTGAAACTTGAGGAGTTGGTTGTCACAAGGGATTTGAGAAGTGTTTTGGATAACATGAACTCTTTCTTCAAATGGATCGTTTGTTTGAACCATTGCCTTAGTCTCAATAATGTTCAAAGCCTCATGGTATGTCTTGAAAAGAATACTCCCTCCCGCGGAAACATTTAGTGAATCTTGGTGGTGAGGTTTAAGGCCATTATAGAAGGTATTGATTTGGCCTAGATCATCCATTCCATGGTTAGGGCATCGCCTCAACAACTCACTATACTCTTCCCAAGCATCACCAAAGGATTGACTAGGTTTTTGTGTAAAGCCCATAATCAAATTTCTCAAAGCCATAGTCTTTTGTGGAGGAAAGAATTTGTTCAAAAACTTAGTGGTAAAATCATCCCATGTGGTGATACTATCGGGTGGTTGGGTGTCTAACCAATGCTTAGCACTCCCATCTAAGGAAAATGACACTAACATCAATCTAATGACCTCATGTGGAACCCCATTATGCTTAATGGTGTTGCAAAGTGAAAGGAATCTCTTAAGGTGAGCATGGGGATCCTCATTTTGTTTTCCAAAGAAAGGTGATGAAGAAACCATATTGATCATAGATGTATGTAGCTCAAATGTGTTAGCGGGAAAGTCGGGAATCTTAATGGCACTAACATATCCATGAATGTTGGATTGCATACGTTCATACAAAGTACGATTATCAATAGCCATGGCTTCTTGTGGTGGTGACAAAGCACGATTCTCGTGATCGGCTTGGTGGACGGTGGTGGTCTTACTCTTTCTCTTTTTCTTCCTTTTCGGAGGAAGAGGTTGTACACCAATCGGTATTTGTGCACGCCCGCGAGTGAGCATGCAACTCAATACAAGGAATGAGAGAGAAGCTCTCGTGTGACTTTGAAGAGAAATGGATTATCCTCTTCGAGTTTCGATATTAAATATCCACAAGAAAATAACAATATATGTATTACTACTTTGGGTGCAAGACCCTCAATGAAGCTTTCCTTCTTAGAATACTCCCAAGTGAACGGGGGGTTAGGTGGCGCGAAGCACTTAAGTACCTATTGACCCTTAGATGGCATTTTATAGCACATCGCCTTTCTATTCACTTAAATGTTCGTATTCTTCGAATTATTGCTTATTGAGAGTATTTATCTATTCTTGCTTTATTTTGTTTGATCGATACGCGTGTCAAGGACCGGAACGCCCCTCAACACGGTGTATTGCCTCGGCAATACTTATGGAAGATATGTAGATTGATTGTTCTTATACGTATACGTATTTACTTATAATAATATATGGAAAATATTTTTGTATTTATGAGTTTTTTTAAAGGAAAATACTATATGTACATAAAAACCGAGAGAATCCAATAATATATATTTTTGGGTGCAATCTCTTAGGAAAAAGATTTCTTTTTAGATTTTTTAATTTTTTTGGTCAATTCTTTAGGAAAAGAATTGTTTTGTTAATTTTTTAGTTTTTATATATTTTTATATTTTTGATTTTTTATTTGTTTTTGATTTATAATACGTAAAAATAACGTTCACAAAATGAACGGATCCCAAAAGCCAATGAAAACCGTCAATCGATAGTCTCTCGTGTAGTCAAAGAACCAGCAGCGGCGCCATTTGAAATGTAGTATAATGCAAGTTCGTTTTCTCAGTTCTTAACCAATAGAAAGTCCAATCAATATCAGATTTATTATTGTTCTTGGTTGTTCAAGCTTGCTTGGTAATCTATTGCTAATTCAAACACACTATTTAAAAATGAAAAATATAAACCTACTTATACGTAAAACAAGTTGCAAATACCAAGTTTTTATTCAAACAAAATTAAAATTGCAAAATATAAAACTAAGAGGACTGAAAATGTAATTTCTAGGAAAATTAAATGCTCAAAATGTAAATTCTAACAACTATAAGGACTAGAGATGTAAAACAATTAACTACAAGGACTAATAATGCAAATCTTGTAACAAACTAACCAAATAGTAACAAATTAACAAACTAACAAACTGAATTTAACAACTTTTCAAAGTAAAGGACTTAATTTTGCAAAATCCAGAAAATTAGGAAATTAAAACCAAGATTAAAACTGGCTAAACTTATAGGGACCTAAGTGCAATTTTCAAAAACCTTTTAACCAAAAACGGGCTAAGGACCAAATAAGCTAGACTGAGCTTATTTCTATACCAAATTCCATGAGACAAATTGCAAAAGGTTTCTAATCCAAAATAAGCAACGTGTATTAAAGGAATTTAGCTAAGAATCAAAAATGAGCAAAAGAGTGCTTATCAATAAGCTCAAAATAAGCTACAGCTTAATCCACACAGTCACAACTTGATTTTTATAAAGAAATTGAATAAGCTCTTGATTTAAAGACTGGGAAATCAAACCAGAACAAATTTCGTCCAGTAATAAGCTAGAAATCCGAAATAAGCTAAAATGAGCTTATGTTGACCAAGTTTGACCAAAAATTTGGAAAAAGTTCAAAACTTCAAAAACTCATATTCAACACTTATTAAACATGATTGTGAAAGAAAATCGTGACTTTTATGAAGAGGATTGAGAGCAATGGGAAAACAGTCCACAATTTTATCACAGAAAAAGCTCTATGCTTAAGCTGACTAAAAAAACTGATTTCTGGCTTATGACTGAAAACTGTAGAAAATCCTCCTAGACACTGAATCCTTAGATGTTGCTTAAGCTTTTGAAAAAGATTTGAAAAGAAATGGTTAACTAACAAAGAAGAAATGATGATTTGAAAGTAGCAAGTTCTAAAATTGCTAGAATGAAAAACTGATGCACAAAGGTTGAAAACAGAAAAAGTGAGCTATAGGTCTTAAGAGTGAAAGATTTCAGTAGAATTGAACTAAACTTGATTACACAAGACTGAATCAAGCTGAAAATCAAACTTATAACAACTAGATCACTACAAATCATACAAAGTTCTTTACCAAAACCTGTTGCCAAACACTCTTGCTGATCTACTTATGAGTTTTTGTGAAAGGTTTTTAAGCAAGAGTGAATACTGAGTTTTAAGCTATATCAATCTCAAGTGAACAAGCAAAATGCAATGTGTATAAGCAAGCAACAAGAGTAAAGCACTACTTAAACTCACAATGAAAAGCTAAGCTTATGAAATCTGTGAACAAGTAAAGTACCTAAACTAATAAGCAAGATCCAATCACACTAAAGCTACAACAGGCCTAAAATCAATCACACTAATCTAATCACCTTTTATCATGAAACAAATTGAACTTTACACTAAGTATTAAGCATGCAATTGCAATTGAGTGGAATTTAAAAACAGAAGCGTTTGCACCTATTGAAGATAGCCTTTGAGAAGAAGAGGAGCGCTGAGCTCTCTTGCCCTAGTGATAACCACCACCTTATCACTAGGGAACACTAAATCATCAATCTAATCAGCTACAATCATCTACATTCATCATCCTGCTACAAATCTTCAAAGGAACAAAGGATTAACTTGAATTCTGAACAAACAGCTACAAAACTCCTCCAATGACAATTATGATCAATGATTGATCATAACAATCACAAATCAACAACAGGATGATCCAATAACAGCAAGTAGTAACAGAATTGAGAAGAACAGAATTTGGCGGGAAAATGAAGTTTGAATTTTATTGCATGAATTCAGTTACAAATGTTTGTTACAAGCTACAAACTAACTAACTAACTCAAGAGTTTGTCAGACTCTTGAGTAGTTAGGGGAGAATGAGGGAAATAAGGAAAGGGAAATTTAAGAACTATGTGTTTTACAAAATTGAACTACTCCTTGAAAATGAAGTACATCCTAGCTATTTATAGGCATGAGAGGAGATTCTGTTGGGGTTTGTGACGTGGCAGATCCAATCATAGCTTGACACGTGGAATATTCTGCAAATCCCACTTTGAAGGTTATGAACTGATTTGGGCATTTTTAATTCAATGGATGATATGTTAATTGGATTGCACCATTGAATTCGTCTTCCAAAATTGAGCAACTTTGGTGTTTTGAACTTCTCATGAAACGTCTTCTATAAAAATCCCGATCCTGGCAATATTTTCTTTGAAGAAGATGGACACGTGGCGTTTTTATATTCGTTGAGAGCATGTGTTGCGGATTGTACTGTTGTGATTTTGTAATAAATGAAAAGCGGCGGTAGTGGGTAATAATGAAGGTGAAGTGGCAATCCGGGTCATGTCTTTTCTCTCTTCTCATTGGTTGCTTCCTTTTCACATGGATTAAGATTGCAAAACTTTCCCATCTTGGCAAAACAAGTCCCTCTTCTTGGCAGTTTGCTATTTAAGGCCAGAATCTTTATTCTTTTGACAATTTTGGCCCTTCAACTTTAATTCTTCAACAAAATGGCCTTTTGATTTAGTTGACTTTGTAGTTGACCAGATTTGACTTGAATCTTGACTTTACATTATTTGCACTTTAAGTCCTTCAACTTCCATAACTTGTCAAGATAGGTCCTTGAACTTTAAAAACTTATCACTTGTGATCCTTCCTTGTCTTTTTCATCCTTTTGAGCTTGATTTATCTTTGTTTGCTTGAAATTGTATCCTTTTACCTACATAAGATCACACAAACACAACATACCACATAACACTGCTTTTTACAAGATAAATGGGTATTTTGCTTCATGTTTTAGGGTTTTTTGTTGATAAAAGGATATGAGTTTAAGCTCATATCAAGATTCCAAAGGGGTGTTTTGGTTAATTGATTTTTCAAGGTTCAAGGCTCCATTTGTGGTTGTTTTTGGTTCTATTGGGTTGGTATCTGTTTATCTGGTGCAAGAGGTTTATTATCTGCAAGTTTTGTGGCTTGAAACACCTAAATCCAACAAAAGGCTATAAAATCTGTTTAACTTGGGTATTTTGGCTAAAATTTTGGGGACACCTAGATCTAAGGGTATACTAGGGTTAAAAAGTGATAAATTTTGTTTAACTTATTCAGGGAAATGGATTTGAGGGCTTGAAATTGGGTTGGTGGTCAATTAGATCAGCAAAAGGATTTTGGATAATCACTTTTGCTAATCAGTAACTTTTTGTGCTTGAATCTGCTTATTTACTTTGATACATTGCTTGAAACAAGTTTATTTGTGCTTATTGGAATTTATTATAGCTTGTGTGTGCATTTGGTTCAATTTGGCTGGCTTATTCATGCTCAATCTGCTTATTTGTTCATAACTGCTTATTTTCAAGGTCTGAGGTATATCTGAGAACTGTTTGCTTATTCTGTGCTTATTGAGTGAACCAAATTGTGATTTCTTTATTGATATTGACTCTTTGTGATCCACTGATTACAAGGGTTCCCTTGTTTCCATTTGAATCCAGCTGGATCTCTATAAAAAAAAGCAAGTCAAATCGTCAAAGCAGTGGGAACTCCTTTCCCCTGCTGCTAGCTACTGCTAGTGTTATTTCAACTGGTGCTTATCAATAAGCTATTCTAGCTTATTTTAACCTGCAACAACTTTGAATTTGTAATAGGTGTCACTTATTTGACCCATTTGTTAATTATGGAGCATTTGAGGGGTTGACTTTGAGGTTTGACAAGAAAACCAAGAATTTTGACTTTTAAATAAGTGCTTATCAGCTTATTGTGCTTATTTGGTTTGGCTTATTGAACTTTTCTTTGTTGATTTGTCTTAATTAAGTCATTTAGAGTCTTTTGCAACTTATTAGAAGGTCTGAGGTGGTCTAGAACTCTAAGTCGACTATTTTGTCTTTTAGTGAAATTCTACTCGGCTTATTTCTGGCTTATTGGGTTTGGTTTTTCAAAATTTCTTTTCACAGATCTCTTAGGCATCTCAAAATAAGGTTGCGTGTTCAATTAGAGCTTATGGCATTGGCTTATTGCTTAATGGGCTTATTGGCCCAATAAGAATAAGTTGTTGACCATTTAAGCTGTGATAAGCTCAAAACCAGCTTTTGGGCCTTCAGACTTTTGTGTTTAGAATTAAATTTTGAGTCAGATAGGGATTTTTCAGGTCATTTGGGCTTAGTTGAAGTTTTTGGGCCAAAAAGCCCATTAGTTTGGACTGTTTTCTATTTTAGCCCATTTGGGGGCCCATTATGGGTATTTTGGTAATTTCACTTTCATTTTCTGATTATTTAGGTTAAAATAAACTAGTTTGCATATTTTTATAATTTTTTATAATTTTTGGATTTTTAATATTATTTTAATATTATTTTAATATTAAATTTCAAATTTCATGTTTTTGCACTTTTTATATTTTTCTTAGGGTAATTACATTAGAATAGGATTGTTGCAACTCTTAGATTAATTGTAACATCATTTTCTAATTTCTAGAATTATTTTAAGTTTTTAATAGATTTTTAATCATTTTAAATAGTTTTAATTAGTTTAAAAATTCATAAAAATAGTTTATATTCTTTTTTAGTCATTTAAGAGGTTTACAAAGTGAAAAATCTTTATTTGGGCTTTTTAATAATTATTTTGATTTTTAGTCTTTAATTAGCATTTAAAATTAATATTTAATTAATTAAAAGGTTTGAAAAAGTTTTGATCATTTGTAAACTCTTAGTTTAAATAAATTGATTTTTTGGGAATTTTTAGAATTAATTTTTATTTTGGCACTTTTTACGGTTTTAATTTTAGTCGTCGTAGTAATAATTTTCACGTCTTCGTCATTCTATTTTCTCATCCCTTCTTTCAAATATTAATCTCAAATATCATTACATTTTATTCACACACATATACCTCCTTGGGAAACGAACTTAATTGGGTCATTAACACTTGATTTTCTTAAGTCATTTTTTTAATACTTACCTCTCATATACGCTCTTTTTTGTTTTCGTAAACAAGAGACGTATTTTACAACAATCAGCATGCAAGGTAATGTCCTAAAACATAAATGACCATAAAGGAAAAACGGGAATCAAACATCGGTTCCCATACATAAGCCCAAACATAAATAAAGTAAAATGATTAGGGACAAAACAAGTGTCCAAGCCATCATAAAGCAAATGAAGTGCAAGGGAAAGAAGTCTAAGACAGCTCCCATCCTATGCACGTCCTCTCCATGCTCGAGTCTGTCCTTGGGTACCTGTCGATTGGGTCATGGAAAGGAAAATATACTGTTGAGCAATACGCTCAGTGAACGAATATATGACAATGATATGAATGGTATAAACATAAGTAAGGTATGAAATGAAAGTAAAGTGCAACGGAGTAATGTATGTCCTAGAAAACCTAGTGTAAGTTTATAAAACTAGTTTCATATTCTGAAATGACTTATGTTTATTTTATACTAAAAACTGTATTTTAAATATGTCCAAGAGCCCATATAGATCATGAGGTATCAACGTTCATGAATACTTATAGTGGTTACCTCATCATGCAATTAGAGGGGCTGCCTCTAATTAATATATAATATGAGTAGAGGGATCAGCTCCTGTAACGGATGCAAGGCACACACCGCAGTTACCATGAAATCATACTAACTTGTCCTAGGATGCACCCATTCGCCCCACATGATAGTAGTAACATAGGCCAAATAACATAAAGGGACGCTGCGAGCAATCACTCTCACCGCAGAAGAGTCATAACACCGGTGCCTCCAGTGTTATGGTTATGGAACCCCCATAACTAGGTGAAACTGGCATGCATGTATATAGCTCAGGCAATCTAAAATAATCATAATATATAATGATGTGTTTAAGACACATAAACTACTAGAGAAACCAGATGGGTGCAAACAGAGAATCCAAATATAGGAAAGAATGTCCTTACTGAAGGACGGAATATCCGTACCTTGTGTCAAGTAAATGAAGATGAAAACGAAAATGGAAGATCACTCCGACTTCACGATAGTTACATAATAAAAAGAGACATGTATGAGTTGTCTGATTAACTTATAATTAACTGATTATTAGTTTACTTGGTGTATTCTTAACTTGTTTTACTTGTTCTTGTTCTGTTTTTAAGTGTTCTTACTTATATTACTGATTAATGTTAAATCACGTGTTTCTCAATGTTTCATGTATTCTGATTAGTGTATTTCATGTTTTTATGTGTTAATATACTTGTTATATTATAATGAGTAGCTTCCTAAAAATAGCAGGTTTCCAAAATTAGTAAGTTTCTAAAAATAGAAAGTTGCTAAAATTAATTAGTATCCAAAATAGAAAGTTTCCGTAATTAGAAATAAGCCTTGTTAACAAGTATAAAATATAAGCTATAGTGTTAATAATAAAAATGCATGGTTTTACTAGAGATTATTAATTAATAAAATTACATGATTAATTTAATAAAACTTTAACTTAACTTGATAATTATGTAATTAAATTAAAGTAGGATTATTAATTTAATTATGTAACTGAATAAATACTTAGGCTAATTTTCATGATTAATTATATTAATTAATTATAACCTAAGTTTTCTAATTAATTTAATTATAACTTGTATTTAATAATTAAATTAGCAACTTAACAAGCAAACATATTCATGTGTACCCGAGCCTATTGAGACTCTCATGTCTCGGTCGCACTAAACAACAACGCAATTAAGCAGAACAGTGCAATAACAAGTCTGTCCAATATATGTTTTCAGTTCTGTCCAGCATATTTTATATAATTTTGTCCAACATATTTTATATAGTTCTGTCCAACATCTTTAAAAGCCGTATTGTCCAACATATAGGTTGTAGTGTCATCCGATATATGTACTCAGACCTACAGCCTCTGTTTAAGTACCCCCTGTTTAACAATACCTTACCCCCGACTGTTAACCGTTGACCATGCTATGTACAGACTACCCACCGAGATTCTGGGACTCTCGGTTGCCACTGTTTATGTTAGCCTCAAAATATTGAGTCAAACAAGAATGCTCGGTCATAGTTTATTATTGTAACATTTATTAGAACGTTGTAATACGTAGTATAATAAACGTGACATTACGGGCTTGATGGCTAGCTTAAAAGGCCTCTTTCAAGGTACTAAGCATTTATTCAAGCCCGACCCAATCAACTATATAGCCCGTTATGCCACATGTAGGCAAGGCTATAAATACCCTTCGTAGCATGTTAGGAAGGGTGTTGTTTGTTCATTTTCTTAATCTAATATTCCTAAAGTTTCACACACTTCTCTCTCTTTTCTCTCTCTACTTTCTCTCTCTATAATTCATCTACTTCATCTATTTTTCTTCCTTTCTTTCTTGTTTAATCATCACAAATTAGGGACAACAATTGGTATCAATCGTCGTGGGGTAGATTTGTGATTAGTTGTGGTTATAGATTGATTTCGTAGGTTTTTCAAGCTCAAAACACCACATCTCAATTTTTTTGTTTTCCGTGCTCTATTTCTTGATATAAATCTCCTACATAGTCGCGGTAAGGATTTGAGTGCTTTGGATTGGTTAAAATCGTGGATTTCTAAGAAAAAAAATGTCATTTTTTACTCAACTTTTTCTGAACTGTTAACACATTGCGACAAAACTTCACCTTGTTTTCCATCGCAATGCTAGAGTTTAATGATTGCGACAAACATTGTGACACACATTGTGATACGTTTCTTGGTTAGATATTACGACATAGTATTTGTTTGGATATTGCGACAGGTGTTCATTTTTTTGGCATTGCGACAGGTTCAAATTTCTACATTGTGACAGGTTCAAAGCTTCTACATTACGACAGGTTCAAAGTTGATACATTACGACAGGTTCAAGTCTCTACATTGCGACATGTTCAAGTTTCTACATTGCGAGATGGTCAAAGATTGAGACATTGCGACAGGAGACATTGCGACAGAAGAGACATTGCGACAGAAATCTTTGTACATTGCGACAGATTGTTTGACATTGCGACACATTGGAGGATTTTTTGAAAAATTCCAAAAGTACACTTATTGGTTTTTCGAGAAATTTTTTTAAGGGATTTCAACTACTTTTCTCTACAACAACAATCACTATCACATCTACTTAAGATCCATATTTATTTCTAAATTCAAAGCATATCAAGATGGATTCTACTATAGAGTATCGTGTGACGAACAACAACACCATGGTGGCGGGCAACAAAGAGAGACCACCAATGCTTGTATCAGGTTGATATACTCAATGGCAATCACGTTTTATTAGATATCTTGATTCAAGACCAAATGGTGATCTTCTCCGATGTTGTATCAAAGAAGGACCCTATACTCCCACTACAATAACTATTCCTGCAATTCCAGCAACCGATTCGACACCTAGTTCCGATGAGCAAAAAATTGAGGAAACATATGAGAACACTTCAAAAGAAAAACGTGCTTGGATTGATGCAGAGAAGGAAGCAGTCTATTTGATTCTAAGTGGGATTGGGGATGATATTTACTCAACGGTTGATGCGTGATCTACTTCAAAAGAAATGTGGTTTGCCATTGAACGCTTGCAACAAGGAGAATCACTTAACAAGCAAGATGTCAAAACAAACTTGTTCTGGAACTTTGAAAGTTTACTTCATTGGATGGAGAATCGATTGATTCTTATTACTCCAGATTCTACAAGATGATGAATGACATAATAAGAAACAATCTGTAAGTCTCCACCATGCAAGTCAACGTGTAATTTTTACAGCAACTTCAACCAGAGTGGACACGGTTTGTAACTTTGGTGAGACAACAGAGTAAGTTAGACGAGGTCAACTATCACACGCTCTTTGAAATTTTTAAACAACTTAAGAATGAGGCGAATGAACTTCGAGCTGAAAGATAACAAAGACTACTAATCCACTTGCTTTAGTGTCTACTACTCAACACGTCCAAGATCATCACTCTCGTATCCCCAAGTCATACTCCACTCAATCATCCTCACCAAGATACTCCACTTCATCCAAGTCTTCATCTCCCATAAGATCACGAGGTAAAGAACCAAGAGCACCATCATCATCATCTGAGCTATCATCTGAAGAGGACAGTGATGAAGAACAAGCTTAGAAGGATAGGGAAATGAAACAACAAATTGCCCTCATAATGAAGTCTTACAAGAAGACATACAAACCCACCAACAACAATCTTCGAACATCATCTAACACAAGGAACCGATATGTTGAGAGTCCTCCAAGGTATGACACATGTCGACGTGATGAAAGTCCTCCTATGTATGATCGAAGTCATCCAACACATGTTGAGGGTTCTGTACGGAATGATCGACAAACTGCTATGTATGATACTTAGATGATTGCTACGTTTGTTGGATATAGGGTAACTGTTGGAACTCAAGTGGTTCTGCAAAGTGGGATTCAGTGCTTTAATTGTCAAGGTTACGGGCATATATAAAGGAATATAGGAAGCCAAACGTGTTTGAGACTCTGGCTATCATAAGGAAAAGATGCTGCTATGCAAGAAGATGGAAGCTGGGGTTAAATTGTCGGCTGAGGATGATGACATTGACGATGAAGCCTCCGACCAAGAACTTTAAGCACATTACTCATACATGGCAAAGATTGAAGAAGTTATCAAAGTCACAAAAGATGACAATGGTCCTGTCTTTGATACTGAGCCAATCGATAAGGTACATACCGACGACAAATATAATGTGCTTGGTGATATTCATGAGCATAGTGAGCTTCCAACAACCATTATTGACACATGTATGATGGAAACGGTTGATAGCAATACCACACCCGATTCATCAGACATGTGCAATAATGAGTCCGAGGATGATCAACATGCAAACGAGTATGATGCTGATGAGGAGCGTATTGCGCTTGCTATCTTAATTGCTTCTTTACAAAAAGATGTTAAAGAAACTAAAAAGAGTCAAAAGCAAACTCTACTCCCACTCAAAATTTTGAAGAAAGCAAAGCTACAGTTATTGTAATAACCCAAACTTAAAATCAATCTTTAAGCCTTGTTTTTCATTAAAAGAAAATTAACTTTATATAAATTATTTCTTTTACGTCTAACCGACAATGATAATCAGTGAATGTTATTAATGTATCGTTTATTAAATAATGTGTTAGTTTTTAAATAATACAAGCCCTAGTTTTAATTATCGAAATATTAACATCCTCTTATTGACGTCGTTTTAACTTCATATGGATCGATTATTTTTCGTGTTTTAAGTATAACTTTCACATCGCAGAACTTTTAAAAATACCGGGCTTCGATAATACCCGCTTTAACAAATTGTGGGGCAAGATTTATATTTAACCTCACCCCATTTTCACTCTACGCACTTTTAATTTCTTTGCAACACTTGTACAAACTATACACACTTGTATTCCACCAAAATATTTACATTCAAATTACACCTAACATAATAACATAGATCATATCAATTAAATAAATAAAAAAACTCACTCACCTCCCTTCCCTCTTCACCATTTTCGTGTATACCACCTCCAAAACACCTTTACCATCATTTTTTGTCCATCATGCAATAATCATCCACAAATCACAAGACTAATGTACATATTCTTGAAGAAAAATACTAGTTTGAATACAATTATTGAAGAAGATGAGATTTTTTTTATAAATCAATTTAGGGGCTGATTCATTGATCATTTAAATGGGTTTATGTGAGGTATACATCACACAATGGTTGTGTATTGAGTCCCTATTGTTTTCCGATTTATAGAACCCAAATTGGTGATGTTCTTGTGCTTAAAACCCATTGATCTACAACTAGTAAGCCTAGTTCTCTTTTGACTAACTTTATTTCTTGATATTGGGTTTTATTTATTGTTTTTTTACTTTAAAGAGTGGTTTTTGATGTGTGGATTGATTGGTGGAAGTGGTATTGGCATAGGGAATAGATTAATCATGATAGAAAGTGGTTTGTGTTGATATTTGGGATAGTAGAATTGGGACAGCAGGTTCCTAGCTGAGTAACGAATTTAGTTTGGTAATATTCATGTGAATAAAAAGCATAAATAGGTAGATAGAACCCCAAGGTACATTGGGTGATTTGGATGGCCTACCAATTCATCCGGATGGCCGAGATACGATCAAATCATTGAAACTAGCCCCGAATGAATGACCTGCAGATAGTTTGTGTTTTAACTGCAATATTTTGGCTTAAAGCCTACTTTATAATTACACAAATGGATAGGTTATAATCTAATGTCAAAGTGGCGAGTTGGACGGTTTACCAATTCACCCGGATGACTAAGATATGGTCAATTTATTGTTACTAGTTTTACCGAAAGCCTAGAAAATTTAGTGTAGATAGTTTGTCACTTTGTAATATATTTTTGTCTTATAGCCTACTGTATTTTAACATGGATAGATATGTGATCACCTCAGCTCCTATTGTTGAGTTGGATGATTTCGTAACGCATCCGTAAGGCCGATTTATGACCAAAACAAGTTTTAAAGCTAGAAATTGTGACCAGATGTTAAAAGAAGTATAAGTCTCAAACTTTTTATACTTAGCCTTACTTTTGAAATATAATACATGTAGTAAATAAGTAAATTTTTTGGTGAGTCTTTGTTTGGGATTAAACGAAGTTACGAAATAGGGATTACACTAAAAACGCCTAGACATAAAAATATATTAAATAATTTGTTTTGACACTTAAGGTTCAATTGATAATTTTACTTAGGTTCTGAATATTTAAGAGTGTTTGGCTTATAATGACAGTAAAATAAAATCATTAATCTCAATTTAGGAGAAAGCCGTTTGTTAATACCTATCACGGATATTGAGATATGGTTTCACTAACTCGGGGTTCGGGCAGAATTCCGTATTAAAGTTATGTTTAAAACGGGTTAACGAGGGTAAATAAATTAAATAAGGTAAATGATTATGACTTGAATATATATAATATTTTGGGGTAATTTACTCAAGTCCTTAAGGGATGTTTGGTTAATTCCTATTTGGTTAGTGATCATAGAATGCCATTACCACAATCATCGATCCTCATTCATCTTTTTGTTGTTTTTGTCGTGTGAGTTCTATTTTCGTAATACTAAGTCACCATCCTTTCTAGGTGATACTTAGCGGCCGTCGTTTGGCGTCGTCATTAATCTAACTTCAACACTTCTACTTCATTATTCTCATTGGCTTAAGGTGAGTTAATAGACTCACATTTAAATCTATTTATGTTTTACAAACCCGCGAGGGGGATACATGCTTGTTTTAGAAAATCGAACACAAGTTGTTTTATTATGTGAACGTTGCTAAGAGTGTTATGTAGTGGCCTTTCCTTCATGGACTGTTAATTACCGATAACTGGTAAACGCTTGTACAATAATAACAGATCTATTTTGGCCTAACGACCTGTCTGGAGTATGTTTCTTGCGGGGAGCATACGAGGACATATTGTATTTAGTATTGGGAGTGTATCACTCCGGGTTGGGCACATGGTTAAGGTTCGGTTCGTGGCTCTAGCATTGTTTGATTGTTCTATGAATATAGTTTTTATTAAGCTTGTGTTCAAAGTTATTATTTATAAACTCTATGGATTCACTCGATGTTTTTATTGACGTTTTAGCATGTTTATCTCAGGTTTATATTAGCTTGCTTGGATGGGATTGGATGTGGATATCGAAGGATGTGGACTTGGTGAACTTTTTAAATGGGATAAAATGTTTTAAAAAGAAAAAAATTGTATATTGTAACTCATTTGAAAATAATTTTCTTAACTTCATTAGGACCTTGTAACTCTGATCTTTTTGATGAAATTATTATTGGTAAACGTTTCTTTTAAATTCGTTTACTGTGACTCGTGAGCTTGTATTATGAAGTAGCACCCCAATTTGTATTCCGTTGCGTTGTAAATTTGGGGGTGTTACAGATTGGTATCAGAGCTCGAGTCATAGCGAACTAGGTCGTTTTTCAAAACCTGGACTATGACTGTTTTCGAAAAAATTTCACGAGTCGTTCACCGATGTCCGATATCCGCACGTGCAATCCTTTCCGATTCTTTATGGGCTTTGTGATAGGCCTTTAATTGTATATTTTATACCATATGCATGCGTGATATAAATTTTAATTATATACGTACAATATCGTTCTTTGACGAACCACTAGATCTCTATTTACGCCTTTCGATCATCCCTATTGATGTACTTTCGATTGTACAATTTATACTAAATAATGGTGTTTCCATTATCATCTGATATGACTAATTTTGTATATATGTAATATATACGTTACGATATTATATATATCTATGTATATGAAACATGGTTAGATTTTGTTTGTGTTATGGTTTAGTTTTTCTCTTTTGACCCGCGACTAAGGACGAAGGAGACGAAACTATTTCCTCTCTGGTCTTTTTGGTGAATCATTAAAAGTAATCTCTATTACTAATATAATCATTTATTTTTCGACATAATTTGTTGTTGATAAAAGTCTGTGATGAGATCCGTCGAAAACTTGCTTAGATTAGTTGAAAGAGTTGTTGAGAAAATTTCATGATTTGAAACGCGTGTATACATGGGTCTAAACATGATTAAATTGATTTTTAGGTCAAATATAAACTTTGGCATGTTTTATAATATACGCTCGGGAGTGGAAACTTTGTCACGTATTTGGAGGTTTGAGATTTTGTAAAAACTTATTGTTATATTTTAAATAAGATAAAATTTATTTTTACGAATATTTTAACGTAAGACAAAGCTTGTGTTTTGTTATAATTAATAAAATAATAAAAATAAAAATATACACATTAAGTGCAAATTTAAATACTTGAAAATTATTAATTAAAAGTTGACATAAATTTTGAAAGAGCGATTCGAGCATTTTAGAATCAGTTTTAGCCATCCGGCAAAACACGATTCTTGTTCGAAATGTTGTTGTTACCCTTAAACTCTTGACATATCTTAGGTGTACCTTGACTCCTGGTGTAAGTAATTTCAGTAGCAAATATATTTCTCGTTCACCTCATTCAGTCTCATTGATTCTTGATTTCTACTCTTTATACTTGCATTGATCCTTGATTCCAAACCACCTTAGCGTCATTTTATGAAGCAAAAATTTCCAAGAATATATATTAATATATAAAGTATTTTATCGAACTAAATACCAAATTGTGTTGATATTTTTTTACAAGAAGACGAAGGAAAAATATGTTTCCCACGAATGAATATACAAATAGTTGATGTATTTCTAGAAACAAGGGTAAAAATAAATTTTCGATTTCTATGTCACGTGATTTACTTATTTTCAAGAATAAGTCAAAAACTATCGTAATCTTGTATGTTGTGCAATAATCATAAAGTTTCTTTTAGTAGCGTCGAATATGTCGTCACTCGGTCCTCAATTATGCATAGCCTAGCTAACTATGCATAATTCAGGAAGAGTCGTGATGTATTAAATGTGTCATTGCTCAGTCCTTAAATATACATAACCTAGCTAACTATGCATAATTAAGGAAGAGCCACGTCGTGTCAGATCAGTCGTTGCCTTTAAAATAGTGGTTTTGAATAAATGTTTGGGTGAGAACACTTTCAAATGGTGGATCCTTATGCAAGTAATCATGTTCGATTCGATTCTGTAAGAACATGCTCCAAAATCTTTGTGTTCCTTGACATATTCTCTTTCGACTAGTGTTAGCTTAGAAAGTAACCTTGACCGAATATTTCCGTAAAACATTTTAATTTGTCATGCATAACGTGTGAATCCCGTGTAAATCACCATGTTGGTGATGAATTACCAAGAAACCTCGTACCGAAACTAAGAAGAAATTTTAACAAGATTAGCAGACTGCTAAACTGGAGGAAAGCCGAGTTTGAGTAACTTCGAGGCCATTGAAGAATATATCTTCCCCCAAAACGTATGTGTTCGGTCATCTTATGTCACGGACGAATCTTCATAGACTCGAGTTTTGAATTCGAGGTGTTTGATTTGTTCATATTCTGCCTTGTGAACTCGAATACTAACGTAGAGTGCTGACTCGTATACCAATGTAGGGTCACACAAGGATGGTTCAAAAAGGAGAGCCTTCGACGCAAGAGCCAAGCACAATGGTCAGATCCTACTAGATCCAGTGGTGACGTCCGTCATCATAATCTGTAGGGAATAAAACGATACATGATGGATAGTTGAAGTTTGTTGACCGCGCATCCGTAGATGAAAGACAATCCTGTTTGCCGTCTTCGTTTATTCAGTTGAGGAATCCTTGTGCTTAACTTGATCCCCTTTGATCGTCGGTGGTCAAACGTCGGATAGCCATAGTTGAATCTATGTGCAAAACCTTTGCTTGTAATGTGTTTATGTGATATGTGATTTAGTCAAGTGGCCGTACGTTGTGCGAGCTCGAGGCGGCATCGTGAAATGACGTCCGATCGTGGGTAACGCGTACCCTATATTCATTTGGGTATGTATCCGTTAGTGAGCACCCCGTATAATCATTTGGGTATGTATCCGTTAGTGAGCACCCTGTAATATCATTTGGGTATGTATCTGTTGGTGAGCACCCTGTAATATGTTTTGGGTATGCATCCGTGTGTGAGCACCCTCCTATGACAAAAATCTTTTTGGATATGCATCCATGGCTATCAAGCCCGTGAACATCCTTTAGCCTGCAAACTTTCTTTTGACTGGACTTATCTAAAAATCCTGTCAAATATTCATATTTATCATGGCTTGGCTATTTAGTAAGCATGAGTTAACTTGATTGAATTTATTGATTTGACATGGCTTGATTAGTTTGTAAGCGTGTCGTAATGTGATTATATGTGCTTAGTGATAACATTCAGTGTTTTAATTTATGACTTAGTGCATTCGATGGAGTAATGTATACTCCGAATGATTTCCGCATTGATGAAATCTCTTATGATGAAAGGATTTCCTGTTAGCGATCATGTGATTAGCTGATTTTGTACGATTAGTAACAATTGCCTTGTTTTGAGTAATTTTGTAACGCATTCAATGGAGTTATATACTCTCGAGACCATTTCCTATTATGTGATCTCTTTTAACGAGACCCGCGGACAATATGTGTATCGATTTTATCGGTGCGATCACTGATGGTATTGAATTGATTGTTGCTTTGAAAGTTTTCAAATGCGTTCACTCCAATAGATTCGTAATTTGTATATGGATTTTTTTCTTTCGAATTTATATCGACCGCCGAAAGCTTGATGAGCTATTAGTAATGCACCAAGAATCTTTCCTTATAAGGATATCTATTACATTCATCTCGTTCCCTTATTCCCGTTACATATGAGCAGGTACGCGGAGCTGGAGCCCGACATGTTCGCCTGTTGGACCGAGTTTTCGTCCACTTTGGATTCTTTGCCTTTAGACTCGATAATTCTTTGACTTTTTTTCATCCAATCTTCGATGAAAACTCCGACGATGCCTTGTCTATCCTCACTTTTTAGCCATTAAAACGATGACTACTAATACGAATTAAGCGCCGGGAGGTCGCTTCCTAAAGGGGTGAATAGTGTAATAACCCAAACTTAAAATCAATCTTTAAGCCTTGTCTTTCATTAAAAGAAAATTAACTTTATACAAATTATTTCTTTTACGTCTAACCGAAAATGATAATCAGTGAATGTTATTAATGTATCGTTTATTAAATAATGTGTTAGTTTTTAAATAATACAAGCCCTAGTTTTAATTATCGAAATATTAACATCCTCTTATTGACGTCGTTTTAACTTCATATGGATCGATTATTTTTCGTGTTTTACGTATAACTTTAAAATCATAGAACTTTTAAAAATACCGGGCTTCGATAATACCCGTTTTAACAAATTGTGGGGCAAGATTTATATTTAACCTCACCCCATTTTCACTCTACACACTTTTAATTTCTTTGCAACACTTGTACAATCTATACACACTTGTATTCCACTAAAATATTTACATTCAAATTACACCTAACATAATAACATAGATCATATCAAATAAATAAATAAATAACTCACCCACCTCCTTTCCCTCTTCACCATTTTCGTGTATACCACCACCAAAACACCTTTACCATCATTTTTTGTCCATCATGCAATAATCATCCACAAATCACAAGACTAATGTACATATTCTTGAAGAAAAATACTAGTTTAAATCCAATTATTGAAGAAGATGAGATTTTATTTATAAATCAATTTAGGGGCTGATTCATTGATCATTTGAATGGGTTTATATGAGTATACATCACGCAGTGGTTGTGTATTGAGTCCCTATTGGTTTCCTATTTATAGAACCTAAATTGGTGATGTTCTTGTGCTAAAAACCCATTGATCTACAACTAGTAAGCCTAGTTCTCTTTTGACTAATTTTATTTTTTGATATTGGGTTTTATTTATTGTTTTTTTTACTTTAAAAGAGTGGTTTTTGATTTGTGGATTGATTGGTGGAAGTGATATTGGCATAGGGAATAGATTAATCATGATAGAAAGTGGTTTGTGTTGATATTTGGGATAGTAGAATTGGGACAGCAGGTTCCTAGCTGAGTAACGAATTTATTTTTGTAATATTCATGTGAATAAAAAGCATAAATAGGTAGATAGAACCCCAAGGTATATTGCGTGATTCGGATGGCCTACCAATTCATCCGGATGGCTGAGATACGATCAAATCATTGAAACTAGCCCCGAATGAATGACCTGCAGATAGTTTGTGTTTTAACTGCAATATTTTGGCTTGAAGCCTACTTTATAATTACAAAAATGGATAGGTTATAATCTAAAGTCAAAGTGGCGAGTTAGACGGTTTACCAATTCACCCGGATGACCAAGATATGGTCAATTTAGTGTTACTAGTTTTACCGAAAGCCTAGAAAATTTAGTGTAGATAGTTTGTCACTTTGTAATATATTTTTATCTTATAGCCTACTGTATTTTAACACGGATAGATACGTGATCACCTCAGATCCTATTGGTGAGTCGGATGGTTTCGTAACTCATCCGTAAGGCCGATTTATCACCAAAACGAGTTTTAAAGCTAGAAATTGTGACCAAATTTTAAAAGAAGTATAAGTCTCAAACTTTTTATACTTAGCCTTACTTTTGAAATCTAATACCTGTAGTAAATAAGTAAACATTTTGGTGAGTCTTTGTTTGGGATTAAACGAAGTTACGAAATAAGGATTACACTAAAAACGCCTAGACATAAAAATATATTAAATAATTTGTTTTGACACTTAAGGTTCAATTGATAATTTTACTTAGGTTCTGAATATTTAAGAGTGTTTGGCTTATAAGGACAGTAAAATAAACTCATTAATCTCAATTTAGGAGAAAGCCGTTTGTTAATACCTATCACGGATATTGAGATATGGTTTCACTAACTCGGGGTTCGGGCAGAATTCCGTATTAAAGTTATGTTTAAAACGGGTTAACGAGCGTAAATAAATTAAATAAGGTAAATGATTATGACTTGAATATATATAATATTTTGGGGTAATTTACTCAGGTCCTTAAGGGATGTTTGGTTAATTCCTATTTGGTTAGTGATCATAGAATGCAATTACCACAATCATCGATCCTCCTTCATCTTTTTGTTGTTATTGTCGTGTTAGTTCTATTTTCGTAATACTAAGTGATACAATGATTTAGTATGGGTTCAGATTAGTCTCGATATCCTCTCGAATTGATCTAGGCCTTAAGTGGAATGATTGTTCTTGGTTACTAAATAAAGGTGTTTGGTTTTCTATTCTAATAAAAAGTGGAAATGAAGGTTTAAATCAAAGGCAATTACTCTAATTAAGATTAACAAAAACTTGGCTGAAAATTTAAAGTTCAAAATAGAATCAAATTAAAATTAAAGTTGACAAATAAATTGTGAAATATGAGTAGAGAAACAGTAAATTAATCAACAGTAAAACAATAGCATTAAAATACTCAAAAATAATTGATTCGGAACTAACTGATTCGGAAGACACTATTCACTCATCCGGAACTTGCTCATTCGGAACATACTCATCCGGAACTTTCCGAATGAATGTTCATTCGGAACTTGCTGAGTCGGAAGTTGCTGATTCGGAACCTTCAGATTGATTCGGAACTTTTGTCTCGTCCGGAAGTCACTGGTTCGGAAGTTTTAAACTTCCGAATGAAGAACTGGTTCGGAACTTATGGCCTGATTCGGAACCTTCCGGATGAAGGTTGATTCGGAAGTTGCTGATCCGGAAGTCACTGATCCGGAACTTAGTGTTTGGTTCGGAAGTTTCCGAATGAAGCCTTCATTCGGAACTTTTTGTCTTGGTTCGGAACTTTGGAAACCAGATACAGAAACAGTAACGAAGAACACGGAACACAGGTTTTTAATCAAAATCAAATCAAACACTTAAAAAGGTTTTACCAATTTAAACACAAATCATTTAGACAATATAAGCAACAAATCCCACTAATAAAAACACAAATCCAAACAACTTTTGAAGATCAAATCAAGAAAAATAAAACTTAAGAACTTGAAGATAAAAATGGAGATGAACAAGATGAAATGAAAGATTAAACAAGAACTTTGAATTGAATGATTAATGATTTGACAAGATAAAACAAGGATTAAAATTACAAGATCAAAGAACTAATAATAAAAATCACCAATCACCCTAGTGGTGATGGTGTTCTACGAACCAGGGGGAAAGAAATGGGAGGAAGAAAGAAAAACTAGCTAACTCTAAAATGTGTATGGGATGGCCTATTTATAGGTGTTTCCTTTGGTTGGTGAGTGGGCTCTCTCTCCCGTTCTTCTTGTCTTTTCGTCTTTTCAGAAAAGCTTCCATTTTCGATTCCGATTCGGGATTTGTTGTCGATTAAATTCAACTCGTCTTTTAATTTCTTCGTTTAATAGACTTGAGTTTCTTCGACTTATATAAATCTTCCATCTTTGGTACTTTTCTTCGATAAATCTTCGAATAGTCCCAGTGACTTCAAATCTTTTGCATCTCTTGGACAATAGACTTTATCTTGAGTCTTTTTCTTTAGTAAAACCCGTGCAATCCCATGTTTTCTTCAATATTTATCCGGTTGGCTCTGAAAACACAATAAACACAAAAACCACGCATAATTCCAAACAAATGATATTAAATACGTGTTTTGGTCTCGTTTTAGCCCGAATTAAGTGGTAAAAGGATGGGTGTTTACACACCTATCAAATCCCCTACACTTAACCATTGCCATGCCCTCATGCAATGCTTAGTGATAAAGCAAGTTTACACTTCTCTCATAATTAATCAACCTTGGCCTTATTTAAAATACTACTAAACAAAAATTAAAGAAATAAAACTTCAAAAGTAACAAAAGGATAGAAAACCATTTTCACTTGAAAATAGCTACATGGAAATAACTTGAAGAAAAATCGATGACTTACATTAGGGCTTTGGTGCTGCGAAGATTTATCACCCTCAAGTTTCACGTTCCCCAAACTAAGCTTAAAAACGAGATCATTGTTATTATAAGTTAGCAATTCAAACACTTACACACATGGCTTAATTAAATGCTTAAACTCCCTTATTCCTAGGTGTATCTCTTATATTTTATTTTTGTCTTAGAATGATCATGAAGATGCATTTTTGGACTTATTTCGATAGTTTATTAGGGCTGAAAGCAAAGTAGGACGATTTGATCAATAGTTAGCTAAAGGACAAAATCTCTTAAAACTGCTTCTCGGGATATCAAAAAGTTCATATCTTGGCATAACTTGGTTCGCGATTTGAGACCTTTCTCGGGCCGATATTTGGCATGTACTTCATACTTCATATCTTCGAGAGACGTTCTTGAGATAATGGTCTTCTCATCATAATAGAGTTTTCTTCACTTGGAGACTTTTGAGGGGTACTCCAATTTTGTTGACCACGACTTCATGATTATTTCTTCAATCTCTAATTGGGATTTTGAGATACAACGATCCGCCTCCTTTTCGGACTTGGATCTATTTATCCTCATACCTTGTTAGGGTCTTTTCGGATAGACTTCTCCATGATCTTTATGGGAGTTGATTGCTTCTCGTCGTGAGTCTTGATCCTTCATATTGACTTTAGGAATAATGCTTTTCACATCACTTTGGATCTTCAGCAATAAAATTGAATCCTCATGCCTTGTTAGGGCCTTTTCGGACTCGCCAATCTTCGCGCCCCGCTTCATAAGTTATGCCTTGGCTATGAACTCTTATCATTACCGAGCAACTTTTAAACGATCTTGGGCTAGAAGCTAAGTAACTTTTCAAATCGTAAGACCTTACTTATTGCAGATAAATTATTAGCAAGTGATGGGAGAATAGGCAAATAATTACACCAAGTGAGCTTGCGCAAGAATACTGACTTATAATTGACTCTATCATTTCTCGTCCTCCACAATTTAAAATCTCAAGTAATGAGACTCGTGGATACTTAGCCTAATAAACCAATTAAGGTCTACTTGGTTAAGGATACTAGCTAGAATAAACTTGGATAAGTCTATTCGGGTTGAGTCAAAATAAACGCAACGGGCCTAATATGTCAAAAACTTCTAAACTAGCTACGCCACTTTATTAATATTTTTGACTTTATTGCGGGATATATACATATGAAAGCAACGATAAAAATTTAAAAATTACGACTAGATGGCCAAAGTTAATAAAAAATTTGAAAAATGTTGAAAAATAGGATTTTCCGGTTAATTGAAGGCATTTTCATGGAAAAGTCCACTTAAAACTTCGATAGAAGTCTCCCCTACACTTAAGATAAACATTGTCCTCAATGTTTAAGCATGTGGGAAAAGTTTCCCCTACACTTATGACATTGTGCACGTTGGTTAACTCAAGTTAAGGAAGAGACGACTAAAGTGATCAATTTCAAATGTGAGTATGAAGAAAATTGAATCACGATAGTTGAGAGGTAGAACCGGATTTCGGATAAACACGGGAGCACGGTTCTTCAAAGATTCCAAGAGTGCACTTATCCCTGTAATCACATCACCACAAAAGGCAAACACATATAGAAGTCTCCCCCTACACTTAGGGGATTAAAACATACAAGGATAGATACTCGGGCTGCCTCCCGAGGAGCGCTTGTTTTTGATAACCGAGTCACGAGCCTGACTCGACCCAAAATTAGTTCATGGGGAACGTGGTGAGGGATGGAATCACCTCCTTAGAGGTGTCCTCACCAAAGTACAACTTCACTCGTTGGCCATTCACCTTAAAATTTGGTCCATTAGGTTGAGCAAGCTCGAGAGTACCATATGGAAAAATTTGGGCAATGGTGAATGGGCCGGACCAACGAGATTTGAGCTTTCCCGAAAAGATTTTCAACCGAGAGTTAAAAAGTAAGACTTTGTCTCCAACATGGAACTCTCGGTTTTTGATCTTAGAGTCGTGAATGAGCTTAGTTCTTTCCTTATAGATCAAAGAATTTTCATAAGCCTCATTACGGAGTTCATTCAGCTCATTGAGTTGGATCTTGCGTAGGTCACCGGCTTTGTTTATATCAAAATTAGCCCACTTCAAGGCCCAATAAGCCTTGTGCTCCAACTCAATGGGGAGGTGGCACGCTTTCCCGTACACAAGACGATAGGGCGTACAGCCGATCGGGGTCTTGTAAGCAGTACGGAAAGCCCACAAAGCATCATCGAGTTTATCAGCCCATGCGGCACGATGCTCACCCACGGTCCTTTCAAGAATTCGCTTCAGCCCTCGGTTTGATATTTCAGCCTGGCCATTAGTTTGTGGGTGGTAGGCTGTGGAAAGACGATGATTTACACCGTACTTAGCCATGACTCTAGCAAATTGGTCATTGCAGAAATGAGTCCCACGATCACTAATAATGGCGCGAGGCACACCGAATCTAGCGAATAGAGCTTTCAAAAAGTTACAAACCACCCTTGCATCATTAGTAGGCAAAGCTTTGGCTTCAACCCACTTAGAAACGTAGTCAACGGCTACAAGGATGTATTTGTTTCCTTTAGAAGAAGGGAATGGCCCCATAAAGTCGATACCCCAAACATCAAAAATTTCACACTCTTGTATAAAATTCTGAGGCATCTCGTCTTTATGTGTGATTTTGCCTTGCTTTTGGCAAACATCACATCGCTTAACCATATCGTGAGCGTCACGGTATATGGAGGGCCAATAAAATCCCGAATCAAACACTTTCTTAGCGGTGTAGTTGGGACCAAAGTGACCACCGGTGGGTCCTTTGTGGCAAGCATCAAGGATGTCCGACGCTGCCGGTCCATCAACACATCGGCGAATTATCAGGTCAGCACATTGTTTGAATAGGTAAGGGTCGTCCCAAAAGTAAGTCTTGATGTCGGTAAAGAACTTCTTCTTTTGCTGGGACGTCAACCCTTCCTTGAGAATTCCACCCGCCAAGTAGTTTGCAAAGTCCGCAAACCACGGGGTTTCATTCGGCTTCGAGTTTATAGACATTAAGGTCTCCAAGGGAAAAGAATCATTGATTTCTTTGGTCGGATGATCCCCTTGGTATGGATCCTCAAGTCTACTAAGATGGTCCACGACTAGGTTTTCTGCTCCTTTTTTATCGCGGATGTCGATTTTAAATTCCTGGAGCAGCAAAACCCAGCGAAGAAGTCTTGGTTTGGAATCTTGCTTTGTCAACAAGTACTTCAACGCGGAATGATCGGTGTACACAATGGTGGTGGAAAGGACAAGATAGGGGCGGAATTTTTCAAAAGCATAGACAACAGCTAAAAGCTCTTTCTCAGTTGTCATATAATGCAATTGTGCCCCAGTCATTGTCTTGCTAGCGTAATGGATTGGTTGGAAGTGTTTATTCACTCTTTGTCCAAGAACCGCTCCAATAGCAAAATCACTAGCATCGCACATCAACTCAAAAGGAAGCTCCCAATTAGGGGTGACCAAGACGGGTGCCTTAGTTAGCTTATCCTTAAGTAAGTTGAAGGCTTCAAGACACTCTTTGGAAAAGATAAAAGGAGTATCTTTTTCCAAGAGGTGGGTCATCGGGCGAGCGATTTGAGAAAAGTCTTTTATAAATCGGCGGTAGAAGCCCGCATGACCCAAGAAACTTCTCACACCCTTCACAGTGGAAGGTGGAGGCAACTTTGCTATAACATCAACTTTAGCACGGTCTACTTCAAGACCGGCTTTCGAAATCTTATGTCCAAGCACGACGCCTTCTTTTACCATGAAATGGCATTTTTCCCAATTTAGAACAAGGCGAGTGTCTTCACACCGCTTTAGCATACGTTCTAAATTGGCAAGGCAAGCAGAGAAGGAATCCCCGAAGACCGAGAAATCATCCATGAAGACTTCCATGGTTTGTTCAACCATGTCATGGAAGATAGCTAACATACACCTTTGGAAAGTCCCTGGCGCATTACATAAACCAAAAGGCATGCGTTTGTAAGCGAAAGTGCCGTAGGGACAAGTGAATGTAGTCTTCTCTTGATCTTGGGGATCGATGGGTATTTGAAAATAACCCGAGAAACCATCGAGAAAGCAGTAATATTCATTACCGGCTAATCGTTCAAGCATTTGGTCCATGAAAGGTAGAGGGAAATGATCCTTTCTCGTGGCATCATTGAGTTTGCGGTAGTCTATACAAACTCTCCACCCAGTAACGAGACGAGTGGGAATCAACTCGTTGTGTTCATTGGGAACAACGGTTATTCCGCCCTTCTTGGGCACACAATGGATTGGACTAACCCACGGGGAATCCGAAATAGGGTAAATCATACCCGCATCAAGAAGTTTGATAACCTCTGTTTTGATGACTTCATGTATTTTTGGATTCACCCTTCGTTGGCTTTGAATAGTGGGCTTATAGTCGTCCTCCATGAGAATTTTGTGCGTGCAGAAGTGAGGATCAATTCCACGAATATCCGAGATTTTCCACGCAATAGCTTTCTTGTGAGCTTTCAACACAGCAACGAGGCGAGTCTTCTCTGCATCTTTCAAATCCTTTGCAATAATGACGGGCGACTTCTTGTTGTCGTCAAGGAATACGTACTCGAGATGTGGCGGCAACTCCTTTAGTTCCAAATCCGGAGGATTTTCGACGGGAGGCGTTTTCAACGTCGGAGTATCGATAGCAATGACCGTGGGAGATGGAGGCGAAGGATTGTCTTCGGTGAGCAGATTGTCAAAGAAACTCATATCTTCATCCCCCTCGGTGGGAGAATCATTAGTAGCTAAATTCGCATCTCCCATGGTAGCTTCAAGATTGTTCCAGAATAAATCACTATCTCCAAATAGAGACAACGATGAATCAATGGAGGACACGGTCTCAACATTGGGAAGAGAGGTAGGAATACTCTTGCAAGCATCATTAAAGTGTTCTTCACAAGCCTCATCAAGAACGTCAATACAATTAACGCTCTCATATGAATAAGGCTGTTTAGACAACTTTCCCATGTTGAAGACTACTTTGTCGTCACCCACTCTCATGATAAGCTCACCGGCTTCAACATCAATGAGAGTGCGACCGGTCCTCAAGAATGGACGACCAACAATAAGTGGCACACGGGGGTCCATTTCGTAGTCGACGACAACAAAATCAGCAGGGAAGGTGAATTTGTCGACTCCTACAATAACATCTTCGGCTATCCCCACTGGATAAGCAACCGTACGGTTGGCCAATTCCAAAGTCATTTTAGTGGGGACTAGCTCTGGGAGAGATAATTGCTTCCAAACACTTAGAGGCATGAGATTAATACTGGCACCTAGATCGGCTAGGGCCATGCAATTCTCAACTCCCGGGAAATTGCAAGGGATAAGAAAACGACCCGGATCACCAAGCTTGGTTGGTAATTTCCTTAAGAGCACTGCGGAGCAGTTCTCATTAAGTTGGGTGTTGGCAATGTCGAGGAGCTTTTCCTTGTCGCTCAGAAGGTCTTTAAACATTTTGGCGTATTTGGGCATGTGAGCGAGAGCCTCAGCGAAGGAGATATTGAAATTCAGTTGTTTAAACATTTTCAGAAAGTTAGAAACCTGAATATCATCCTTGCTCTTTTGCTTCTCTTTCCTCAACCTTGAAGGATAAGGTATATTGGAAGAAGAGGAAGGCTTTAAGGGAATAGGGTCACTCACAACCACGGGTGGAGGAGGGGTAGAAAGAAGAGGTGGAGAAATTGGGGAAGGAGAAGGAGGAGGAATGGGAGCAGGCGACTCGTTTTCCTTAGTCACAACCACCGGTGGAGGTATAGGAAGCTCGGGTTCCTTTGTACCTTTACCACTCCGAGTGGTGATTGCTTTCATCTCCCCTCTTGGGTTTGCAACGGTGTTACTCGGAAGAGTACCCGAAGAAGAGGGTTGACTACTTTGGAAGAAACTAGCCATCATGTTCCTCAGATCATTCGTCTGGCTATCCAACGTGTTTCTCATATCAGCTCGCAAATCATTTCCTTGCTTTACCAAATCTGCCTTCAAATTGCGCACTTCCTCTTGGAGATTTCCCACTATCACATCATTGGTCCTCATATAGGTGGCGACCTCTTGGTGTAGTGCAGTGTTGGTTTGGTTGGAAGGAGCATGGTATGCAGGTGGTTGGTAAGCAGGTTGTTGGTAGATTTGATTGTTACGTTGAGGCGGTTGTTGCTGCTTGTGAGGTGGAATATATGGTTGTCGAGGTTGTTGTTGTTGTTGAGTAGGGCGGTTAAGGTTTTGTTGTTGGTTTGGGTTGGTAGGAGGAAAGCCAGGTGGTGAAAGATAGTTGTTTGATCGATAGCTAAGCAAGTTACAGTCACCTTGAGGTCTAGCTTGGTAAGCAGGTTGTTGGTAGGTGCCATATGCCGCATTCACATTCTCAGCAGGGTAATCTTGGGTGGCGGTACAAGTTGTGTAGGAATGGGGACCACCGCATATCTCACAAGGTTGGCTGACAGCGTTCACTTGTGCATTTTTGGCGTTGTTGCTGTTGTTGTTGCTGACGGTGTGGGTGACAAGCGATTCAAGAAGCGTAGTGATTTTGTCAAGTCGCTTGTCGCTGTCATTAGTGCTAGCACTAGCAACATTGGTCCTAACACTCTTGGTTTGCACACGAGACTTGTTCTCAATGATATCCCAAGCAGCATTGGAAGTCTTAGCCAATAAATTACCCCCCGAGGCACTATTCAGTGAATCTTGGTCACTCATGCTTAAACCATTGTAAAAAGTATTTATTTGATGAACTTTGGTAAAACCATGTTGTGGGCATTTTCTTAAAAGATCTTTAAAACGATCCCAAGATTCACTGAATGACTCATCGTACTTTTGTTCAAAGTTTATAATCTCATTCCGCAAAGCGGTAGTACGAGAGGGTGGAAAAAAGTAGTTGATAAACTTTGTTTCCAAATCCGTCCACGAGAGAATACTCTGTGGCGGTTCCTTAGCAAGCCAATGCCGGGCTTGTCCCTCTAAAGAAAAGGGAAAAAGTTGTAACCTTATAACCTCCTGTGGAACCCCATTGAACTTGACCGTGTTGGTGAGTTGTAGAAATCTCTTGATATGATCATGTGGGTCATCAATGGTGCGTCCCAAGAATGGTTGAGCTGAGACCATCTGGATAAAGCCTGACTTGAGCTCGAAGTTGTTGGCGGCAATTGGTGGGATGACAATTGGATCCGTGTTGCCATCAACATGAGCTTGCAGCAATTCAATCATTGGCCGATTATCCGGAAGGTGCTCATTGTTGTTGTTATTCATGTTGTTGAAAGGCGGGTTGTTGTTATTATTATTGTTGTTCGGAGGTGGTATATTATTGTTGTTTTGTACACCCGCCATGTCTAAGTTATCGAGAGGCTCGGGCTCTTGATAAGACGTGGATCGAGTGCGCATACACCTGCAAAAGAACGAACAAAGAAAAACAAAGCACAAATATTTTTGGTTTTTATTGTTTTTTTACTTTTTAGGATTTTTGAAAATTTTATATTTTTTTAGTTGTTTTTGAAAATTTTCTTGAAAAAGTAACGTTCACGGGGAACGGATCCCAAAATCCAATTTCTCACAAAAAACTTTTGATCTTAACGAGAAGAGCCGGCAGCGGCGCCATTTGATACAATGATTTAGTATGGGTTCAGATTAGTCTCGATATCCTCTCGAATTGATCTAGGCCTTAAGTGGAATGATTGTTCTTGGTTACTAAATAAAGGTGTTTGGTTTTCTATTCTAATAAAAAGTGGAAATGAAGGTTTAAATCAAAGGCAATTACTCTAATTAAGATTAACAAAAACTTGGCTGAAAATTTAAAGTTCAAAATAGAATCAAATTAAAATTAAAGTTGACAAATAAATTGTGAAATATGAGTAGAGAAACAGTAAATTAATCAACAGTAAAACAATAGCATTAAAATACTCAAAAATAATTGATTCGGAACTAACTGATTCGGAAGACACTATTCACTCATCCGGAACTTGCTCATTCGGAACATACTCATCCGGAACTTTCCGAATGAATGTTCATTCGGAACTTGCTGAGTCGGAAGTTGCTGATTCGGAACCTTCAGATTGATTCGGAACTTTTGTCTCGTCCGGAAGTCACTGGTTCGGAAGTTTTAAACTTCCGAATGAAGAACTGGTTCGGAACTTATGGCCTGATTCGGAACCTTCCGGATGAAGGTTGATTCGGAAGTTGCTGATCCGGAAGTCACTGATCCGGAACTTAGTGTTTGGTTCGGAAGTTTCCGAATGAAGCCTTCATTCGGAACTTTTTGTCTTGGTTCGGAACTTTGGAAACCAGATACAGAAACAGTAACGAAGAACACGGAACACAGGTTTTTAATCAAAATCAAATCAAACACTTAAAAAGGTTTTACCAATTTAAACACAAATCATTTAGACAATATAAGCAACAAATCCCACTAATAAAAACACAAATCCAAACAACTTTTGAAGATCAAATCAAGAAAAATAAAACTTAAGAACTTGAAGATAAAAATGGAGATGAACAAGATGAAATGAAAGATTAAACAAGAACTTTGAATTGAATGATTAATGATTTGACAAGATAAAACAAGGATTAAAATTACAAGATCAAAGAACTAATAATAAAAATCACCAATCACCCTAGTGGTGATGGTGTTCTACGAACCAGGGGGAAAGAAAGGGGAGGAAGAAAGAAAAACTAGCTAACTCTAAAATGTGTATGGGATGGCCTATTTATAGGTGTTTCCTTTGGTTGGTGAGTGGGCTCTCTCTCCCGTTCTTCTTGTCTTTTCGTCTTTTCAGAAAAGCTTCCATTTTCGATTCCGATTCGGGATTTGTTGTCGATTAAATTCAACTCGTCTTTTAATTTCTTCGTTTAATAGACTTGAGTTTCTTCGACTTATATAAATCTTCCATCTTTGGTACTTTTCTTCGATAAATCTTCGAATAGTCCCAGTGACTTCAAATCTTTTGCATCTCTTGGACAATAGACTTTATCTTGAGTCTTTTTCTTTAGTAAAACCCGTGCAATCCCATGTTTTCTTCAATATTTATCCGGTTGGCTCTGAAAACACAATAAACACAAAAACCACGCATAATTCCAAACAAATGATATTAAATACGTGTTTTGGTCTCGTTTTAGCCCGAATTAAGTGGTAAAAGGATGGGTGTTTACACACCTATCACTAAGTCACCATCCTTTCTAGGTGATACTTAGCGGCCGTCGTTTGGCGTCGTCATTAATCTAACTTCAACACTTCTACTTCATTATTCTCATTGGCTTAAGGTGAGTTCATAGCCTCGCATTTAAATCTATTTATGTTTTACAAACCCGCGAGGGGGATACATGTTTGTTTTAGAAAATCAAACACAAGTAGTTTTATTATGTGAACGTTGCTAAGAGTGTTATGTTGTGGCCTTTCCTTCATGGACAGTTAATTACCGATAACCGGTAAACGCTAGTACAATAATAATAGATCTATTTTGGCCTAACGACCTGTCTGGAGTATGTTTCTTGCGGGGAGCATACGAGGACATATTGTATTTAGTATTAGGAGTGTATCACTCCGGGTTGGGCACATGGTTAAGGTTTGGTTCGTGGCTCTAGCATCGTTTGATTGTTCTATGAATATAGTTTTTATTAAGCTTGTGTTCAAAGTTATTATTTATAAACTCTATGGATTCACTCGATGTTTTTGTTGACGTTTTAGCATGTTTATCTCAGGTTTATATTAGCTTGCTTGGATGGGATTGGATGTGGATATCGAAGGATGTGGACTTGGTGAACTTTTTAAATGGGATAAAATGTTTTAAAAAGATAAAAATTGTATATTGCAACTCATTTGAAAATAATTTTCTTAAGTTTATTAGGACCTTGTAACTCTGATCTTTTTGATGAAATTAATATTGGTAAACGTTTCTTTTAAATTCGTTTACTGTGACTCGTGAGCTTGTATTATGAAGTAGCACCCCAATTTGTATTCTGTTGCGTTGTAAATTTGGGGGTGTTACAGTTATAAAATCTAGTGAGCTTCTTGGAAGCTGCAGAGCTGAGCTTATTCAAAAAGACAAAGAGCTGGCTAGGTACAAAGAGGGTGTCATTACTACTGTTAAGGATGTGTTTGAAACTAAATACAACGAAACTCTTAAGCTTTTAGAACAAGAGAAACGTAATTATAACACCTCTTTAAGTACTGAACGACATAAAACGTATCTTGCTACCACTAAAGTGAATGAGTTAACTTAAAAGATTGGTTTTCTTTAAGAGGATAAAACTAAACTAGTCAATGCGAAGTCGGAAGAGGTTGCTAACTTGCAAAAATATTTCAAAATTAAACAAGCAAAAGACATCGACAAAGTCGTGCAACTTGAAGTTCAAATTGATCTGCATAATAAAACTGTTTATAAAACAAATCAATCTATTCAAACCATGAGAATGTTGGCACATCGTTCGATTTTCAAGGGTAAAGCTAGTTTTGCTGGTCCTAAGTACCTCGAGCAAGCTCAATCTGAGAAGATGCGACTCTATCTTGAGGAGTCCCAATAGACCGACCTTGATTATCTTCTTGTTAGGCCTGTTAGTGATGAGTCACTATGTTTTGAAGAGGAGAGTAGATCACCAGTGAATAAAGACTTTGTGAAACCATATAATTATGCTTATGAAAATAGTCTTTATGAAATTTTCAAACAACAAAAACAGAAGTCTCGTGAGAAAATATTTTACGAATGTGCACAAATAGGAATTAAATGGAGACAAGTTTTTGCCACCAAGAAAACTAATGTTTCAAAATATATCGGGTACTTGCCACATCAAGCTTCTATAAGCAAGAGTATGCAAGCACTTAGTATTCTTAAGAGTAACATTGAAAATTTCAAAAAGGTTGTTGATAATGACTGGAAAAAACGTGAACTTTTGAAAGGTGATAAAGAAATTCCTCACGATATAACTGTTCTTGTGAAAACTATTTTGATTCCTCTTGTGTAAATAACAAAGAAACACGCTTTGGATTTTGAATAGTTAATAGAGCAAGAAATGTTTGACGATTTGAAATATGTGGAATCTCTTGAAAAAGAAATTGACGACCACCAACCTGAAAGAGACGATTTTTCTATAGCATATGATCTACTCTTGCAAGAATGCCTCTCAAAAGATATTAGTAACAATTGCCTTGTTTTGAGTAATTTTGTAAGGCATTCGATGGAGTTATATACTCTCGAGACCATTTTCTATTATGTGATCTCTTTTAAGAGACCCGCGGACAATATGTGTATCCATTTTATCGGTGCGATCACTGATGGTATTGAATTGATTGTTGCTTTGAAAGTTTTCAAATGCGTTCACTCCTATAGATTCGTAATTTGTATATGGATTTTTTTCTTTCGAATTTATATCGACCGCCGCAAGCTTGATGAGCTATTAGTAATGCACCAAGAATCTTTCCTTATAAGGATATCTATTACATTAATCTCGTTCCCTTATTCCCGTTACATATGAGCAGGTACGCGGAGCTGGAGCCCGGCATGTTCGCCTGTTGGACCGAGTTTTCGTCCACTTTGGATTCTTTGCCTTTAGACTCGATAATTCTTTGACTTTTTTTCATCCAATCTTCGATGAAAACCTCGACGATGCCTTGTCTATCCTCACTTTTTAGCCATTAAAACGATGACTACTAATACGAATTAAGCGCCGGGAGGTCGCTTCCTAAAGGGGTGAATAGTGTAATAACCCAAACATAAAATCAATCTTTAAGCCTTGTCTTTCATTAAAAGAAAATTAACTTTATATAAATTATTTCTTTTACGTCTAACCGAAAATGATAATCAGTGAATGTTATTAATGTATCGTTTATTAAATAATGTGTTAGTTTTTAAATAATACAAGCCCTAGTTTTAATTATCGAAATATTAACATCCTCTTATTGACGTCGCTTTAACTTCATATGGATCGATTATTTTTCGTGTTTTACGTATAACTTTCAAATCACAGAACTTTTAAAAATACCGGGCTTCGATAATACCCGCTTTAACAAATTGTGGGGCAAGATTTATATTTAACCTCACCCCATTTTCACTCTACACACTTTTAATTTCTTTGCAACACTTGTACAATCTATACACACTTGTATTCCACCAAAATATTTACATTCAAATTACACCTAACATAATAACATAGATCATATCAAATAAATAAATAAATAACTCACCCACCTCCTTTCCCTCTTCACCATTTCCGTGTATACCACCACCAAAACACCTTTACCATCATTTTTTGTCCATCATGCAATAATCATCCACAAATCACAAGACTAATGTACATATTCTTGAAGAAAAATACTAGTTTGAATCCAATTATTGAAGAAGATGAGATTTTATTTATAAATCAATTTAGGGGCTGATTCATTGATCATTTGAATGGGTTTATATGAGTATACATCAGGCAATGGTTTTGTATTGAGTCCCTATTGGTTTCCGATTTATAGAACCTAAATTGGTGATGTTCTTGTGCTTAAAACCCATTGATCTACAACTAGTAAGCCTAGTTCTCTTTTGACTAATTTTATTTTTTTGATATTAGGTTTTATTTATTGTTTTTTTTTACTTTAAAAGAGTGGTTTTTGATTTGTGGATTGATTGGTGGAAGTGATATTGGCATAGGGAATAGATTAATCATGATAGAAAGTGGTTTGTGTTGATATTTGGGATAGTAGAATTGGGACACCAGGTTCCTAGCTGAGTAACGAATTTATTTTTGTAATATTCATGTGAATAAAAAGCATAAATAGGTAGATAGAACCACAAGGTATATTGCGTGATTCGGATGGCCTACCAATTCATCCGGATGGCCGAGATACGATCAAATCATTGAAACTAGCCCCGAATGAATGACCTGCAGATAGTTTGTGTTTTAACTGCAATATTTTGGCTTGAAGCCTACTTTATAATTAAAAAAATGGATAGGTTATAATCTAAAGTCAAAGTGGCGAGTTAGACGGTTTACCAATTCACCCGGATGACCAAGATATGGTCAATTTAGTGTTACTAGTTTTACCGAAAGCCTAGAAAATTTAGTGTAGATAGTTTGTCACTTTGTAATATATTTTTATCTTATAGCCTACTGTATTTTAACATGGATAGATACGTGATCACCTCAGATCCTATTGGTGAGTCGGATGGTTTCGTAACTCATCCGTAAGGCCGATTTATGACCAAAACGAGTTTTAAAGCTAGAAATTGTGACCAAATTTTAAAAGAAGTATAAGTCTCAAACTTTTTATACATAGCCTTACTTTTGAAATCTAATACCTGTAGTAAATAAGTAAACATTTTGGTGAGTCTTTGTTTGGGATTAAACGAAGTTACGAAATAAGGATTACACTAAAAACGCCTAGACATAAAAATATATTAAATAATTTGTTTTGACACTTAAGGTTCAATTGATAATTTTACTTAGGTTATGAATATTTAAGAGTGTTTGGCTTATAATGACAGTAAAATAAACTCATTAATCTCAATTTAGGAGAAAGCCGTTTGTTAATACCTATCACGGATATTGAGATATGGTTTCACTAACTCGGGGTTCGGGCAGAATTCCGTATTAAAGTTATGTTTAAAATGGGTTAACGAGCGTAAATAAATTAAATAAGGTAAATGATCATGACTTGAATATATATAATATTTTGGGGTAATTTACTCAGGTCCTTAAGGGATGTTTGGTTAATTCCTATTTGGTTAGTGATCATAGAATGCCATTACCACAATCATCGATCCTCCTTCATCTTTTTGTTGTTATTGTCGTGTTAGTTCTATTTTCGTAATACTAAGTCACCATCCTTTCTAGGTGATACTTAGCGGCCGTCGTTTGGCGTCGTCATTAATCTAACTTCAACACTTCTACTTCATTATTCTCATTGGCTTAAGGTGAGTTCATAGCCTCGCATTTAAATCTATTTATGTTTTACAAACCCGCGAGGGGGATACATGTTTGTTTTAGAAAATCGAACACAAGTAGTTTTATTATGTGAACGTTGCTAAGAGTGTTATGTTGTGGCCTTTCCTTCATGGACAGTTAATTACGATAACCGGTAAACGCTAGTACAATAATAATAGATCTATTTTGGCCTAACGACCTGTCTGGAGTATGTTTCTTGCGGGGAGCATACGAGGACATATTGTATTTAGTATTAGGAGTGTATCACTCCGGGTTGGGCACATGGTTAAGGTTTGGTTCGTGGCTCTAGCATCGTTTGATTGTTCTATGAATATAGTTTTTATTAAGCTTGTGTTCAAAGTTATTATTTATAAACTCTATGGATTCACTCGATGTTTTTGTTGACGTTTTAGCATGTTTATCTCAGGTTTATATTAGCTTGCTTGGATGGGATTGGATGTGGATATCGAAGGATGTGGACTTGGTGAACTTTTTAAATGGGATAAAATGTTTTAAAAAGATAAAAATTGTATATTGCAACTCATTTGAAAATAATTTTCTTAAGTTTATTAGGACCTTGTAACTCTGATCTTTTTGATGAAATTAATATTGGTAAACGTTTCTTTTAAATTCGTTTACTGTAACTCGTGAGCTTGTATTATGAAGTAGCACCCCAATTTGTATTCTGTTGCGTGGTAAATTTGGGGGTGTTACAGTTATAAAATCTAGTGAGCTTCTTGGAAGCTGCAGAGCTGAGCTTATTCAAAAAGACAAAGAGCTGGCTAGGTACAAAGAGGGTGTCATTACTACTGTTAAGGATGTGTTTGAAACTAAATACAACGAAACTCTTAAGCTTTTAGAACAAGAGAAACGTAATTATAACACCTCTTTAAGTACTGAACGACATAAAACGTATCTTGCTACCACTAAAGTGAATGAGTTAACTTAAAATATTGGTTTTCTTTAAGAGGATAAAACTAAACTAGTCAATGCGAAGTCGGAAGAGGTTGCTAACTTGCAAAAATATTTCAAAATTAAACAAGCAAAAGACATCGACAAAGTCGTGCAACTTGAAGTTCAAATTGATCTGCATAATAAAACTGTTTATAAAACAAATCAATCTATTCAAACCATGAGAATGTTGGCACATCGTTCGATTTTCAAGGGTAAAGCTAGTTTTGCTGGTCCTAAGTACCTCGAGCAAGCTCAATCTGAGAAGATGCGACTCTATCTTGAGGAGTCCCAATAGACCGACCTTGATTATCTTCTTGTTAGGCCTGTTAGTGATGAGTCACTATGTTTTGAAGAGGAGAGTAGATCACCAGTGAATAAAGAATTTGTGAAACCATATAATTATGCTTATGAAAATAGTCTTTATGAAATTTTCAAACAACAAAAACAGAAGTCTCGTGAGAAAATATTTTACGAATGTGCACAAATAGGAATTAAATGGAGACAAGTTTTTGCCACCAAGAAAACTAATGTTTCAAAATATATTGGGTACTTGCCACATCAAGCTTCTATAAGCAAGAGTATGCAAGCACTTAGTATTCTTAACAGTAACATTGAAAATTTCAAAAAGGTTGTTGATAATGACTGGAAAAAACGTGAACTTTTGAAAGGTGATAAAGAAATTCCTCACGATATAACTGTTCTTGTGAAAACTATTTTGATTCCTCTTGTGTAAATAACAAAGAAACACGCTTTGGATTTTGAATAGTTAATAGAGCAAGAAATGTTTGACGATTTGAAATATGTGGAATCTCGTGAAAAAGAAATTGACGACCACCAACCTGAAAGAGACGATTTTTCTATAGCATATGATCTACTCTTGCAAGAATGCCTCTCAAAAGATATTATGTGTGTCTATGTTACATCTTGTGCTGATATCGATGAATATTCTGATGTCGCATGCAAATATCTTGATCAAGTAAAAGAGTGTGAATGATGAGTCTGCAATTATACATAGTCTCAACGTCCAAAATGGGCTTAAAATGGTTAAAATATCATAAAAAGTTCCAAATATATTCTTGTGTTTGTTCAATGTGTATTTTAGGTACGGATATCGAGAAAATGACAAAAGATCACAAGAATCAATAAAAAACGAACACGGAAAAAGAAGCCGTACAATGAACCGGACCCAAGAGTTGATTTTCCAAGAAAATACCTTAAAGAATTGAAGATTGTACAAGAAGGGTCTTTCATCATTGAAGAATTGACACTTTATACCCTTTTTTATTCATAATTAGAAGTTTGGTCCCTAAAGTTTGTCAAATTTAAAAAAAGGTCCCTCAAATTTGAAGAATTTGCAAGATTGGTCCCTCAAATTTGAAGACTTGTCACTGTTATTCCTCCATGAAGACAAGAATACAAGTGAAGACCTTGAAGATTGAAGACATGCCAAAATCAGCCCTTCAAATATCCTCAAATTACAAAACAAGTCCTTGATAAACCTTATAGAAAGTTTTTGGGGCCAAAGTATAAAAACCAAAACTTGGATTACAAAGGAGTTGGAGTTGATAGCTATTTAAAAAGTTATATGAAGACAATTGCAAAGATGGGGGGTAAAATCTGTCAAACAATCAACCTTACCTAGATCATCCAGAATTCGCCACCTCACCCCACTATCTCTCTCCACAAATCACATGCCACCATTTCTCCACCTCACTTCCCACTCACACCCGATTATTAACTAATCTTAATTAGTTATTTAAATTGGGCGCCTATCATGTTTTTAGACCGAAAATTAGATCAAAACACCAACTATTCACCTCAAGAACAAGATTGAGGTTTTCTTGACCGTTTGAAATTAAACCCTAATCTCATCCAGAATAGTGATTAAGGGTTTATTAATCATAACCCAACTCTTAAACATGCCACCTCATCACCCTATATGTCACATGTTGCATGCCCTGGTACATAGACGAAGATAAAAGTGTTGCCAGAAGATCAACGCCCCACAAGCAATGCTTCATATCTAATCACATTTGGACGTGTGAGATCACAAAACAACAAAGAAATGTCACATGTATCAGCTCCAACTTCAAATTCAAATCAAGATTATTCAAACTTTCAAGGGCATAATTAGAACTTCATAACTAGGGTTTCTAGTTTTTTATTTAGCATTTTAGTTCACTTGTAGCCTATTTAAAGGCATTAGGTTTCATACATTGAACCTGTTCTTAGTTTTCTTTGGTCACAAATATGTAAAGCCTTGTTTCAAAGTGAATGAAAAAGTGTGTGATTTTGTTGACGATTTCCAAGTGCCATCTTTATTTACTTGTTGTTAATGGTCTAAGTTTGTGGTTTTGAGTTCCAAAACTTTGGTTTTAAAGTTTATGCAAGTTGTTCAAAGGTGTTCCAAAATTTAATTTTTTCCTAGTCTTAGTTCTAACACTTGAAGCTTTTGGGTCATAAGCTGATCATATCACCCTGATAAGGAGATTATCAAGGTGAGGTAAGACTTGTGGCTTGGGAACATTCAAGGGGCGGGGAACAAGCTTGGAACAAATCTGTTTCATTTTCCATGTTTCTTTTCATATAATCTGTTATTTCTTACTTTGTTCTTCTTAGCAACTTATTGGAAGCTTGTGTCTTGTTTAGCTAGACACATAAGCTCTCAAATTCGTGAGTGTGGAGGTGCATTCATGAGGTTTGTCATATTCTCTTGAAAAATCTGTCAAGAAAGTGATACTAAGTGATTTGGGTGTTGTCTGCTATAATGTGTGTTCTTATGCATGAATCTTGTTCTTTATGCTTCATGATGTTGTTATGATGCATGTTTTAAGCTTGGATTAACCTAAAAACATTTTTCCTTTGTTAAATTTGGATTTTAGATTTTAAACCAGTGTTTAGGACTGCATGATTTAAGGTTTTTATGTGAGTTTGAGTAGTTGTGTAGGAGTCTTTTGTGTTTGTAACTGATATTTAAGTGATTGTATGCTTTAATCTATAAGTCTTGTGCTTTCAAACATCAAATCTAAATCTATGCTCTAACTAGCTTGTTTTAGGTCATTGTTTACTGAAAATTTGTGAACACCTAGGTTGTATGCTTAACTAGGGATTACAAGTGCTAAAACTAAGTTTTTGTAACCCGAGTAGTAGATTTGAGGGTTTGAAATTGGATTTGTGGTCAATTATATCAGTAAAAAGGTCAATTGTGATCATCAGTTAAGTCATATAGGTTGATACTAGATCTAATATTTAAAACAGTGCATGAAACTAGTTTACTTGTGCTTCATTAAGTTTATGTAAGCTTTTGTATGCTTTTGGTAAACTTTGGTTGGCTTATTTTTGCTTAAACAGCTTTATAATCACCAGATCTGCTTATGTTCATGTCTGTGTCATATCTAAGCACTGTTTGATTAAACTGTACTAATTGGCCTGTTGGTTTTGTGATTTTTTGCTTGTTTGTGACTCCATACAACTCACTGGTTGTAGGGGTGCCTTTTTTGTCCAAAGAAACCAAGTTAACTCTCAAAAACAACAAGTAAAGAAAGTCAAGCAGTGGGAACCCTTTCCCACTACTGCTAGCCACTGCTAGTGTTATTTTTCATCAGCTTATGAATAAACTATTCTAGCTTATTCTGTTGAAACAACTTAGTTTTTGTGATAAAACTTAATATTTTAAGCTTATAAGTCAGTTTTGAAGTTTATAGCTTTTGGTTTTAGCTTTTGACTAGAAAACGACTATTTTGTGTTTTTCAAAAATAGCTTATTGCTTTGTCTAGCTTATTGAGTGTGCTTATTTGAAATCTTTTTGCTGATTAAGCTTAGTTTTGTCATTTAAAACCTTTTTCAACTTGAATCAGCTCTCGAAGTGGTCTAGAACTCGAAAACGACTATTTTGTCGTTTTGTGTAGAGAGCTTTGGCTTATTTCAGGCTTATTTCTTGAGCTTATTCAAAAATTCTTTTTACAAATAGCTTTATAATCTCATAAGAAGGATGTGTCTCAAATTTTAGCTTATGGCATTAGCTTATGGCTTAATGGGCTAAAAAGCCCATTAAGAATAAGTTGTTTATTTATTAAGCTGTGATAAGCACTGATTCAGCTTTTGGGCCTTTAGAGTTTTGATAACGTATAGTCCCCAACCGGGTCATGAACCCGGCCCACGGGTACTACCAGCATCCGGCCCATCACGAATGGGTTGGATTAATGTCATTTGAGCTTATGGGCTTGAATGAACAGTGGCCGCATAAGATGTGTGTGGCCCACGGCCCGACACGGCCGGTACAGAGTTGGATAGAATCATAATCTTATCAGGATTGGGATTTGCTTCAAAATATAAGATATACACTAACCATAATTATAAGATAACAATAAAGCTAATTATGGTGATCATCTTATGCTTGGGGCCGAAGTAAACAGTGACAGCCCATTAGTGTTTCACTGCCTATATAAGGAACCCCCAAGGGTTTCACAAAGGTATTACATTCTCTATACTCTCAACCTACAACCGATTTCTAACATAAACCGATTACTTACTCTCACGCCGTAGTCTAATCGTGGGAAACGTTCCCATGGTAAGTCTAATGCGTGTTGTTTTAGTGTGCAGGATCTCAGCAAGTTATTCACTTGGTGCAAGAGCCGTAGCCTAACCTACCCGGATTAAGTCTAATTCGGGTCAAGCAAGGATCATCCAACTTTTGTATCAACAAGTTTGCGCCATCCGTGGGACCCAAACACTAAACTAAACTCAATCGTTATCTCAATCTCTCCTAATGACGAAGGGACACCCTCAAGGAAACCCGAGGAACATGAATCTTGGGAATCGAAAGTCCGCGGGTGATGGGATACTCATCTCCACCCAGTCGTCTGGTGGCCAAGCAGGCGGATCGAATAACCAGAACATCTTTCAGTCTCTTGGTGGGACAGGCACGTCCGACAATACCCCACCACCAACCATCACCATGGATAACCCTGATCCGGGGAGTGCACCAAAGACCCTATCAGGGAGCTGCAGAGGTCATAAATCGAGACAGAATTGGAGGTGGGTTCACTCGGTGACGAGGATCTCGAGCGTTTTCTCATGCAGAACTTTGACAGAATCGTCCCGGGCATCTCCTCAAGGCTAAACCTGGGAAGGAACCTCCACTCCAGGCTTAACTTTGGCAGTACCACGCCTGGTACTTCCCCTCGAACTCGGAAGAGGAGAAGGAGTGCGCGCCCACATGATAAATGGAATGTCACGCGTGATTATGGCGTGTCATCAAAGCATACAAGGATAAATGTATAAACATTACATGACCATAAAGGAAATACCGGTATCAAACATCGGTATCCCAAAAGTAAAACTCATCACACACAAACATAAGTATTGTAAATGAAATGACTAAACAATGTCCATGGAAATGAGTATCAAACTATAAAGAAGTGCATAAATTAAAGAAGGCTAGGAAGCTTCAAATCCATATGCACGTATGCTTAAAGTCTACGAGCGTCCCTGAGTACCTGCCGTTTTGCGAACATGAAAAGGAAAACGGCTGAGCATAACGCTCAGTGCACGGATATACAAGTAAAGCATGAATAATATAAGCATATAAGCATGAAGCAGTGGAAAAGACTAAGTCCTGGATAACCTGGTTATATCTTAGTAAAACTGGTTTTATAGTTTGAAAAGCCTTATCTTTATCTTGTAAAAACTGTTTAACATATTTACCATTAGCCAATATAGGTCATGAATTATCAACGTGCATGAATACTTGGAGGGGTGACCTCGTCATGCAAATTAGAGGGGCTCCTTGTGAAGGATGCAAGGCACACACCACATTCACCTGAATAATATGCTGAAAAATGTAAACTAGGATGCACCCATACACCCCACCTGATAATAATAATATGGGCAAAAGCTGAAAGGGACGCCACGAGCTATCACTCCGTCGTGGTGAAGTCATAACACTGGTTCCTCTAGTGTTACAGTTATGGTACCTCCATAACTAGGTGAAACTGGTCATGCATGTATATGGCTTTAGGTTTTCTAATTAAACATAAGCAATTCAAAAACATATAAAACATATACTGGGGAAAATAGTTGGTTGCATACGGGGAAATCCTAATAAGGAAGAATGTCCATACTGAAAGGACGGAGAATCCGTACCTTGTGTCCTGTGAACGAAGAAGACGAACGAAAGAGAGTCCTACTTCGTTATCACTAATGCTACATAAATACATACATGTATAAGTATCTGATTACTGAGTACGTAATGGTTTTATATCATGTCTTTGCTTGTTTTATATGTTCATGTCATGTTTTACTGATTTAAGCTTTATACTATGTTTATCATGTATTCTGTCTATTCTGTTTAAGTATTTCTTGTATTCCATGTATTATTATACTTGTTGTGTAATAATAAGTAACTTTCTAAAAATAGCAGGTTTCCTAAAATAGAAAGTTTCCAAAAATAGAAAGTTTCCAAAAATAGAAAGATTCCAAAAATAGAAAGTATCCAAAAATAGATTTACTGCTTAAAATAGATATGTTTATAAAAACAGAAAGTTTCTATAAATAGATTAGATGCCTTAATTAATAAAGTTTCTAAAAATAGAAAGTTTCCATAAATAGAAACAAGATGGATTATTAAGCTAATTATATAAGCTTAAGTGTTTACTGATTAATATTCTAAGTCATGTAATTAAATAGTATAGTTTATTAATTATTTCATGTAAATTAAATAAACTATAGGTTAAAGTATTTAATTAAATATAACATGATTTAATTAAATAAAGGTAAAAATACTTAGGTTAAAACATGTATTATTATCTATTAATAATATAACTTAAGTCATGTAAACTAATTAATTATATGTCATGATTTTAATAATTAATTGATTATATAGTCTAAATAAAATGATAGTTTACTTAGGTAAAAATGCATGTATTAATAATAATATTAATAACCTAAGTCATGTATAAATTAAATTAAGCATGTACATGTTTTAATTAATTTAATTTAATGCTTGTAAAAATAAATAAACTTGTAAAAAAAAATAATTAACCTTGTAAAAACAACTCATGAACCGAACCGTGTTTTAATCTAAACATGTGTGAACCGGACCGGTTTAAACCCGTGAACCGGCAACCAAACACACCCTTGGCCTAAAGTAGTCGCCGGCTAGCAAAAGTTCCCACCGGCTAGCCGACAGTTCCCCTTGCTTCCGCGGCCTAAAGTTCCCCCTAATTTCCTTATTTAGCCACCGGCTTAGGCCGGTGGTGGTTCTTTGTTTTAGCCGAGACCCACCCGTCAACAACCATACCCCGACCGAGGTCGGGGTCCCTTTTCTTCTGCTGCCGAGACACAAAACCACCACACCGAGACCTTGAGGTCTCAGTTAGTGCGAATTAAATCAAGCCGAGACCCCCTTGGGGCTCGGTTCTTGCGTCGGCCATGATTAATTAACATGTGTTTACTTGTTTTAAAACATTCATGATTTTATGTGTTCTTGATTACATAAAAACATAAAGGAAAAGATGTTTAAAGATATACCGATCACGTGAATCTAAAGAGGATGAACACGCTAACAACCTTGCAATAAATCGAACAACAAAAATCAATCAATCACACCCTTGGTGTGTGTAATACCCGGCGGCCAAAGGAGACAAGGAGGAGAAAAGATTTTTAGGGTTTTCTTGTTTTCAATATTTTGTTATTATGAAAAATAATATTTCCCTTAATTTCATGTTTAGTAAAAATCAATGGGCTTGGCCCTTGGTCTTGCTTCTAGCCGTGGGTAGGGGGCCCACATGGGGGTAACCCATATGTTTTCCGTGTCTAATATTTAGTGTGTTCTCGTGTTCGTGTTTTCATAATTTAAATAGTTATCGTTCGTGTTTTATTATATATTTATTCATGATCGTAATAAATATACATAATACGTAATACTAAGCTCGTGAGTATTTACGTTCATGATTTCATGTTCCTATGTTCGTGATTATAACTATTATTGAAATAATTATTGTGTCTTAATACGTAATAAATAAATATCGTGTTATAACACGTACGTAATACTTGTAATTCTTGTTCGTGAAACGTAAACATGCTATAAAAAGAAAGTTCTAATCATGTACGTACGATCGTAAGTGTACTATTCATGGTAAAAGCATGCGGGTTTTACAACTCTTCCACCCTAAAAAGAATAATTCGTCCCCGAGTTATAGATAAAGTAAACTGGAAAAGAAGAACATACCCGAATTAAAAATATGAAATGAGGGTAAGAAGCCCGGATAGACTCCTCTGTTTCCCAAGTGGCTTCCCGCTCAGTATGATCCCTCAAAAGGATTTTGACGAATGGAATCGTCTTCCTTCTCATGACTCGTTCTTGTCTGTCAAGAACTCGTTCGGGTTCTTCTATGAAAGTGAGATCCTCACGAATCTGTTCCAGTGGATACTAAACCATGTGAAGGGGATGATACTGGTACCCTCTAAGTAAGGACACATGGAACACATCGTGAACATGAGAAAGCTGCGGAGGTAACGCTACACGGTAAGATACTTCACCGACTCGTTCAATGACATCAAACGGTCCGATAATTCGAGGACTGAGCTTCCCTTTGATTCCAAAACGTCTAACACCACGTTCTGGCAAAACCTTAAGGAAAACATGATCTCCTACGTTAAAATGTAAGTCCCTACGATGCTTGTCTGCATAACTCTTCTGACGTGACCGTGCTTCTTGCAGTTTTTGCTTAGCTACTGCGACCTTCTCATTAGTCAGCTCTATCATTTCTGGTCCTTCAAGTGTTCACTCACCAACCTGATCCCAACAGATTGGGGCGCGACACTTTCTGCCATACAACATCTCGAAACAAGCACACTTGATACTTGCGTGCCAACTGTTGTTGTATGCAAACTCTACCAAACAGATATAATCGTCCCAATCACCCGTCCATTCCAATGCACATGACCTCAACATGTCTTCGAACGTCTGAATTGTACGCTCTGACTGCCCGTCCGTTTGAGGATGAAAAGCCGTGCTAAGCTTAAGTTGTGTACCCCAAGCTTTCTGCAGACTTCTTTAGAATCGCGAAGTGAAACGAGGATCTCTGTCTGAGACGATGTTGGATGGAGCACCGTGAAGTCTCATGATCTCCCTTCTATAAGTATCGGTGAGTTTACTAAGCGAATCTTCCTTGCGGATCGGTAAGAAATGAGCTGATTTGGTAAGTCGATCAACGATAACCCAAATTGCATCCTGCTTCCCAGTAACAAAATCCATGGTGATTTTGTCCCACTTCCACTCTGGAATATCTAACGGTTGAAGAAGACCACCAGACCGCTGATGCTCGATCTTAACCTGCTTTCAGGTAAGACATTTGGAGACGTAAGTAGCAACATCTTGTTTCATACCACTCCACCAAAAGTACTACTTGATTTCATGTACATCTTGGTCGAACCGGGATGGATAGAGAATGGGGAGCTATGAGCCTCAGCTAATAATTCTTCCCGGAGTTCTTGATCATCACGTACACAAAGTCTCGTGCCCTGCCATAAGATACCATCTACATCTACTCGAAATTCTGTCTGCTTCTCCAAATTCTGAATTACCGCCCAGATTTCTCCATCATCTTTCTGAGCTTCCTTGATCTTAGAGAGTAACTCGGGTTCTACTCTAAGATTAGCCCAGTAACCATGTTGTCCACGTACCATGATCTCTATGTCTAGTCGCTCCAAGCCCTTATGATTTCCTCCTCAATTTTAATGCCATTTATCATTCCGGACTTGCTGCTAAGTGCATCTGCCACTACATTCGCCTTGCCGGGATGATACTGCAGATTAATGTCATAATCCTTCAAACGCTCTAACCATCTCCACTGTCTCATGTTTAATTCACGCTGAGTGAAGATATACTTCAAGCTCTTGTGGTCCGTGAAAATGTCACATGATTCTCCATACAAGTAGTGCCTCCATATCTTCAATGCAAACACGACTGCTGCAAGTTCCAAGTCATGCGTAGGGTAATTTTCCTCATAAGGCTTAAGCTTATGTGAAGCGTACGCGTTCACTTTCCCATGTTGCATGAGAACACAGCCAAGTCCCTTCCCCGATGCATCACTGTAGATCTGAAATCCACCTGTACCAGATGGGAGAGTAAGAATCGGTGCAGATACTATATTATGCTTTAGGTCTTCAAAGCTCTTCTCTCGTTCTTCAGTCCAGACGAATTTCTCCCCTTTCCGCATCAGTTTGGTCAATGGTAGTGCTAAGCGGGAAAAGTTCTCCACGAACCTACGATAATAACCAGCTAAGCCTAGGAAACTGCGGACTTCAGTCACTGATGTCGGCCTTGGCCAATTGGTAATAGACTCAACCTTCGCTGGATCCATCGTGATTCCTTCTGCTGATACAATGTGACCTAAGAATGCCACCTTGTCTAACCAGAACTCACACTTGGAGAATTTAGCATACAGCTGCTTCTGGTGAAGAATCTGTAGTATTGTATGAAGATGGTCTTTGTGTTCCTCCTTAGACTTAGAGAAAATCAGGATGTTGTCAATGAAGACAATGACGAACTTGTCCAGAAATTCATGGAAGATTATGTTCATCAAATCCATGAACACTGCTAGAGCATTGGTAAGGCCAAATGGCATGACTAAAAGTTCGTAGTGGCCATAGCGTGTACGGAAAGCAGTCTTGGCGATGTCCTGCTCCATAACCCGTAGCTGATGATAGCCCGACCTTAGATCAATCTTGGAGAAATTATTGGCCCCTTGGAGTTGGTCAAACAGATCATATATACGTGGTAGTGGATACCTATTCCTGATGGTAATCTTGTTGAGCTCGCGATAGTCTATGCAAATGCGCATATTGCCGTCCTTGTTCTTAACAAATAAGACCGGTGCGCCCCATGAAGATGCGCTCGGTCGAATAAAGCCTCGTTCCAGAAGTTCTTGCACTTGATCCTTCAACTCCTTCAACTCTATTGGAGCCATGCGATAAGGAGCCTTGGAAATCGGCCCAGCTCCTGGGATGAGCTTGATATTAAATTCTACTTCACGTGCAGGTGGTATGCCCGGAAGTTCTTTTGGAAATATATCTAGAAATTCTGACACTGTCTGCTGATCCTGAATTGATGGGGATTCAGCATCCATGTCATGAACAGTAGCTAGATAACCCTCAAAACAATGTGAAAGTAATGCACGTGCTTGCAGGGTTGATATGATTTGTACATACCTGCCGGGTACGAACCCGTTGTGAATGTACTCTGGCGCATTAACATCACCGAAGATGACTCGATATGAATGGCAGTCTATGGTAGCATGATGCTTGGATAGCCAATCCATGCCTAAAATCATGTCAAAATCATTCATGTCCAGCGGAAGTGCGTCAACAGGACGAACCTTGTCGTCAAACTCTAGGGGAAGGCTCTTGTACACATGGGTTATACGTACAGGGTCTCTCAAAGGCGTGGAAATACTCAGTACATTCTCTAGTGGCATGGGGAGTATCCTAACATTCTTAGCATAAGCAGTAGAAATGACCGAGTGAGTAGCACCCGTATCAAACAAAACACATGCAGCCTGACCATACATATACAAGATTCCAGTGATGGTACCTATAGACTTGTTGGCCTGATCGCGAGATGTCGTATAAACGCGTCCACTAGTAGGAGGTGGCTGGGTATCAGCATGTCCCGATGTACCCTCCATCTCGCCCTTGCGGCAATGTTTCATGCGATGGCCATGATACCAAACTTGTAGCATGCGTCGCTGTCGCGGTGACATGGCCCTGGGTGCCTACGGTGGCAAGTAGAGCAAAGAGGATGAGTATATCCTCCAACAGGTGTCCTGACTGGCTGAGATCTTGATAAAAACAATATACATGAGACATGATAATAGGTACAAAGGACAATGCGGATAATCGTAAGATTGAATACCAGTTATACCTAGACGGTTAGGCTGTGAACCTCTCTGGTTCTGGTCCCTCCCGTTACCATGATTCCTGGTAGAAGATTTGCTAATGTGTCACTATCAAGAATTATAACATGTAATCATAAGAAAAATGAGTAATTGTAAGAACCTGTTGTTGTTGGAGTGTCCAGCGTTGTTACGGTAATTATCATTACCGCCACGCCTATCCGTAGCAGAACGGTCGTGAGTCTGACCGTTTCCCTTGGGCTGATTAGGTTGTTGCTGAGTAGCCGGCTGAGACCGTTCCCTAGTCTTCTGCCTGGAAGATACAATTTAAGAGATGAAATATCGACATATACTGAAATAATACGGATTGGCCACCATTTGAATATGAATGTTTACCTCTTATCGGGTCTCTCTGCTTCCCCGAACTCATCTCTTTCCTGCAGCATCTCCAGCTTACGTGCTGCATCGGCCACTTGTGCTACCGTTGAACGTAGCACACACCAAGTTGTTTGCGACTGATTTACGAAGAGGCCACCTGAAGTGGTGTGCTTGCTCTTCAGGAGTACCTGCTGCTGCGCCAAGAAAACCAGCCAAGCGAAGAAAACGCTGCATGAACTCGTTGCTATTCTCCCCATCTCTTTGTCGGATTCCATGGTACTCTCTCTCCAGCTTGTCCTGCTCAGCCTTTGGAAATAACTGTTCCATTAACCTATCCCTGAACTGAGCCCAAGTCAAACCAGCCACCCAATCATCTCCTCCCTCAGACTGCTTCAGTGCTACCCACCATGCTAACTCATCACCTTCGAACCGGTAGCATGCCAAACTCGACTTGAAGACGGGGTCACAACCCATAGCACGAAGATCTTCTCAATTTGAGCCAACCAGCTTTTAGCTTTACTGGGGCTATCTGTTCTTTCGAAAGCTCGAGGGCGGAGCTTATTGAATCTCTCCAGCCATGTGGCCAATGTTGCTGGAGGAGGAGGAGGAGGTACTGGGTGTTGCTGCTGGTTGTTGGCAGCCTGAAACTCAGCCCTGATTTCGTTCCTCAGCTGAGGAAGCATAACTTGCATTGCAGCTTGGATTGTTGCATTGAGTTTTTCCTGCTCGCGTGTGAGAACCATCTGACAGTATAACATAAAATAAATGATTAAACTGATTAAAACATAAACTATATACAATAAAAAAATTTATACCAATAAATCATGAGAAAAATTTTATGCAGGAAAAACTAGTACATGAATGCATGATGCAGTTTTATGAAAACTTTTGTATGCGCGAGAGTGAATGCCTATGGTCAGTTCACTCAAAACAAAAGACATGGCGAGGGGACGCCAATGTGTCGGTCCCAAATTTAAAAGTTTTGATAAAACACATGCGACTAAATAGGGCCAGTCCCGTACCAACCATTACTTAGTCATAAACCTACGACAATGACATATATATATGTATGCATGAAAATGATGAATACATGAAAACCGACTGTCAGTTCTAGGAAGACCATAGTGACTACCCACTAATCATAGGTCATGTTTTGAGAGCCTACAGGTCGAAGCCTTGGCTCTGATACCATAATTGTAACACCCCATTTGGATAAATGGAATGTCACGCGTGATTATGACGTGTCATCAAAGCATACAAGGATAAATGTATAAACATTACATGACCATAAAGGAAATACCGGAATCAAACATCGGTATCCCAAAAGTAGAACTCATCACACACAAACATAAGTACTGTAAATGGAAGGACTAAACAATGTCCATGGAAATGAGTATCAAGTTTAAAGAAATGCATAAAGTAAAGAAGGCTAGGAAGCTTCCAATCCATATGCACGTACGCTTAAAGTCTACGAGCGTCCTTGAGTACCTGCCGTTTTGGGAACGTTAAAAGGAAAACGGCTAAGCATAACGCTCAGTGCACGGATATACAAGTAAAGCATGAATAATATAAGCATATAAGCATGAAGCATCGGAAAATACTAAGTCCTGGATAACCTGGTTATATCTTAGTAAAACTGGTTTTATAGTTTGAAAATCCTTATGTTTATCTTGTAAAAACTGTTTAACATATTTTCCATTAGTCAATATAGGTCATGAATTATCAACGTGCATGAATACTTGGAGGGGTGACCTCGTCATGAAAATTAGAGGGGCTGCCTCTAATTTAATATACTGGTTTGGTTAGGAGGGATCAGCTCCTTGTGAAGGATGTAAGGCACACACCACATTCACCTGAATAATCTGCTGAAAACATGTAAACTAAGATGCAAGGCACACACCATAAGGGATCAGCTCCTTGTGAAGGATGCAAGGCACACACCATAAGGGGTGCCTCCAGTGTTATGGTTATGGTACCTCCATAACTAGGTGAAACTGGTCATGCATGTATATGGCTTTAGGTATTCTAATTAAACATAAGTAATTCAAAAACATATAAAACATATACTGGGGAAAACAGTTGGCTGCATATGGGGAAATACTAATAAGGAAGAATGTCCATACTGAAAGGACGGAGAATCCGTACCATGTGTCCAGTGAACGAAGAAGACGAACGGAAGAGAGTCCTACTTCGGTATCACTAATGCTACATAAATACATACGTTTATAAGTATCTGATTACTGAGTACGTACTGGTTTTATATAATGTCTTAGCTTGTTTTATATGTTCATGTCATGTTTTACTAATTTAAGCTTTATATTGTGTTTATCATGTATTCTGTCTATTCCATTTAAGTATTTCTTGTATTCCATGTATTATTATACTTATTGTGTAATAATAAGTAACTTTCTAAAAATAGCAGGTTTCCTAAAATAGAAACTTATAAAAAATAGAAAGTTTCCAAAAATAGAAAGTTTCCAAAAATAGAAAGTTTCAAAAAATAGAAAGTTTCCAAAAATAGATTTACTGCTTAAAATAGATAAGTTTCTAAAAATAGAAAGTTTTCATAAATAGATTAGCTTCCTTAATTAAACAAGTTTCTAAAAATAGAAAGTTTCCATAAATAAAAACAAGCTAGATTATTAAGCTAATTATATAAGCTTAAGTGTTTACTGATTAATATTCTAAGTCATGTAATTAAATAGTATAGTTTATTAATTATTTCATGTAAATTAAATAAACTATAGGTTAAAGTATTTAATTAAATATAACATGATTTAATTAAATAAAGGTAAAAATACTTAGGTTAAAACATGTATTATTATCTATTAATAATATAACCTAAGTCATGTAAATTAATTAATTATAAGTCATGATTTTAATAATTAATTAGTTATATAGTCTAAATAAAATGATAATTTACTTAGGTTAAAATTCATGTATTACTAATAATATTAATAACCTAAGTCATGTATAAATTAAATTAATCATGTACATGTTTTAATTAATTTAATTTAATTCTTGTAAAATTAAATAAACTTGTAAAAAATTAATTAACCTTGTAAAAACAACTCATGAACCGAACCGTGTTTTAATCTATACATGTGTGAACCGGACCGGTTTAAACCCGTGAACCGGCAACCAAACGCACCCTTGGCCTAAACTAGCCGCCGGCTAGCAAAAGTCCCCACCGGCTAGCCGGCGGTTCCCCTTGCTGCCACGGCCTAAAGTTCCCCCTGCTTTCCTTATTTAGCCATCGGCTTAGGCCGGTGGTGGTTCTTTGTTTTAGCCGAGACCCACCCGTCAACAACCATACCCCGACCGAGGTCGAGGCCCCTTTTCTTCTGTTTCCGAGACACAAAACCACCACACCGAGACCTTGAGGTCTCGGTTGGTGCGAATTAAATCAAGCCGAGACCCCCTTGGGGCTCGGTTCTTGCGTCATCCACAAACAAACACCCCTTAAACCCTCAATTAATTTTAACCCCATGATTAATTAACATGTCTTTACTTGTTTTAAAACATTCATGATTTTATGTGTTCTTGATTACATAAAAACATAAAGGAAAAGAGGTTTAAAGATATACCGATCACATGAATCTAAAGAGGGTGAACACACTAACAACCTTGCAATAAATCGAACACCAAAAATCAACCAATCACACCCTTGGTGTGTGTAATACCCGGCGGCTAAAGGAGACAAGAAGGAGAAAAGATTTTTAGGGTTTTCTTGTTTTCAATATTTTGTTATTATGAAAAATAATTTTTCCCTTTATTTCATATTTAGTAAAAATCAATGGGCTTGGCCCTTGGTCTTGCTTCTAGCCATGTGTAGGGGGCCCACATGGGGGTAACCCATATGTTTTCCGTGTCTAATATTTAGTGTGTTCTCGTGTTCGTGTTTTCAGGATTTAAATAGTTATCTTTCGTGTTTTATTATATATTTATTCATGATCGTAATAAATATACATAATACGTAATACTAAGCTCGTGATTATTTACGTTCATGATTTCATGTTCGTGATTATAATTATTATTGAAATAATTATTGTGTCTTAATACGTAATAAATACTGTTTTATAACACGTACGTAATACTTGTAATTCTTGTTCGTGAAACGTAAACATGCTATAAAAGGGAAGTTATAATCATGTATGTACGATCGTAAGGGTACTATTCATGGTAAAAGCATGCGGGTTTTACAACGATGATTCCTACTATTGCGATGAAGAGGAGGACCTTTCCCGTCCATGGTGCGACGATAGAGAGGACGCCTTCACTCTCCGCATACGGAACTACTCTGAGGAAAAGAAGGGTCGTATGTCGGCGTGCGTGAAAACCTACGATAGGTCTGGTGATCCGGACGATCACCTAAAGATATTTGATACGCAGGCGAAGATTGAGCGATGGCCAATGCCTATATGGTGCCAGATGTTCTATTCGACCTTGATTGAAAATGCCCGTGATTGGTTTGAAAGGCTCCCTCACCGAAGTATTGATAGCTTTGGCGAGCTACGCACCGCGTTCAAAACAATTATACTCAGCGAAAGAAGTATAATATAGATCCGGTCTCATTAGCAACCGTCAAGCAAAGGCCCGAAGAGTCTACGGAGGACTTTACAGAACGTTTCAATGACGAGTGCACGCGCACAAAAACGTGCCCAGAGCTCCTAAAAATTTCTGATTACATGCATGCCATAACGGACAAGGAGTTAATTAGGCGTCTCAATGACAAACGACCGGAGAGGTACGACGACCTCATGGAAAGGGTCAGAAACTTTGTAGAAGGAGAAACCGCGGTAGCTGCGGCCTAGCCTACAAAGGGGAATCATAACTATCGATCGAACGACCAACCCAAGAGGGAATCAGGCGGTCAAAGCGTCCACGACAACAGAAGGAAATCGGATTACAAGAGCCAGAATAAAGGAGGACGGTCGGATGATAAGTTCACCCCTCTAAAGATGATTTACCGAGATATCTTGTTGACGGAAGGGGCAAACTTCGCAAGGCCTCCCCCAATGACAACTTCAGTTGACCGTCGTCAAGGAAATCGCTTCTGCGAATTCCACAACGACAAGGGTCACGGCACGGAAGAGTGCATCCAGCTCAAGAAGCACATAGAGTCATTGATTAAATCAGGCAAACTCAAACACCTTGTCAAGGATTGGAAGGATGGGAATAATAACAAAAAATATGACAAGAAGGACTCCCAAAAGGACAAGCCTTCAGCCATATATATGATCCAATCGTGGCAGCACCGAACAAAGCAGAAAGTTAGTCAAAAAATTTCACGCCGCAGAGAGATCTCTTTCCCTCCTATCACGGCGAGCAACATGGCCGATGCACCTCTCACGATTGAGGTAAGCATTGGAACCCACAATGTTCGTCGTATGTATGTGGATGGAGGATCATCGGTGGAAGTACTCTACGAACATTGCTTCGTACAACTACGACCAGAGATCAGAAGCCAATTAGTGCCGACCACGTCGCCGCTCATTGGCTTTAGTGGAGACACTATATGGTCAATAGGATAACTGTGTCTACTGGTAAACATTGGGGATAAAGAGCATTCCACCACTGCGTGGATGAACTTCATGGTGATACGTTCACACTCTCCGTACAATGGTATTATTGGAAGACCAGGCATCGCCATACGGGCATTCCCGTCCACGGCACACGGCATGATTAAATTCCCAATTGAAGGGGGAATTGTTACTGTTTACAATTCGATCGTACCTGCATCCGAGTGCCACACCGTGACAACACCAGTCCAGCCAGTTCCCATAAAGGAAGGATCACCACCCCCTAATTGGAAGGTGGTAATCCACCACGACTACCTGGAGCAAGAGGTAGCCATAGGGTGGACGCTATCGGAAAAAGGGAAGAAGGGCATGTGCTCTCTCCTAAAGGGAAACCTTGATATATTCGGGTGGGAGCCAAAGCATATGACGGGCGTGCTGCGTTCGATAGCAGAACATAGGCTTCAAATCCGCCCGGGATATCCCCCCAGTTAAGAAAAAGAAGCGTGGTCAAGCACCAGAACGTAACCAGGTAATATTGGACGAGGTACGGAATCTGGTGGACGCAGGAATTATGCGCGAGGTATATTACCATGAATGGTTATCCAATCCGGTCATGGTCAAGAAGCATGAAGGGAGCTGGCGCATGTATGTGGACTTCATAGAATTGAACAAAGCTTGTCCGTAAGACTGCTATCCGTAACCAGAAATCGATTGGAAGGTGAAATCCTTATGCGGATACCCTTTCAAATGTTTTTTAGACACGTACAAAGGATACCATCAGATCCAGATGGCGGAGGAAGACTAGGAGAAGACGACGTTCCACACTAGTCAGGGCGTGTATTTTTACACAAAAATGGCGTTCGGGTTAAAGAACGCCGGTGCGACATATCAGTGACTTGTTGATAAAGCCTTCGACTCGCAGATAGGCCATAACTTTGAGGTCTATGTTGATGACTTTGACATCAAGATCCATACAGAGGAGGCACCTCTCCATGGTATCCAGGAGACGTTCGACACTTTGAGGAAAATCAACATGAAATTGAATCCAAAAAAGTGCACGTTTGGAGCAACGAAGGAATGTTCCTTGGGTATATGATTAATCTAAACGGCATTAAACCTTGTCCAGAGAAGAAGGACGCCGTGATACAGCTACCATCCCCTCGGACACTCAAGGAGGTACAATCACTCAATGGAAAGCTAGCCGGGCTTAATAGGTTCTTGTCAAAATCCGTAGAGAAGTCTCTCCCTTTGTTTAAAATACTCAAGAAGTGCTAAAAGAAAGGAGACTTTCGCTGGACAAAAGAGGCAGAGGAAGACTTTGGGCAGCTCAAACAACATCTCGAGGCTCTTCCCATGCTAGTTGCACCCTGGCCTAAGGAGGAGCTAATTATGTATCTGTCTGCTACGTACAGAGCAATCAGCGCAGCCCTTATGACTGATCGGGGTTCAGTCCAGTATCTGGTTTACTTCATAACTAGAGCATTGCAAGGGCCGGAGTTGAATTATTCATCAATGGAGAAGTTGGTTTTGTCACTGGTTTACCCAGCGAAACGGCTGCGCCATACTTCCAGGCGCACCCAATTATGATTATCACTGATTAACCAATAAAATATATCATTTCTAAACCGGACGTGGCCGGGAGATTACAGAAGTGGAGTGTCCTACTAGGAGAACATAACATCTCTTATAGACCAAGGAAACCGTCAAGGGCCAAATTTTGGTAGACTTCCTAATTGAGAAACTTGAGGAGGATGAACCAAGGCTGCAAAAAGAAGAAATTCCAATGGAACCATGGGTTTTGTTTACTGACGGATCTTCTTGCACGGACGGATCAGGAGCCGGACTCATTCTCACGAATCCAGAAGGAATGTGGTTTACCTACGCCTTGCACTTTGAGTTCACAGCCACGAATAATGAGGCAGAATATGAAGCATTGATTGCGGGTTTAAAAATCACCGCTAGGATCGGAGTCCGCAACCTTGAGGCCTATGTGGACTCACGACTTGTCGCGAATCACATCCTAGGAGGGTATGTAGCTAAGGAGGATAACATGATCCAATACTTGGAGAAAGTTAAGTCACTTATCGTTGGTTTTGGAAAGTTATCCATCAAGCAAGTACCAAGATGTGAGAACAAGAAGGCGGATGCTCTTAGCAAGATCGCATCTACAAGCTTTGCACATCTATCCAAACAGGTGTTGGTTGAAATACTCAAGGAAATGTCCATTATAGGGGGAGAGATAGCGACCATAATTGAAGAAGAGGGGCCTACATAGATGACCCCGATCATCAACTACCTAACTGATGAGACCCTCCCTAAGGACGAAAAGGCCGCGCGACGTGCAAAAAGGAAGTCACAGTATTTCGAACTTCGAGATGGTGTTCTATATAAGCGTTCTTTCCTACAGCCGTGGCTGCGATGCGTTGAGTCGCGCCAAGCTAGCTATGTGATTAGTGAGATACATGAAGGGTCATGCGGCATGCATGCAACCCAGATCAGTAGTGGCACGAGCCCTACGCACGGGATACTATTGGCCGACTATGCATCGGGACGCACGGGACATGATTCTTAAATGTAGCGATTACCAAGTACACAGGCCAGTACCACGACATCCACAACAAGAATTGACACCCATCACATCCCCATGGCCATTCTAAAAGTGGGGGATTGATATCACATGCCCTTTTCCTGTTGCCGCAGGGGGTGTTAAGTTCTTGGTTGTAACTATGGACTATTTTACTCGTTGGATAGAAGCTAAGGCGGTCAAAACGATTACGGGAAAACAGGTAAAAAAGTTTGTTTGGGAAAACATTGTATGCCATTTTTGCTTGCCAGGTGAGATACTCTCGGATAACGGAAAGCAGTTCGCAGATAATACATTCAAGGATTGGTGCGCGGTGTTGAACATCATACGGCGTTTCACATCAGTTAAACACCCACAGACTAATGGTCTCGTAGAGCGGGCAAATAGAAGTCTGGGTGTGGGTATAAAAGCACGCTTGGATGAAATAAGTGCCAAGTGGGTAGATAAACTGCCGCATGTCCTATGGGCATATAGGACAATGATCAAAACATCCGATGGGGACACTCCATTCGCGCAGGCTTATGGAACTGAAACCGTTATCCCAGCAGAAATTGGGATGCCAACAATCCGCACGGCGGAGGTTAACGTCATCACAAACGATGAGCAACTCCGGGTCAATCTAGACTTGTTAGAGGAGAAACGAGAGATAGCAGCCATCAATGAGTCTATGTCTAAGGCACGTATGAAAGCTTATTACGATTCCAAAGTCAATGGTGTTTCCTTCCGACCGGGGGATTTTATTTATCGTGTTATAGAGGCAAGTCGCGCGGAGAACACAAGGAAGCTTGGTCCAAAGAGGGAAGGGTCGTATGAGGTCACGAAAGCTTTGGGACGAGGAGCGTACAAGTTGTGTGATATGGATGGCCGTGACTTGGATCGTACATGGAATATTTGCAACCTTATAAGATGCTACCTCTGAAAGGGCTACGACCTCCATGGTCTGTTTTTTTTCATGCTTTCTAGGTTCTATCTGTCTTAAGATTTTAATTCTGTCAAAAAATCGTAACCGTTCTAATAAAATTTCGTGGTGCCTAGCAAGCTCCATGGTCTGTTCTTGTGCAAATTATTGTCTTATGTGTTTTAGATTTATTTGTTATTTCACTAGTATGTTATTACTTATTCATATGCATTCATTCAAACCGTACATGTACTATTCGCTCCCACGCGGGGTAAGAGGATAAAGTGAACCTAATAATTCAACTTGTCGCATAAGAGGGATGCGACTCCAGCAACGTGGATCATGTATACTTACTAGACACCTTATTTACAAGACGTTGTAATAAGTTTCCGCATGTCGTACTTACATAGTGACGGACATGATAAAGACACACGGTGCACGTCTAGTAGATTATAGACATGGTTTTATTCTTAATCAGCCGTGACACGTCATGCAAAACAGATAAATGATATCTAAGGAATAATAACAAGTTTCAATATAAATAAACAAAATTTCCGTGGTCACCACATACACAAACATATGATATTCTAAAGTGTTTATACATAAAGTTACGAATAAAGCCGTGTACATACACGGACGAATAAATACAATGTTGTGCAAATGTTTACCACAGTTAAACTACAAGGAGGCAGGAACTCTCATACTTCTTTCTTCCCTTAGGCTATCATAGCGCGGAGGGCTTCGCCACGAGTGTCCTTTCCACTCCGTGCCTTGGCTAAGTTAGCTTCCAATGCCTCCTCAAATAGCTTTTCACCTTTCACGACCTTCAAACTGGTGTCATATATTGGCAGAGTAAGCTAGACTGGGTCTGGTGTAAGCTTCGCCATGATGTCCTTGTTGGAGACGTCCTTTAGAGCTTCAAGGTCATCCAGGAAGGGGTGCTGCATATCTCCAAGAGCGGCCATGGATGCGGTCATTATTGCCTCCGCCTCGGGGTTATGATAGGCGTTCTTAGAGATGTCTTCTTTCATGCTTATCAGTTCCACAACCTTGGTCAACCCCTCATGCCTGCCATGGTAAATACCGTCTGACACGACATCCGCGAAGGCCTGCACAAACTATGGAGCCTCCATCACCCTTGTCACGGCTAGGCGCGTTCCTTGGCCCACCATCCACCTACGACCAGCAATGGTCGTAAGCAGTGGGGGCACAACACTTTAGCATATTCTGTTGCCAGCACGTTCAGTTCTCGCTAAGCCTTAGCAAGTACCTCAGCTTTTCACTCCTCCATGATTGTCCGCTCCTTGATAAATTCTTCCTTCAGCGTGTCACGCTCTTCTATAAAAACGGATGTTTGGTCCGCTGCGGTTTTGGTGGCGGCTTCGGCTGCGGATACCTATGAACAACACTTGGGTTACTACATAGAAAGACATGGATATTAAACATACAAATTGGTATACAAAATGGTGTGTACCTTGCTGTTGGCCGCCTCAAGAAGAGCTTACAACTCATCAATGCGCTCTTCACGGACGTTGGCGTGGCTTGTTTGTTCTTTTATTGTCGCCTCAGCCACGACCAAGTTCACCTGCAGGGATCTAATTGTCTTTTCATGTTTCACTACCAGCTCTTCCCTGTGAGTTATTCTCTTATCGGAACGACGAGCGTAGGCCAAGGGCTCTTCCAGCCAGCGCCGCAAGGCTGCTCCCAGTGTTACCTGGTGCGACGTGGCTACGTTGAACTGCTCAAGAAGGACCAAGTGGTTCATTTCGTCTAGGTCTTGGGCTAAGGCGGGAGGAGTCAAGTGATCCACGAACTCCTTACACTCGGACTCCGCCTCTAGTCTTGTTAGGCTGGACAAGTTCCATGTCGGGCGAAGGTTGGTGTCCAGACCCTCGGCATGAGGTTCCTCTTCGTGAGTTGGGGGAGGTGATGGGGCATCGTGGATATCATAGGAGAATGTTGTCTCTCTACTTCCTTCTTCTGCACCACTATTGAAGGATCCACCCTGTTATTTAACAAAAACTTATGATTTTTTGTTGTATCATAAGGGAAGAAAATATTATGAAGTATAGCAAAAGGTACCTACATTGCATCTATCATTGGCTCCGTGATAGGGGAGCTACGATGCTCACTGGTATTGCATTCCATACATGTGTATATACTTGCGGCGGGGGGTTGTCCTGCGGCAATGTGGTGTTGCTCCCTTCTTGTAATTGAGGATGGTCTTTCCTCAACTTCTTAGGGGGCGCATTGTGTTCCCCCGCCTCCGCTTCTACATTCTTCACCACCCTTCTGGTGGATTTACGCGTCTTGGACGCAGGTTTGGGCTGTTGGGAGGACCCGGCCTCCTGCGCCACTTCCTCATATCCTTCATCGTCATCACCAACCATACGATTGATGGACAGATCTGTTGGTTGTTCTTCATCTTTGGAGGTGGCATTCTCCAGTAGCATCTCACCACCATCTTCATTGGAGAAGTTCAACGGCGACTTCTGGATCACTGGTTCCTGCTTATCAGATCGCGCCTCAGTTGTTTCCTCGAATGCGATAGTCATGCCGGCAGTGGCGACTAGTATTGGGGGCTCGCCCTCTTTCAAGGGTCGAGATCCCTGCGGAACCTTGCTTGGGTGACCCTGGTGTAATAGTTCGAACAACTTCATCTCTACAAACATGAGCAACCATATGGGTTAGTATGATTCCAAGTGTTATTTTCACATTTATATGCTTATTCAAGTAAACGGAATACCTAATCTGTCTACGCTCGGTCAAAAGCATGGATATCTATCCTCCCTCCCAAAATAATTGTGGCTGATCCCTATTAAGCATAGGATGTGCTCCGACAAACCCTTTATGAAAATCAGTGCTGTGGGTATCTAATGTTTTCACATCCTGGCTGCTATAATCCTTGGACGAGGGTGGGTAGTCAAAGCGTACTTTGGTTTTCAGAACAAAAGGGGTAGGGAACACCTTGGCATCGACGAAAAAGTAGTGGTCGTACCACTTCTTAAGGGAATCTAGGGGTTTCTTATAACACATGGGGGAGGTTGCGGATTGTTTTTTGAACGACAACCACCCATTCACCATTTGGGGGGAGTAGAAAACCCTAAATAAACTAACGGTGGGGGCTACCTCACAGACGTGGCAGGTAACCTAAAATTTGTTAACCTTGCACACCCCTATACAGTGGAGCTGGGTTATATGGAAGTCATAATACATTAGCACATCTACAAGGAACTTAGATAGGGGGATGCGGTAGTTTGTTGAGTCAAATAAGCGCATGTACACGCCTATTTTCCCAGCAGGGGCGTCTGTGATAGCTTTGCCGTCACCTGGATAGGTGGGGTTTACGCTCTTAGGGATGTAATATTTAGACAAAAAGTCCATATATTTCTCCGCGGGCATCACATTAAGCACGTCCGTGATCACATGATTATCTTTCACCATGATCTATAAATGAGAGTAGAAAGGCGCGGTGGTCTAACCTGGTGTGATAGATTTCAGTGGAAAAAGAAGGAGAAGAAATGAAGGATTGAGCGAAGGTATAACAATGGAGGAAATGGAGTTGTTAACTGTGTGTTTACACAGTTACACGTACCAACTCTTTTATAGGGTTGCCTCGAGTTACGAGGTGCTATGGATGTTTGCCACGTGTAAACCACTACGCCCATCTAACGGATGGGATTTCTGACACTTCTGAAACGTCAGAAGGAACCCACGTGTCACTTCTTGACAGTTTTACGTGGCTTAAGAGTGGGCCTGTCTGGTGCACTTTTGCAGACAAAACGTCCGACTAATGACTACCATTAATGCATTCATTAATGTTGTCCCGGCCGGCCTTTTTAGAGTGCGGCTAGGTTTACGACAGCGATATATAAAGGACATTGATTAGTCTAGAGGTTACGCCTATGGCTGTAAAAACTAGACTGGGGGACATGATGACGTATAGTCCCCAACCGGTTCATGAACCCGGCCCACGGGTACTACCCGCATCCGGCCCATCACGAATCGGTTGGATTAATGTCATTTGAGCTTATGGTCTTGAATGAACAGTGGCTGCATAAGATGTGTGCGACACACGGCCCGACAAGGCCGATACAGGGTTGGACATAATCACAATCTTATCTGGATTGGGATTTGCCTCAAAATATAGGATATACACTCACTATAATTAGAAGATAACAATCAAGCTAATTATGGTGATTATCTTATGTTTGGGGCCAAAGCAAAAAGTGACAGCCCATTAGGGTTTCACTGCTTATATAAGGAACCCCCAAGGGTTCCGCAAAGGTATTACATTCTCTATACTCTCAACCTACAACCGATTTCTAACCTTAAACCGATTACTTACTCTCACACCGGAGTCTAATCGTAGGATATGTTCCCACGGTAAGTCTAGCGCGCGTTGTTTTAGTGTGCAGGATCTCAGCAAGTTATTCACTTGGTGCAAAAGCCGGAGCCCAGCCTACCCGGATTTAGTCTAATTTGGGTTAAGCAAGGATCATACAACTTTTGTATCAACAAGTTTTGTGTTTAAAATTGAATTTTAAGCTAGACTGGAACTTTTCAACTTATTTGGTTGACATATTGGGCCAAAAAGCCCATTTTACTTGGATTGTTTTGAGTTTGGCCCATTTGGAGGCCCGATAGGGATATTTAGGTAATTTCACTTTCATTTATGGTTTAATTAAGTTAATGTAAAGTAGTTTGCAAGTTTTTAAATTTTTTTATAAATTTTGAATTTTTAATATTATTTTATTATTTAATTTTAACTTTTAATCATTTTAAATAGTTTTAATTAGTTTTTAATTTTTCAAAAATAGTTTTTAGAGTAATTAAGTCATTTTAGAGGTTTACAAATTGAAAATTCTTATTTTGGGCTTTTTATTAATTAAATTGATTTTTAGGGCTTTAATTAGCGTTAAAAATTATTATTTAATTAAATAAAAGGTTTGAGTAATTTTTTATTTTTAGTAAACTCTAATTGAATTTTTAGGAATTTATTGTGATTTTCTAGTAAATTTTAGGGTAATTTTTAAATTTCGTCACGTTTTACGGTTTTATGTTTGCATCTTTCATAGTAGTTTAAATTTAAATCGTAATCGTCATCATTTTCTTTCTCATTTTCTTTCTTAAAATTAATCACAAACTTTATCAAGTCTTAACACACACACCAAGCCTCCTTGAGAACGAACTCACCTTTGGGTCATTTGTGCACGGTTTTCCTAAATCGTCGTACTTACCATATTTGTCCTTGTTTTCCTAGCGAGTGTGAAATTACAACTACCAATTTTGGCGCCGCTGCTGGGGAGACGTGTTGTGCTTTGATTTGAACAAATTTTGTTTTGATATTAACCATAATAAGTATTTGTGTGATTAGCACTCTAATCGTACGTATTATCGGATTTCATTTTTTGTGAAGAAATGTTACTATATTGTATTCGTATCAAAATAAATTCACATGTACTCCAAAAGTGTGAAAACACAACCTTGATTGGGATTTCATCACTCAATCGTTGTATTCGGATCTCGAACAAAGAAAAAAGGAAAAATAGATAAATACTTTCGTGAAGCTTAATTTTGATAAACACAAACTATAAGGTGGGTATAAGGAGGTTGTATTTCACGACTTAAAGAGAAAGGCTCTTAAGTGCTTAGCGTCGCCTCGTTTCCTCGGCTTGCTTGTGCGTGTTTTGAGAAAAAGGGCTAATCGAGGGTTTGCCACCCAAAGTATTATCTACGTATCATATATATTTTCTTGGTTTCAAAGATTAAACCCTCTTGAACGTTTTGGTGTTCCACCAACGTTCTAAAGTCATCGAAGGGGTTCACTCGTGTTAGCCCTATATTTTATATAGTCGAACAAGAATGTAATAGGTCATCTTAGTCGTTAAAAGGTCTTGTATTGTAATAGGTTAGTCGGGAAAACCGGGCTTGGACTTTAAGCTAATATTGTCTAAGTTAGGGGCGTAAGCCCAAGACTAAGCCAAGCCCGGCCCAAGGAAACAAAGCCCACGGCCCAAAAGGCCAAGGGTATATAACCCTCTTTCACATGTGAAAGAGGGTGTTGGTTCATTTCATTAAACACATAGTTTTAGTGTAAACCTTCCACTTCTCTCTCTACTTTCTCTTTCTACTTTTCTTCTCTTTCTCTCTCTAAGAATCTTGTGTTATGGATTAGATAGGAACAACATTTGGTATCAAGAGCCTATAGTGGATAGGTGATTAAAGATTCGTATGTGGTGTTCTTGATTTTTCGTGGCTTCTTTGATCCATATCTCACGTCCCATCTTTCTTTTTGTGTTTTTATGGTCTTTTCTTGATACAAATCATATACATACTAGTAGTAGTGATTTGGGTATCTTGGTTTTGGCTAAAACACAAATTTTTTGGATCAAAAGTTGCGAAATTTCTTGTTTTTCTTCATTCCGAAATTCAAGCAACTGGTACCATCGGAAAGTACAATTGTGAGGATCGATCGCAATAATCCAAGGATTCCACTTTGCGATCACTGTATTGCGATACCTTATTCCGATCTGGATATTCCGATCGTGCATTGCGATCTGGGATTCCGACGGGTTGGTTTTTTAAGTCGTTACTCTGCCCAAATTGTCTCAGCCACATTCCGATCTGGACATTGCGACAGCATATTGCGATAGGACATTCCGATCTGAACATTGCGATAAGTCATTCCGATCTGAACATTGCGATAAGTCATTCCGATCTGAACATTGCGATAGAACATTCCGATCTGAACATTCCGATGGACATTTCGATGGACATTTCGATGGATATTTTGTTTGAGTAATTTTTAGACTTAGCCACTATCTAGACTAGTTTCGGAACGTAGTTTACACGAAGATTAAAAAAAAAAAAAAAAAAAAAAAAAAAAATTCAAAACTTGGCGATACAAAATTTTTCGGCTTACCGTTTTGTCAGACTGAGGAATTTAATTGTCGGACTGAGAAAAATTTTTTTGAATTTTCGGAATTTCAATTTTAACCACACATCATCACAACAAATCCACTAAGATCTGCAATTCATCCACAAGTATTCACCATGTCTAACAACAACATCAACATTGCAACTGCTAATCAAATTCGTTTGGAACAAGGTGGCAACGGTAACCCACCTGTGCTCACTGCCGGTTGCTACGTTCAATGGAGATCTCGTTTTCTCAGATTTCTCGATGGAAAAGAAAACCGAACTGCTCTTCGTCACTGCCTTGAGAACCCACCTCCAGTTTTTGAATTCAAACCAATTACAACACAGGCAGAGGATGGTACTTCATCAACTATACGAGCTATGGAGGATTTTGACACATGTTCTGCTGAGAAAAAGAAACTCCTCCAAGCTGAAGCTGATGCTGTAAATTTCATACTCACTGGAATTGATAACGATATCTATTCCACAGTTGATGCATGTCCTAATGCTATGGAAATGTGGAATGCAATTCATCGATTGAAGCAAGGTGAGTCAATCAATGTTCAAGATCTCGAGACTAATCTACTTTGGGAGTTTGGAAAATTCACATCTGAAGATGGTGAATCCATTGACTCATATTACTCGAGATTCTACAAAATGATGAATGAGCTTGTAAGAAATCAGTGCACCATCTCCAATCATCATGCCAATGTTCAGTTTCTACTTCAACTCAAACCGGAATGGCAAAGGTTTGTGACTTTGGTCAAACAAAGGGAGGATATCAAGACTATATCTTACCACAAACTTTATGATATCTTGAAACAACATCAGAATGAAGTGAATGAACTAAGGGCTGAAAAGGCAGAACGGTCTGCTAATTCTATTGCTTTTGTGGCTGCTACTTCAACAAAACCCGTTCCTCGTCAACAACCACCTAATCATTCCTCGAAGTCATCAAGCTCATCCACCAAACCTCTAGCTGCTGCTAAACACAAAGCAAAAGCAATTGTCCCCACTCCACCTCCAAAGTATGACACCGAGTAAGATGGAGACAGTGATGATGAACAAACTTCAAGGGACAAGAAGATTGAAGAACTCATGTCTTTACTCACCACAACTTATAAGAAGATCTACAAACCTACCAACAACAACCTCAGATCATCATCCAATGCTAGATATAAGGAAGTTGATCATGCACCTAGGTATGATCGTGATGCTAGGTATGATAATCAGAGGATGCTGAATCAAGTTGGGGCTAGAGATACTGTAGGCACTCCGGTGGTGCAGAAGACTGGGATTCAATGCTTCAACTGCAAGGGATTTGGTCACATGGCTAGGGAATGTAACAAGCCAAAACGGGTTAAGGATTCGGGATATCACAAGGAAAAGATGTTGTTGTGCAAGAAAGAAGAAGCAGGAATTCCACTCACAGCAGATGAAGTTGACTGGCGTGATGACACTGATGATGAAGCCGATGATCAAGAGTTAGAGGCACACTATGTGTACATGGCAAAGATTCAAGAAGTGATCCCAGAGACTGATGATACTTCTGGACCCATCTATGATTCTGAGCCACTTGAAAAGGTACCATCACATGATAACTATAATGTGTTTGCTAATGAACGACGGCATCTTGAGCAACCCGAAAGCATCAATGACACATATGTAATGGACACGGAGGATAGCAATATCTCTACGGATTCACAGCATATGTGTAATGATGACGGAAAAGCTGTTCAAGATACTGACTCGGATGAGGACCGTGATTTGCTTGCGTCTATTATTGATTCTTTAAAACGTGAAATTGATGAAAACAAAGAAGCTAATAAACGTTTGAAGCAAGCAAACACATCCTTAGCCGAGGAGATAGACAGGCTTAAAGAGTGTGATTATGTAAAAGAAGCTGATCGACGGGTTGCAATAGCTAATGGTTTGGTATATGAACGTAAGGTGCTCAACGAACAATATTGTTCTGAAGTAACACACGAAATTCATATGTCAAAACAGAAGATATCGGAACTTGAAGAACAACTGCTGCTACATAAACTCCAAATTACTGAATTAGAGTCGGTTAACAAAGAACAAACTGAGCTTTATAAAACTCGTGAAGAAAAGGATATTGAAAAAATTCTTGCTTTGGAAAAGAGAGTCGACACGTTAAACAACATTGTTTACAAAACGGGTCAGTCTATTCAAACTATGAATATGCTCAATAGAAATATGAAAACGAGTTTTGTCAAGCCTGAATATCTCAAGAAAGCTCAAAGTACCAAGCCTGCTCTTTATGATATCGGTTGTTATGTTGATAATCTTGCTCTTATGCTTTCCCCTGACTGCGACGAAATCATTCGTCAACAAGAAGAAAGTCGATCAAACTTAAGTGATTTAATAAACCTTTCTGATTCTAACAATCATATTAAGTTTGTCCCTCAAAAAGAACTTTCAAAAGAACAAAAGATGTATAATAGTGTTCCACCACCAAGTGATGAACCACAAAAGAAAGTTTCTTTAAAAAGGAGTTTCAAAAAGCAATCAATTTTGTTAGAAAAGCGAATTTTGGATGAAAAACGTAAATGGGATGCGAAAAGCAAAAGTGTTCAGCAATTTGAGTTTATAAAACAAGGGGTTTTAAATTTGTACAAAGGTGTCGTCGACTATGAAAAAGTGTCTAGGGATACCATTTGGAATATTAAACCTAACCCACAAGTAGAAGTCGTCATTCAACAATGCATTGTTCCAACCATTGATGATCTTTCAAAAAATGTGGAAATGTTTTATAATGCTCTCACTGAGGAAATGTTAACTGATTTAAGCTATGTCAAATCTCTTGAAGATGAAGTTGATTTTCTTCAAATTAAATTAAAGACACAAGAACACCAACTTTCTAACGAAATTGATCGACTTTCCAAGGAATATTTTTATGCTGACCATATGAATGCTATACTTGGTGTGTATACCGATCTGGATCAATATTGTCATGTAGCATGTTTAGTGTCAGAATCGGACGCGAAATGTCGCAATCTTGAAGTAGAGCTTTCAAAACAAATTCAGTCATATAACAAACTTTCGAAAAGTTTTTCTCAACTTGAGAAACACTCCATTTCTCTTGAACTTGCTTTACAAAAAGGTGAAAAATCTCATAATCATAAAAAGTGTCTAGAAATGTCAGCTTCTTCGTTTCGTCTACTAAATGAAAAAGATTTCGAAATAAATGATTTGAAAGCTCGGCTAAAAGAAAGGGACATTGCCATTAGTGAGTTACAGAAACTCATTGAGAAAATGAAAGGAAAGTCTGTTTTGGGTAAACCATCTGCCGTTCGTCAACCGAATGCGGTTAAATGCCCTAAAACATCTATTTTGGGACAACCCCCACAGACTTTGCCTAAGATAGGAAATGATAAGAGGACTAATGTGATAGCACCTGGAATGTATAAGATGAACACTAGGTCCACTCAAACTGGAACAACGCAGTTACCTCAAAATACTAGGAAAACTAATCAACGTGTGTCTTCTTCTACAGGAGTAAATCCCACTACTAGTGTTAGCGGACCACAGCTTAAGAGCACTAGAATTGAAGATAGAGTCATGCCTAACAATAGTCAAGGGAAGAAGAATGAAGTAGAAGATCACCGTAGGAATTTTAAGTTTTCTAAGAATAAAACGTCTGTAACTGCATGTAATGACAGTTTAACTGCTAAGACCTCAAATGTTGAATTTGTTTGTGTTGAATGTGGCAAATGTGTTCGTACTTTCAATCATGATGCTTGTGCTCTTAATCATAATGGCGTGAATGCTAGAACTAGGAAGCCTATTCGTATGCCCACTAGTACTAGTAAACCCACAAGAACTTTGAACCAATCCACTGAGCAACCACTTAAGAAACTAAGTGCGTTAGAATCCACTACTCTACGTAAACAAAGCAGGTTAAAGAAGCTTTATGAGAACATGATTAGGACATGTACACGGGGGTATTCAAGATTTACACCACCCGGATACAAATGGGTACCTAAGACAATCCCCATTCTAATTGGGTCTATGAATGTTAGCTTGCCTTTAGAATCTAGGTCCACTACTATTTTGGAACCCGTTTCTATCAAGGGCTCCCATTTGTCAAATGCTACATTGTCTTCTAATTCTTCTGCAGCTCGTCGAACTCATCCTATTCATAATGGACTCCGGGTGCACAAAGCACATGACGGGCAATCTCAAGCTTCTCATTAACTTCGTGGAGAAGTTTCTGGGTACGGTACGGTTTGGAAATGATCAATTTGCACCGATACTCGGATATGGAGACTTGGTTCAAGGGAATATCACTATAAAACGGGTTTATTACGTCGAGGGACTGAATCACAATTTATTCTCGGTTGGTCAATTTTGTGATGCGGATTTGGAAGTGGCTTTTCGGAAATCTACTTGCTATGTTAGAGACTACGATGGGAATGACCTTCTTACAGGTTCTCGTGGTTCTGATCTCTACACAGTAACTCTTCAAGACACATCTTCAACAAATCCTATTTGCTTAATGGCTAAAGCCTCATCATATCAAGCATGGTTATGGCATCAACGATTGTCACATCTCAACTTTGACACCATCAACCTGCTTTCTAAGAATGATATTGTGAGCGGTCTTCCAAAGTTAAAATTCGTCAAAGACCATCTTTGTTCTTCTTGTGAGTTGGGGAAAGCAAAACGGAAGTCTTTCAAATCAAAGACTACCCCAAGCTCAAAAGGACGATTGGAACTTCTACACATGGATTTATGTGGTCCCATGCGTGTAGAGAGTATTAACGGGAAAAAGTATATTCTCGTGATTGTTGATGATTACTCTAGATACACATGGACTTTCTTCTTAAGGTCCAAAGATGAAACACCAGAGGTTCTCAAAAACTTTCTCAAGATGATACAACGCAATCTTCAAGCTCAAGTCTTAACCGTAAGAACGGATAGGGGTACTGAATTTTTGAACAAGAACTTGCAATCTTACTTTCAAGAAGAAGGCATCGAACATCAAACGTCTATTGCTAGAACTCCTGAACAAAACGGCGTTGTCGAAAGGCGGAACCGTACTTTGGTTGAGGCTGCTCGAACAATGCTTTCGGCTTCAAAATTACCACTATTCTTCTGGGCTGAAGCAATTGCAACTGCCTGTTATACTCAGAATCGTTCTCTCGTTATCCCTAGACATGAAAAGACACCTTACCACATCATCAATGACAGGAAACCTACTGTCAAATTCTTTCACGTATTTGGATCTTTATGCTACATTCTTAAAGACGGTGAGAATCTCGACAAGATGAAAGAAAAAGGTGATGCATGTATTTTTGTGGGGTATGCGACATTGTCGAAAGGATATCGGGTCTATAACAAGAGAACAAAGATCATTGTCGAAACAATTCATGTGAACTTTGACGAATTGCCACAAATGGTACTTGATCACAACAGCTCAAGTCCCGCACCTCAATGTCCAGCCATGGCACCTACACACAACAGTGTACGTCCCGTGCAAGAATGTCAAGAAAACACTCCTACAGCAGACTCGATGGGTACGACACAAATGAATGAGTTGGTTGATTTATATGATCCAATGTTTGATGAATATTACTATGGAAACAATCAAGTTGTGTCAAAGCCTTCCGCTGTCAATACTGCTGATGCACCTGAACAAAATCAACAAGACACAACTGCCTCTACTTCAGCAACCGTTGCTCAAGAGACAATTCCAGTGGATACTCAACAAACTCAAGAAACTGTCATACAACCAACATCACCAACCGTCATTGCTGAAGGAGGAAACAACAATCAAGCAGTCGATACACAACCTGACAATGAAGAATTTATCAATCCGTTCGGTACACCGGTACACGAAGTCGGAGAGTCTTCTACTCAACATGTTGATCCGTCCAACATGCATACATTCTACCAACCATATCCATCCACTCACCATTGGACACGTGATCATCCATTGGTGCAAGTCATTGGAAATCCTTCACAACCGGTTCGAACACGCAGACAACTCGAAACCGATGGCGATGTGTGTATGTATGCACTCACCGTGAGTTCAACTGTACCTACAAACATCAAACAAGCCATGACTGATCATGCGTGGATTGAATCAATGCAAGACGAAATTCATCAGTTTGAACGCCTAAATGTTTGGGAGCTTGTTGACAGACCCTATGGAATGTCAATTCTAGATTTCAAATGGATCTGGAAAAACAAACTGGATGAAGAACAAACCATCATCAAAAACAAATCTCGTCTTGTAGTTAAGGGATACCGTCAACAAGAAGGCATAGACTACGATGAATCATTCGCTCCAGTTGCTCGTTTAGAAGCAGTCAGGATATTCCTTGCTTATGCTGCACATAAGGGCTTCACGGTTTTTCAGATGGACGTTAAAACAGCTTTTCTCAACGGTCATTTGAAGGAAGAAGTGTATGTGAATCAGCCGGAAGGATTCGTCGATCCTCATCATCCTGACAAAGTCTATCGTCTCAAGAAGGCTGTATATGGACTTAAACAAGCTTCAAGGGCATGGTACGAAGAACTTTCAAACTTCTTGGTGTCCAAAGGATTCTCCAAAGGTTCTATTGATCCTACTCTCTTTACTAATAAATATGGGGATGACATAATGCTGGTGCAAGTTTATGTTGATGACATTATTTTTGGTTCTACGAACCCAAAACTTTCAAAACGTTTTGAAAAATTAATGCACAGCAGATTCGAAATGTCAATGATGGGGGAGCTAAAATTCTTTTTAGGCCTCCAGATTCATCAATCCCCACGTGGTATTTTCATTAACCAAGCTAAGTATGCTCAAGAGATACTTAAAAAGCATGGTATGACCTCATGTGCTCGCGTTGGTACACCATTGTCGACCACATCCCTAGACGCTGACTTGTACTCATATCCCGTAGATCAAACGCGATATCGCAGTATGATCGGGTCACTTATGTACCTTACAGCCAGCAGGCCTGATATTCATCATGCCACATGCTATTGTGCACGATATCAAGCCAGACCTACTCAAAAGCACCTCAAAGAGGTTAAACGGATCTTTCGGTACCTTAAGAATACCATTCACATGGGACTCTGGTATCCGAGGGAAACCGGTTTTCATCTAACGGCTTTTTCAGATTCTGATCACGCAGGTTGTCTTGATAGTCGTAAAAGCACTTCTGGTAGCATACAATTTCTAGGGGAAGACAAGCTTGTCAGTTGGTCGTCAAAGAAGCAGGATTGCACTTCGCTCTCATCAGCTGAAGCAGAATATGTGGCTCTATCCGCGTGTTGTGCTCAAGTCCTCTGGATGAGAACTCAACTCACGGATTATGGCTTCCACTTTGATAAAATACCTATGTATTGTGACTCAAAGTCGGCCATAGCCATATCTTGCAATCCGGTTCAGCACTCCCGCACCAAGCACATCGATGTCAGATATCACTTCATCAAGGAACAAGTGGAACGCGGCATCGTGGAATTATACTTTGTCAGAACTGAGTACCAGCTGGCAGACTTGTTTACAAAAGCTCTATCGAAAGATAGGTTTGCGTATCTCGTTGGCCGTCTTGGTATGAAGTATATGACTCCAGAAGACTTGGAGGTTTTGGCAAATGAAGCTGCTTGATTTTTCTCTCATAATGACTTCTAGGCGCATCACAGCTTAGAACTCGGACATCAACTAAGGAAAGTTAATCTCGGACGATAACTTATCCTTCTCAACGAGAAATTCATATTTCTCGGTCATGAGCTTCTCATAAAAACATTCAAAGTTTTTAAGTTCATGAAAACGATTTCTAAGTAAATGTCAGCTTAGAACTCGAACTTCAACTTAAGGAAAGTTTATCACGGATGATAACTTATCCTTCACAACGGGAAATTTATTTTTCTCGGTCATGAGCTAGTCACAAAACAATCAAAGTTTTGAGCTCATGAAAAACGGACCCGAAAGGGGAGTGTACGTTTCAGTGCGCTTTCCCTAAGCAATAGAAGAGAAGTCTTCTATCCTGATTATTTTAAAACCGTTGAACACAATTTTTCAAGAATTTCTCAAAAGGTTTTTCTAAATCTTTCAAAATTGTGTGTTCAACACTCCCTTCCTCATAAGTGGTTTTTATATCTCAAAATTGTCATATGTTATTTTTGATCAATTTTTGAGGGGGAGCGTTTTAAAATCAAGCCTTTAATGTTGTTGGGTACATCTCTAAAATTGTCATATTTTATGTATCCAACACATTCCGAAAATGATATGATATTGTCAAATGTAATATATTATATCGGAAAAGGCATCTCAACTCCGTACCTCAACATATTTTGTGGTGTCGTTTTTCTAAAATTTTGTCAAATTTTGTCTCAAGACACACATATATTGTTGAGGGGGAGCGACCCGACTGAAAATGTTCCATGATTCATGCGTGCACACATGTTTCTCTCCCAACGATTTTTCGGAAAATGTCATATTTTAATCAATTGGTATCTCTAATATTATATTTTTATATTAGAGATAGGGGGAGAAAATGTGATTAAAATGTAATATATTGCAACATGTGATCTTAAAGACTCAAGTGCAACTCTTTCCTTCACATGCCAAACTATTTCGTATATCGATGCATGTGTGTAGGGGGAGCTTTTCGGAAATGTAAAACTTTCAAGTGTTAAAAGTTTTGATTTTTATCAAACACTTTGAATGGTTTTCAATGGTTTAATGGTTACGATCTATACCCAAAACAACCTACTATCCACGACGGAACGATGGAGTCAAAAGGTGGTTTAGGATAGGAAACTAAGTCCTATGATCCAACCAGAACCGGAGGGATCTACCCAAGGACATTCCATAGCTAGAAATAGTTGTCCTTAGGAAAGATGGAGTGGAATGAAGCTGAATGCGGACCAAGTACTTAAGTTAGCACTGGAACAATCACAACAAGGTGCTAATGATGACGTATTAGTAAGCATTGAAGGAGTTGAATATTCTATGCAACTTAGGCAGAAACCGGGTCAATACATCTATTGAAGACAAGTCATCATGGACCCAGTGATGCAATGCACAACCCTTCCCAGCCATTCGAGTTTCTCTCAAAAGAAACTTGTCTCATTGTCACGGAGATCAACACGTATCTATTGACTTTCTCACTCCGAGTCAGTTAATATTGAAAAGGTGGCAGTCTGCTCCAGCCTCCGATTACAAAAATGCACTTATTGAGTCTAGAGCCAAACGAGATCAATTTATCATCTCATTAGGACACAATCGAGTCCTACGCATTATCCTTGTGATATTGCCAGAACATCTGAGTGATACGATTCACAATGAAGATGGAAATCCTGCTTGAGCCAGCATCAAACAAGCTCATGGTAGGTAACTTGTGCGATTCTACATGAATCAAACTTGTGAGAACTGGAAAGCAACTAAGTTTCGATTCTTAATTGATTCAAACTTGATTCCAGGTTTCTTCGCAAAATCCATGTGATCTTGCCAGAACATTCAGAGTGACACTCACTAGTGTTCACAGTGACGAATGGAAATCCTTCCAGTGTCAACATCAAACAGCACTGCGGTAGGTAACTCGCAAGATTCTCTATGAATCAAGCTTGTGACAAACTGGAAAGCAACAATGGTGCGATTCTTTTAGAATCAAACTTGTTCCAGGAAATCTGAATTGACGACTCTAATCAGACGGATAACTTATCCTTATGATTCACTCTTTACGTTTGCAGTCTGCTTTGAGACGGTCGAGTAAAGAGAACTGGCTACTACCGCCGGGAAACCCTGTCAAGGAGGTTCTTAATCGAATCTACCTGATCACAGGTACGGTATTTTAATACCGTTTAACGGTCTTCACCGACCGGAGGTAAAACACTACCGAGTTAGGATGAAATGTTCAAAGCCATTTTATCCGTGTCTATACATGTTGCTGCATATCAAGAAGGTGGCGTAGCTGTGATACCGATGTCGATTCAGAAGTCACAAGAGCACAAGATGGCGATAATCAAGATACCTAAGAATGCAAGAATGTAATAGGTCATCTTATTCACAAGCAGTACAGATGAAGATCTCAAGCACTCAAAGTCAAATGACAAAGGCTCAAGATAAAGATCACGAAAGCATGAAGGAACAAAGCTGTTACAAACAAGATCAAGACCAAGATACAAGACCAAAGCAAGAAGATCTCCTCTACAAGAATGTATTCACTCAACCATCTTATGCTTTTTAAGCATTTTAAGATGACCGATACATTGGGGGAGATTGTTAGCCCTATATTTTATATAGTCGAACAAGAATGTAATAGGTCATCTTAGTCGTTAAAAGGTCTTGTATTGTAATAGGTTAGTCGGGAAAACCGGGCTTGGACTTTAAGCTAATATTGTCTAAGTTAGGGGCGTAAGCCCAAGACTAAGCCAAGCCCGGCCCAAGGAAACAAAGCCCACGGCCCAAAAGGCCAAGGGTATATAACCCTCTTTCACATGTGAAAGAGGGTGTTGGTTCATTTCATTAAACACATAGTTTTAGTGTAAACCTTCCACTTCTCTCTCTACTTTCTCTTTCTACTTTTCTTCTCTTTCTCTCTCTAAGAATCTTGTGTTATGGATTAGATAGGAACAACAACTCGACATGATCATTTTCATTCTTTGAGGCTCCTTTAATCGAGAGATTTGATTTGAAGAGAGATTTGTAGATTTGTGTCTACGTTATACATCACAAAAATCTAAAAAAGTAAAAAACAATCAAAAGCACAAAAAATTGAAAAAGTAAAAACGCCCAAAACAATCTTCTTTGCTCATCCCCACGTTGTACGTGACGTTTATGCAAACTCATAACCAAGCAAGACGTGCACGTAAACGTAAAAACCGAAAGGAAGGAACACCTTCTAGTGAAGAATCTCCTATTGACGAACCCATCGTAGAACACGAAGCACCCATGGCTAATCGTACTATGATGGAGTTGCTTCAAGCATTCGTCGAGGGTTATGGAGAGGCTATTGTGATTCCTGCTACCCCTACGGAGAATTTTAAAGTTAAGACGGGTTTGTTGTCCATGATCCAAAACAACAAGTTTCATGGTGACGAAAAGGACAACCCGCATAACCACATTCGCCAATTCAATCGTCTTACGACCACATGCAATTTTAAGGACGTCTCAAACGACTCGAGTAATATGATGCTTTTTCCGTATTCCTTTGCGGGGCATGCTAAGATTTGGTTAGAGAAAGAGCCACCCAATTCTATATTGACGTGGAAGGATCTCCTTTCTAAGTTTGTGAACCAATTTTTCCCGCCCTCTAAGACTACGCACTTGAAAAATGAGATTTCAAAGTTTTCACAAGAGTATAAAGAGAGTTTTTCAACGGCTTGGAATAGGTTTAAGGAAATGTTGCATGAATGTCCTCATCACGGTTTTTCCGACTTACATCAAATCGACACGTTTTACAATGGATTGAACGATCATGAGCGATATTATCTTAATGCCGCCACGGGTGGTAATGTTTTGTGTAAAACGGTCGAGGAAGCATTGTTGATCATTGAGAATTGGTCCAAGGTTGATAGCCCTTGTAACACATCGAGTGTTCACAAGGCCTCGTCTTCGCCTTCATTGTCACATACCATTGATGCTTGCCAAATCGAGGCTAATTTGGAGAACAAGATATTTGATAAGCTTAAGGGACTTTTGATTGAGTTTAAAGTTGGTGAACAACCCACTCCCACTACGGCTAAAGCGGTTGAGGTTTCTTGTATGTATTGTGGTGGAGGTCATGATTTCTCCGAGTGTATTACCAACGGTGGTAACACTTCGAGTGCCTACGCGGCCACGTGAACTTATAACCAAAACGGTCAAGTTACCCGCACTAATCAAATGACTCCACCGGGTTTTCGACCAAATCAAAATGCTAGATTTATCGAAACAATCAAGTTGGTTACCAAGGAAATCAAAGGAACAATTAAAAGGGTAACAACTATGGGAATCAAGGGACTAATAATCAAGTGCAAAACAAAAATCAAAACCGTGATTTTCAAAACAACAACAAAGGTTTGCAAAACTTGAAAGATCTTCCAAATGAATTTGTTTATTATGCAACGGGCAATGATGCTAGGTATGATAATACACAAAGGGAGATAATTAGCCTAAGATCCAAGTTTAAGAATGATTTGAAAAATGAGTTGAAAAATGAGTTGAAAAATGAGTTGAAAAATGAGCTAGCAAATGAACTTAAGACTCATACAAACAAAATGGAGAGTAACGTGCAAAGGTTACAACAAAATCAACAAAAAATGGAGCAAGGCCAACATGGGATTAAACAAGAGATGCTTAAGGTGGATAAAAGAAAATCTAAGTTTGAGGATAGAATTTCAAGCATGTTTGAGGCTAAAATGTGTATACCGTCTTCTTCAGGTGGTCTTCCTAGTAACACCGTGTCAAACCCGAAGGGAGAGATGAAAGTGATTACCACACGTAGTGGTATGACCTTTAAGGAACCGAATCCTCAAAAAATTACTCCTACGGTGGAGGAAATTGAGGAAGAACCCGAGGTGGTGGTCGAAGAGGAGCATATCCCAATCCCATGAAGTACCACTCAAGCCACACCTACGGTTGACCCTTTACCATCATTGGAACCCGAGATTCCAAAGGCTATGCCTATGTCCCACCTAACACCACCCTTACCTTACCCATCGAGCCTTCGTAAGGAGAAATTGCAAGAGCGTGACAATTACCAATTTGAGCTCTTTATTAAGATGTTTCGTCGATTGTATTTCAACATAAGTTTCGCCGATGCTTTAATCATGATGCCTCGATTTGCCGCCAACTTTAAGAGTATGTTAAACAACAAGGAGAAATTGCAAAAATTGTCTAGTTGTTCATCGGTTTATCTTAACCGCATACCTCAAAAAGTCGGTGCCCTGGTAAGTTCTTCATACCAATTGGTATTCAAGATATGGAAGAATGCTATGCCTTGGCCGATCTTGGTGCTAGTATTAATTTGATGCCTCTTGCAATCTTCAAGACGCTCAATCTTCCTAATCTTACTCCTTCAAGAATGTCTATCGAGATGGCTGATCATTCCACGATTCCCGCATGTGGATTGGCCGAAGAAGTTTTTGTGAATGTGGGAAAGTTCTATTATCCGGTAGACTTTATCGTAGCCTATATTCCCACGGATCCTCAAGTTCCTTTCATTTTAGGTCGTTCGTTTTTAGATATGTCGAGAGCGTTGATTGATGTACATGCAAGGAAAATCACCTTACGTTTCAACGACGAGGAACTTGTTATAAACGCAACGCAAAAATCCAAACTGTCTCATGTTTATTCTATAGCGGCCATAAACTATATTGATATGATCGATGTCGTTTGCGAAGAATTTTCACAAGAATTTTTAGATTTTGGTGATGGAGAAAATAGCGGCAATCCCACTATGCTCGATCATATTCTTGATAACTCGACACCATCCTTCACTCCATTTGAAGGAGGTGGTTTCACTTTAGAAGAGTTTGATGTACCTCGAACTTGTAATGAAGACCTCGACGACGATGAGAACTTTTCGATTGTCAAGGATTTTCTTAACGATTTCCCATTTCCTCCGCCGGTGGAGGTTATGAGTATCGAACCCAAATCTTCAATCGAGGAACCACCGATCCTCGAGTTGAAAGATCTTCCTCCTCATCTTGAATACGTATTATTGGAAGGAGACGATAAGTTGCCGGTTATTATTACGAAGGATATTTCGGATGATGAAAAAACCGCACTTATCGATGTCTGAAGGACCACAAAGTGGCAATTTCGTGGAAATTATCCGACATTAAGGGGATCGACCCTAAATTTTGTACCCACAAAATTTTAATGGAGGAAGACTACAAGCCCGCAATCCAATGTCAAAGGAGGGTGAACCCCAAAATTCACGACGTCATCAAAAAGGAGGTCCTTAAACTCCTTGATTCGGGAATGATTTACCCTATTTCTGATAGCCCTTGGGTGAGTCCCATTCATTGTGTCCCTAAAAAGGGAGGAATGACCGTTGTTCCAAACGATGACAACGAGTTAATTCCAACTCGACTCGTGACCGGTTGGAGGGTGTGCATTGACTATCGTAAGTTAAATGACGCCACTCGTAAAGACCATTTTCCCTTGACCTTCATAGATCAAATCTTGGAGCGTCTTCCGGGAAACGATTTCTATTGCTTCTTAGATAGTTTTTCCGGTTACTTCCAAATCCCCATCGATCCTCGTGATCAAGAAAAAACTACGTTTACGTGTCCATATGGAACGTTTGCCTATCGTAGAATGCCATTCGGACTTTGCAATGAACCGGGAACTTTTCAACGGTGTGTGATGGCTATTTTCATGACATGATGGAGAAGACGATGGAAGTCTTTATGGATGACTTTTCCGTGTTTGGTAGTTCGTTCACTTCGTGTCTAGGAAATTTGAAACATATGTTGAAACATTGTGAGGAAACCAACCTTGTGCTCAATTGGGAAAAGTGTCATTTCATGGTTAAAGAAGGAATCGTCTTAGGGCACAAGGTCTTGAAAGCGGGGATTAAGGTAGACAAAGCTAAGATAGACGTCATCGCCAAATTACCTCATCCTAAAACCGTTAAGGGAGATAGGAGTTTCCTAGGCCACGCGGGCTTTATCGTCGATTCATCAAGGATTTTTCAAAGATATCTCGACCCATTACACACCTCCTCGAAAAAGATGCTCATTTTGTCTTTAACGAAGATTGTGTACGAGCCTTTGAAATCCTTAAGAGGAAACTTACCGAAGCTCCCATTCTTGTTGCTCCCAATTGGAACCATCCCTTTGCGCTCATGTGTAATGCAAGTGATTACGCTATTGGGGATGTTTTGGGGAACGTCATGAAAGCACTTCTTGCCTATCCACTATGCTAGAAAGACGATGACCAAGGCTCAACTTAAGTATACCAAAACGGAGAAGGAATTCCTTGTCTTGGTGTATGGATTTGAGAAATACCGACCTTACCTCGTCTTGACCAAATGCATAGTGTATACGGATCATTAGACAATCAAGTACCTCTTGGCTAAACAAGATGCAAAGCCGAGATTGCTTCGTTGGATTTCCCCCCTACAAGAATTTTATGTCACGATCCTTGACAAAAAAGGAGCCGAGAATCTAGCGGCCGATCACCTTTCTCGCTTGGAAGATCCTCACCAAAGTGTGTATGAGAAAAAGGAAATCATCGAAACATTTCCTCTCGAGACACTTGGTGTAGTGAATTCTAAGAAAGATTCTTCTACCCTATGGTTTGCGGACATAGCAAATTACCATGCGGTCAACATCATCATTAAGGGTATGACGACTCATCAAAAACGAAAATTCTTTCGTGACGTCAATTTCTACTTTTTGAACGACCTTACCTATTTCGGACTTGTGCGGATCAAATTATTTGACTTTGTGTATTTGGCACCGAAGCTACTAATATCCTTAGAGCTTGTCATGAGGGACCAACGGGTGGTCACCATGATGCTAATCTCACGGCGAAGAAGGTTTTTGATTCCGGCTTCTTTTGGCCTACTATTTACCGAGATGAACACCCACTTATCAAGTCATGTGACTCATGCCAACGTCAAGGCAAAGCCTCAGAAAATGATGAAATGCCACAAAATATCATCCAAGCGTGTGAGATTCTTGACGTTTGGGGAATTGATTTTATGGGGCTGTTCCCATCATCTCGTGGTAATAAGTACATTCTTTTCGCCGTTGACTATCTATCTAACTGGGTGGAAGCTATGTCTTTACCCACGAACGATGCTCGTGTGGTAGTCAAGTTTTTGAAGCAATTGTTCTCTCGGTTTGGAACACCTCGTGCAATCATAAGAGATCGTGGAACCCATTTTTGTAATGACCAATTTGAAAGGGTTCTAAATAAATATGGGGTTACACATCGGCTTTCTACGGCTTATCACCAACAAACGAGTGGGCAAGTCGACGTTTCCAACCAAGCTTTGAAAATGATATTGGAGAGATCGATAGGAGAAAACCGATAATCGTGGTCGGATAAGTTAGACGATGCTATATGGGCCTTTCGTACCACTTATAAGACGCCTATTGGGTGCACTCCTTACAAGCTTCTGTATGGGAAGAATTCCCACTTACCAATTGAACTCGAACACAAACCTTATTAGGCCCTAAAGCATTGTAATGATGACATTGAGACCGCGGGAAAACACCGAAAAATGCAATAAAATGAATTGGATGAATTGAGAGACATTGCTTATGAAATTTCATTGATTTATAAAGAGAAAACCAAAACGTTTCACGATTCTAAAATTAAGAACCGGGTTTTTAACATTGGGAATCGAGTGTTGCTTTTTAACTCGAGATTGAAAATATTTTCCGGCAAGTTGAAATCCCGTTGGTCCGGTCCAAACACCATTACCCCAAGTGTTTCCATATGGGACCATCGAGATAGCTCAAAATGATGGTCCTAAGTTTAAAGTGAATGGCCATAGGTTGAAGAAATACTTTGGTGGAGAAGTTCCCTTTTTGAACTACATCGACCAAGTCACCTGCGCCAATGATAATTAGTATTGAGGGGATCGAGTCAAGCTCATGACTCGGTAATAAAAAACGAGGTGCCTTGTGGGGGAATCCCATGCTTATCCATGTACATATTATCGCTTTCTAATGTAGCTTACGCGAGGGGATTTGTGCCCTTCCAACCTTTGTTCTGTTGTTGTTTGTGAATTGTGGTTTTTAGATGATCATTATCTTCACGATTGGAGCCTCTCGTGTTCGTTTTACGTAAGCACTCGATCGTTTGCTTTGTAGAATTTCTCAATATGTATATGATATATCCTTTATTGTTCTAACCTTAGATCTTTTATCACACTTCATAAACGGCTATTAATTTAATGGTTCCACCCTTTCCATGCTAGATTAAGCATTCAACTTCGTCTCTAGTATGGGGGTATCCTACCCTTAGGCTCAAAACATTGAGGACAATGTTTAACTTTAGTATGGGGGGGGGGGGGGTGAATAGATACGGTTGACCCTTTACCATCATTGGAACCCGAGATTCCAAAGGCTATGCCTATGTCCCACCTAACACCACCCTTACCTTACCCATCGAGCCTTCGTAAGGAGAAATTGCAAGAGCGTGACAATTACCAATTTGAGCTCTTTATTAAGATGTTTCGTCGATTGTATTTCAACATAAGTTTCGCCGATGCTTTAATCATGATGCCTCGATTTGCCGCCAACTTTAAGAGTATGTTAAACAACAAGGAGAAATTGCAAAAATTGTCTAGTTGTTCATCGGTTTATCTTAACCGCATACCTCAAAAAGTCGGTGCCCTGGTAAGTTCTTCATACCAATTGGTATTCAAGATATGGAAGAATGCTATGCCTTGGCCGATCTTGGTGCTAGTATTAATTTGATGCCTCTTGCAATCTTCAAGACGCTCAATCTTCCTAATCTTACTCCTTCAAGAATGTCTATCGAGATGGCTGATCATTCCACGATTCCCGCATGTGGATTGGCCGAAGAAGTTTTTGTGAATGTGGGAAAGTTCTATTATCCGGTAGACTTTATCGTAGCCGATATTCCCACGGATCCTCAAGTTCCTTTCATTTTAGGTCGTTCGTTTTTAGATATGTCGAGAGCGTTGATTGATGTACATGCAAGGAAAATCACCTTACGTTTCAACGACGAGGAACTTGTTATAAACGCAACGCAAAAATCCAAACTGTCTCATGTTTATTCTATAGCGGCCATAAACTATATTGATATGATCGATGTCGTTTGCGAAGAATTTTCACAAGAATTTTTAGATTTTGGTGATGGAGAAAATAGCGGCAATCCCACTATGCTCGATCATATTCTTGATAACTCGACACCATCCTTCACTCCATTTGAAGGAGGTGGTTTCACTTTAGAAGAGTTTGATGTACCTCGAACTTGTAATGAAGACCTCGACGACGATGAGAACTTTTCGATTGTCAAGGATTTTCTTAACGATTTCCCATTTCCTCCGCCAGTGGAGGTTATGAGTATCGAACCCAAATCTTCAATCGAGGAACCACCGATCCTCGAGTTGAAAGATCTTCCTCCTCATCTTGAATACGTATTATTGGAAGGAGACGATAAGTTGCCGGTTATTATTGCGAAGGATATTTCGGATGATGAAAAAACCGCACTTATCGATGTCTGAAGGACCACAAAGTGGCAATTTCGTGGAAATTATCCGACATTAAGGGGATCGGCCCTAAATTTTGTACCCACAAAATTTTAATGGAGGAAGACTACAAGCCCGCAATCCAATGTCAAAGGAGGGTGAACCCCAAAATTCACGACGTCATCAAAAAGGAGGTCCTTAAACTCCTTGATTCGGGAATGATTTACCCTATTTCTGATAGCCCTTGGGTGAGTCCCATTCATTGTGTCCCTAAAAAGGGAGGAATGACCGTTGTTCCAAACGATGACAACGAGTTAATTCCAACTCGACTCGTGACCGGTTGGAGGGTGTGCATTGACTATCGTAAGTTAAATGACGCCACTCGTAAAGACCATTTTCCCTTGACCTTCATAGATCAAATCTTGGAGCGTCTTCCGAGAAACGATTTCTATTGCTTCTTAGATAGTTTTTCCGGTTACTTCCAAATCCCCATCGATCCTCGTGATCAAGAAAAAACTACGTTTACGTGTCCATATGGAACGTTTGCCTATCGTAGAATGCCATTCGGACTTTGCAATGAACCGGGAACTTTTCAACGGTGTGTGATGGCTATTTTCATGACATGATGGAGAAGACGATGGAAGTCTTTATGGATGACTTTTCCGTGTTTGGTAGTTCGTTCACTTCGTGTCTAGGAAATTTGAAACATATGTTGAAACGTTGTGAGGAAACCAACCTTGTGCTCAATTGGGAAAAGTGTCATTTCATGGTTAAAGAAGGAATCGTCTTAGGGCACAAGGTCTTGAAAGCGGGGATTGAGGTAGACAAAGCTAAGATAGACGTCATCGCCAAATTACCTCATCCTAAAACCGTTAAGGGAGATAGGAGTTTCCTAGGCCACGCGGGCTTTATCGTCGATTCATCAAGGATTTTTCAAAGATATCTCGACCCATTACACACCTCCTCGAAAAAGATGCTCATTTTGTCTTTAACGAAGATTGTGTACGAGCCTTTGAAATCCTTAAGAGGAAACTTACCGAAGCTCCCATTCTTGTTTCTCCCAATTGGAACCATCCCTTTGCGCTCATGTGTAATGCAAGTGATTACGCTATTGGGATGTTTTGGGGAACGTCATGAAAGCACTTCTTGCCTATCCACTATGCTAGAAAGACGATGACCAAGGCTCAACTTAAGCATACCAAAACGGAGAAGGAATTCCTTGTCTTGGTGTATGGATTTGAGAAATACCGACCTTACCTCGTCTTGACCAAATGCATAGTGTATACGGATCATTAGACAATCAAGTACCTCTTGGCTAAACAAGATGCAAAGCCGAGATTGCTTCGTTGGATTTCCCCCCTACAAGAATTTTATGTCACGATCCTTGACAAAAAAGGAGCCGAGAATCTAGCGGCCGATCACCTTTCTCGCTTGGAAGATCCTCACCAAAGTGTGTATGAGAAAAAGGAAATCATCGAAACATTTCCTCTCGAGACACTTGGTGTAGTGAATTCTAAGAAAGATTCTTCTACCCTATGGTTTGCGGACATAGCAAATTACCATGCGGTCAACATCATCATTAAGGGTATGACGACTCATCAAAAACGAAAATTCTTTCGTGACGTCAATTTCTACTTTTTGAACGACCTTACCTATTTCGGACTTGTGCGGATCAAATTATTTGACGTTGTGTATTTGGCACCGAAGCTACTAATATCCTTAGAGCTTGTCATGAGGGACCAACGGGTGGTCACCATGATGCTAATCTCACGGCGAAGAAGGTTTTTGATTCCGGCTTCTTTTGGCCTACTATTTACCGAGATGAACACCCACTTATCAAGTCATGTGACTCATGCCAACGTCAAGGCAAAGCCTCAGAAAACGATGAAATGCCACAAAATATCATCCAAGCGTGTGAGATTCTTGACGTTTGGGGAATTGATTTTATGGGGCTGTTCCCATCATCTCGTGGTAATAAGTACATTCTTTTCGCCGTTGACTACCTATCTAACTGGGTGGAAGCTATGTCTTTACCCACGAACGATGCTCGTGTGGTAGTCAAGTTTTTGAAGCAATTGTTCTCTCGGTTTGGAACACCTCGTGCAATCATAAGCGATCGTGGAACCCATTTTTGTAATGACCAATTTGAAAGGGTTCTAAATAAATATGGGGTTACACATCGGCTTTCTACGGCTTATCACCAACAAACGAGTGGGCAAGTCGACGTTTCCAACCAAGCTTTGAAAAGGATATTGGAGAGATCGATAGGAGAAAACCGATAATCGTGGTCGGATAAGTTAGACGATGCTATATGGGCCTTTCGTACCAGTTATAAGACGCCTATTGGGTGCACTCCTTACAAGCTTCTGTATGGGAAGAATTCCCACTTACCAATTGAACTCGAACACAAACCTTATTGGGCCCTAAAGCATTGTAATGATGACATTGAGACCGCGGGAAAACACCGAAAAATGCAATAAAATGAATTGGATGAATTGAGAGACATTGCTTATGAAATTTCATTGATTTATAAAGAGAAAACCAAAACGTTTCACGATTCTAAAATTAAGAACCGGGTTTTTAACATTGGGAATCGAGTGTTGCTTTTTAACTCGAGATTGAAAATATTTTCCGGCAAGTTGAAATCCCGTTGGTCCGGTCCAAACATCATTACCCCAAGTGTTTCCATATGGGACCATCGAGATAGCTCAAAATGATGGTCCTAAGTTTAAAGTGAATGGCCATAGGTTGAAGAAATACTTTGGTGGAGAAGTTCCCTTTTTGAACTACATCGACCAAGTCACCTGCGCCAATGATAATTAGTATTGAGGGGATCGAGTCAAGCTCATGACTCGGTAATAAAAAACGAGGTGCCTTGTGGGGGAATCCCATGCTTATCCATGTACATATTATCGCTTTCTAATGTAGCTTACGCGAGGGGATTTGTGCCCTTCCAACCTTTGTTCTGTTGTTGTTTGTGAATTGTGGTTTTTAGATGATCATTATCTTCACGATTGGAGCCTCTCGTGTTCGTTTTACGTAAGCACTCGATCGTTTGCTTTGTAGAATTTCTCAATATGTATATGATATATCCTTTATTGTTCTAACCTTAGATCTTTTATCACACTTCATAAACGGCTATTAATTTAATGGTTCCACCCTTTCCATGCTAGATTAAGCATTCAACTTCGTCTCTAGTATGGGGGTATCCTACCCTTAGGCTCAAAACATTGAGGACAATGTTTAACTTTAGTATGGGGGGGTGAATAGATACTTGCCTTGACAAACCTTCACGCTTTCTAACTTTCATCTTTTTGTTTATCGTTTTGTTGCAAAATAAGGCTAAAAATGGCCAAATTTTAATTTTTTTTCTCATGTTTGATAAGTGTTTGAAGACACGAATGTTGATTTTTCAAATAAGAGTAATTTTTGACTCAACCGTGCGTGTTGAGGACTTAGCTTCGATTCCTTAACCTTATATTAGGCTAAGTCTCTTAAATGAGGACGAGAAATGATAGAGTTAATTATAAGTTACTATGCTAAACATATAGTACTCGTATTCTTTCAAAAACTCATGTGTTCTAATTGTTTGCTTATTCTCCCTTCGCTTGTATATATATTTTGCTAATAAGTATTGGCTTAGCGGTTTAGTCTTGATTGTTGGTTTATAGTCTTTTCTAGTAGGTTCCATGTAATTAAATTGGGAAAACATTAAGGTATCGCCAGCGTCACGGTTTTGAAGTATTGGCAACCCGAATAATCGAAAGCTTCACCCAATAATATGATTTCAAGTGCTCACCTAAATCAAGAAAAAATTTCAAGCTCACAAGGCCAAAAAATCTATGAAAAATTGAAAGTGATTAAGCCTTAATCTTTCAAGCTTTAAAGATCCAAAATTCGCTTTAGCGTGAGGATATACGTCTTTGGCCATAATAAACACCTCATGACGAGGTTAAATAAAAGGCAAGGCAAGGCCAAAGTCATAATAAAAGCTCTATGGCGGAGTTGAATAAAAGATGGAGGTAAACCTATGATAATAAGGCCCATCCGTTAGAGGGCGTATAAAAGTCTTGGTAATAAGTCTCATGTTCAAAACCGTTATAAAACCGTGTTTATCGATCCTTCTTTTTGACTTTATTTTTTGACATCGTTGTCTATTAGGGGGGTTATTAATTCGATGGTCTTGGTTACACCGCTATGACTCTATTTTTGGACCTTAATCTCTATCATCGTATAAGTAAAAAATGTATCATCATGATCATTCAAGACAAAAATAAAATATAAGAGATTCCACTTAGGATTAATTGGGAGTCTAAGTACGTGATTAGGGCATGTGAGTAGTGTTAGTGACAAGCATCAAAAAGCCACCATGGTTTGGGGGGTCGTGGATGATCAAAGAACATATATGACATTTTAGGTTCTAGTGAGAGAAAGTAGAGAGAGGTGAAAGAAAAGATGTGTGTATTCTTTTAAGTGAAACAATACAAAGAAAAATGACTAAAATTCCACACCCCCATGGAGAGTCATGGGGGGTATTTATAGGCCTAACTAACCTAGACTATCCATCCTTTACATAATAAGTCCTTGCGTATAGTAAATGATGTATATCTAGTCCAACTCACGTGAAAGGCATCAGCTTACCAAAAAGTAAGTCTAACAATCTCCCTCCAAGATGGTGACTCACGTGAGTTGGTTACAATGTTTTCTACAAGCAAAAATAAAGAAAAATGATAAGCATGAATTCTAGCATTCCTTGAGACAGTCTTTAGCGACCTTCATCTTCTTGAATACTCCAGCTTTATTTCTTCAGCTTTGTAGAATCTAGTTGAGTTTTACTCCCTCCCAACTAAAAGGACTTTCATTAAACAATCAGTAAAGACTCCTCCCTCCCAAACAGATCCTTCAGAGGAAATCTGTGCGAGGTGATAACGTCATCAACATTTTCTCACAATTTGAAGCAATCACAGTCTTGATTCTATGAGAGATTACCAGAAGTACACACTCTATCCCGATCATGAAGTCATATTGTAACACCAGAGTCAATTAAGTCCCGGAAATGCACATCTCTCCTGACAGGACAGTGATGATAAAAAGTTGCTACATCAAAGTCAATTATGTCCCGAATGTAGTGAACTTATCCCTTTATGTAGAAACAGTAACACCAAACTCAAGTGACCCCGCATGTACACATTTCTCCCTCCAGGATGATACCTATTAAGGGAATCATCCTTCATGTGTGTACGTGGTATGCCAACTAGAAATGCTTACTCAGTAACCAATACTATGTGAGAAGATGTCAACAATATCTCTCTAAACAAAATTCTCTCTTGATCACCCCGAACTGAATCCCCTTATCAATTCTGTTGGCTATTGATATTGACCACTGATGAAGATAACCCGATAATACAAACATGAAACTGAAGTAGAATTCCCCAAACTTGAAATTAAGCTTGCACTATAGTAGAATAAAGAACGGTGTAGAAATATCATTGCTGAGAAATTTCTGAGACCCAATACATTACTGACGAAGTATATAAGCACATCACCTCTTAAAGATATCCACGTCGACTATGCGTGTGACACTAAGTACAACAATGTAGCTCCTTTAAGTGATAGTATCCATGCCGTCGACCATCCTCCCCTTGACACTGGAAACTAGATACTTCAAGTCTTTATTCATAACTGTATATGCTTGAGCAACTTATCTTATAAAGTCGTAAGTACTCCTTTAAAGATAAAATAAGAACGCCTCTGAAAAATCTCACTTCAACCTCAAATAAGTAGCATCGAATCATCTTCCTAATCACATAAACCGTAATAGCCGTTAGGAATTTAGGTGAATTTTTGATAAGGATCGTTTTAGTGTAATGTATCGTGTTTGTTGTGTTTTTAGATCAAGAAGAAAGGTTATGATCGAAAATGGATACCCGGCCTTAAATGTCACTGTTTAAACGGCCTGCCAAAGTAATAAAATCCTGTACCATAAGCATTTAACCCGACAAATATTTTACTACTTGGTTCTTTCGAAATATCCGGCTCAATCCAATAATAACTCCCGTAATCTACATAATTAATATTGCACCAATCGGATATGGAATCGGTCATCCCGAATTTGATTGCAAAAATTAATCGGCCCACTAAGTACCTTCGATTGAGTAGTGATCGGCCCGTCAACTAATAACCAAATGTAACAGGCCAAAATCTAAATAATACGCAGCCTAATATATTGGTAGGTACATTTGGTCCACTAGATTGTCAAAAATAAGCCCCATAAGACACATAACTTTGGCCCATGTTGACAATGTATCATTTCGAGTATGTAGCCTAAGCCAAGAAACCATGCGAAAGGCCCAGTCATACAATACCCGGTCCAAAAACAAAATTAGGAATATATATCACAATCCAAATATTATCTCACTTTTTAAATCTACACACCAAACCCCCATGATATATCTCGTAACCTCTGCCACATTCATCACATTCATCACTCCCAACTCACCATCTATCTCGTAACCTCCGCTTCCCCCATCTAATCTTGTTTACACCGCCATGATATATCATCAAAATCTTCATCTCCCACACCACAGTCCCATCTACACCACAACAGCACCCATCTCTCATCTCACATCAAACGTTGACCATCAAATCCCCATCTACAACTCAACCGTAATCAAATCATCAATACCCATTTGACCTTATATGCTTAGATCAAAAAATATATTCATGAAGAACAAAGAGATGATTCAGTCTTCAAGATCATTTATATGATCTCAAGTTGGTATGAAAGATGATTGCATGACAGTTTTAATTTGAAATCGAGATAAAGAATGAGTCTAACAGGCTTGTTATACTCAATTCTTAACATATCTCGTATATGAAAACGGGTAAACACCCTATAAGAATCAGTGATGACAAGTTACACGCAAAAAAATCTTATTTAAAAGATTGAAAAAACGTGTAAACTAATCAGAGATCTTGAAAGAGTATGTTTTTTCGAGTCAAGATGATGATGATGAGATTTTGAAACTGATATTTTTCATGATGAAAGTAGTTGAACTCAGTGAGTTGACCCGGTCAACTCGATAATTAACGAGTTGACACGCTATGAGTGGAAAAGTTGATGGGATAGGATTTACATTGGGTTTGGATTGATTGAAAGAGGTTGATAATAGATATGGTGTAGGTCGGTTTTTTATGAATTGATGAGATAAAAAATTGCATGGTCTCGGTTTATAGCAATGTTTAAAGAAACCATTGCAAAGTTTTTGAGTCGAAGTAAATATTGAATACCCATCAGAATAAGTCCCATTTGATACAATCCATCAGAAAGTCACCGTCGGAATGTCACCATCGGAATGACCATCCGAATGTTATCATCGGAATGTGGCATCGGAATGTGACATCAGAATGAGGCCATCGGAAAAACTATCAGAATAAGCATCGGAATGAGACTAACTAAGAACACCATCCAAATATGCATCGAAATTTCCATCGGAAAGAATAAACCCTTTATCGATGGAATTCAGTCGGAATGTACAAACTTTGTTTACACAGAAAAAAATGATCTGGACCATCTGATTTTGTCCTTTTCCCAAACAAAATTATCAGATCTCATGTATGAAAGGACAAAACTAAAAAATGGGTATACAAAGATTTGAACATAAAAATAGTGACGAGGCGTATTCTGAACACAAATTTCGAACATATATCGAGCCTAGAATTTATAAAAAATAAATAATAGTAATGAACCACGAATAACAACCATGAAAAGGAATAGTATGAAATCTGATAACACGACACAAACACAAATCACACGGATACAAAACACCCCTGGTTAGCTCTGATACCAATTGACAAGCATAAAAAAGACACCATGGTTCGGGGGGTCGGGGATGATCAAAGAACATATATGACATTTTAGGTTCTAGTGAGAGAAAGTAGAGAGAGGTGAAAGAAAATATGTGTGTAGTCTTTCAAGTGAAACAATACAAAGAAAAATGAATAAACTTCCACACCCCTATGGAGAGTCATGGGGGGTATTTATAGGCCTAACTAACCTCGACTATCCATCCTTTACATAATAAGTCCTTGCGTATAGTAAATGATGTATATCTAGTCTAACTCACATGAAAGGCACCAGCTTACCAAAAAGTAAGTCTAACAGTTAGCATTACTAACTTATAATGACAATGATCTCGTTACACGCTTTGCTGGAAATACATTTTTAACGTATATTAGAAGTATCGGTCACTCCAATTATATTATTAAACGTTTTAAGCACGTAGTTAGAAAGTTAATACATTTACATTATCAACCTAGCCCATGGGCCTGTCCATGGGTTAGAAGGCCGAAGTCCACTAAGGACTTAGGTATATATGCCCTCTCCTTTGATGGAGAAAGTGTTGGTTGTTATACATTTTCTTAATATAACACATGGTTTCTCTCATCTTTCTCTTTCTAGGTTCTCTCTCTAGAAACAACAACCCTCTTGATAGATCTTAGATTATCTTAATTATACAATAGGTATCAAGAGCCATGGGGTGATTTAAGGTATTTCATTCGTGTTGTTTAGTTTTTTTGATTGGGTTAGTGGGTGTTTTAGGATAATCCATCTTAAATCTTGATTTTTTTTGTGATCTTATGGTTTAAAGTTGTAAACAAAGCATTAGGTTTACTTATTTTGGTAGAAATAAAAAAAAAATCGTGTTTTTGGGTAATTTTTGGTTACTGTATCATAAAAAATCGCATCTCTTTTCGGAACAGGGTTTCTTTGTCCGAAAATACTTCTTCGGAACAGGGTTTCTAATTCCGAAAATACACTTTCGGAAAAGGGTTAATTATTCCGAAAAAGTATCCAAAAGTGTTTATCCGAAGATTAAATTATTCCGAAGATTCAGAGTTTATCCGAATATCCTTGTTTATTCCGAAATCCATTTATCCGGAAATTTAGGTTTTATCCGAATATCTCACTATTCGGTAAATCCATATTTTATCTGAATATCAGGTTATTCCGACTAACCTGATTTATCCGAATATCCTTCTTTATCCGAATATCTAATTTTTTCCGAAGATCCACATTTATCCGAAGCTTTTGTGTTATTCCGAAGATTTGATATTCCGAATAGATCTGTTTATCCGAAAATAGGGGTTATTCCGAAGATAGGGGTTTATTACGAAGATAGGGGTTTATTCCGAAGATTTGTGATTGGTTTAAATTAAAAGATTTTTTTAATGATTTTTAGCGGATTTTAACATTGTTATATCAACACACGATCTACATCAACAACAACACTTTTCACTACCTTATTTCATTGGATGATCAAAAGATAATCTTTTTCCATCAAGTGTTCAAAAATGAATCCTCATTCATTTATGCCGACAATGACATCGCTTACCGATATTTCTATCATCTCGGGTACATATACCCGCCCGCTGTTGCTCATCAAAGAGCTATTTGAAGCATGGCAAAGTCGCATGAGGACTTACGTTATGGGTAAACCCAATGGGAGACTTATTGTTCAATCCACTGAGCAAGGTCCACTTGATTGGGGAGAAGTTACTGTAGGCAATGTGACTCAGCCAAGGTTATTTCATGAATTAACGGATGCATATGATATATCCTTGATTGTTCTAACCTTAGATCTTTTAGCACACTTCATAAACGACTATTGATATAATGGTTCCACCCTTTCCATGCTAGATTAAGCATTCGACTTCGTCTCTAGTATGGGGGTATCCTACCGTTAGACTCAAAACATTGAGGACACTGTTTAACTTTAGTATGGGGGGATGAATAGATACTTTCCTTGCCAAACTTTCATCTTTTTGTTTATCGTTTTGTTGCAAAATAAAGATAAAAATGGCCAAATTTTAAAAATTTTCCTCATGTTTCGTAAGTGTTTGAAGACACAAATGTAGATTTTTCGATTGAGAAAATAAGAGTAATTTTTTACTCGACCGTCCATGTTGAGCACTTAGCTTCGATTCCTTAACCTTATATTAGCCTAAGTCTCTTAAATGAGGTCGAGAAATGATAGAGTAAATTATAAGTTACTATGCTAAACATAGAGTACTCGTATTCTTTCAAATACTCATGTGTTCTAATTGTTTCCTTATTCTCCCTTCGCTTGTATATATATTTTTCTAATAAGTATTGGCTTAGTGGCTTAGTCTTGATTGTTGGTTTCTTCTCTTTTCTAGTAGCTTCCATGTAATTGAATTGGGAAAACATTAAGGTATCGCCAGGGTTACAGTTTTGAAGTATTGGCAACCCGAATAATCAAAAGCTTCACCCAATAATAAGATTTCAAGTACTCACCTAAATCAAGCAAAAATTTCAAGCTCACAAGGCCGAAAAATCTATGCAAAACTGAAAGTGATTAAGCCTTAATATTTGAAGCTTTAAAGATCCAAAATTCGCTTTAGCGTGAGGATATACGTCTTTGGCCATAATAAACACCTCATGGCGAGTTTAAATAAATGGCAAGGCCAGACCGAAGTTATAATATAAGCTCCATGGCGGAGTTGAATAAAATATGGAGGTAAACCTATGATAATAAGGCCCATCCGTTAGGGGGCGTATAAAAGTCTTGGTAATTAGTCTCATGTTAAAAATCGTTATAAAACCGTGTTTATCGATCCTTCTTGTTGACTTAATTTATTGACATCGTTGTCTATTAGGGTGGTTATTAATTCGATGATCTTGGTTACACCGCTATGACTCTATTTTTGGGCCTTAATCTCTATCATCGCATAAGTAAAAAATGTATCATCATGATCATTCAAGACAAAAATAAAATATAAGAGATACCACTTAGGATTAAGGGAGTCTAAGTACGTGATTATGGCATATGAGTAGTGTTAGTATTACTAACTTATAATGACATTGATCTCGTTACACGCTTTGTTGGAAATACGTTATTAACGTATATTAGAAGTATCGGTCACTCCAATTATATTATTAAACGTTCTCAGCTCGTAGTTAGAAAGTTAATACATTTACATTATCAACCTAGCCCATGGGCCTTTCGATGGGTTAGAAGGCCCAAGTCCACTAAGGACTTGGGTATTTAAGCCCTCTCCTTTGATGGAGAGGGTGTTGGTTGTTATTCATTTTCTTAATATTAAACATAGTTTCTCTCATCTTTCTCTCTCTAGTTTATCTCTCTAGAAACAACAACCCTCTTGATAGATCTTAGATTATGTTATTTCTACAATTGGTATCAAGAGCCATGGGGTGATTTAAGGTATTTGATTCGTGTTGTTTAGTTTTTTTGATTGGGTTAGTGGGTGTTTTAGGATAATCCATCTCAAATCTTTAAATTTTTTGTGATCTTATGGTTTAAAGTTGTAAACAAAGCATTCAGTTTACTTATTTTGGTAGAAATCACAAAAAAAATCGTGTTTTTGGGTAATTTTTGGTTATTGTATCATAAAAAATTGCATCTATTTTTGGAACAGGGTTTCTTATTCCGAAAATACTTCTTCGGAACAGGGTTTCTAATTCCGAAAATACACTTTCGGAATAGGGTTAATTATTCCGAAAAAGTCTCCAAAAGTGTTTATCCGAAGATCAAATTATTCCGAAGATTCGGAGTTTATCCGAATATCCTAGTTTAATTCCGAAATCCATTTATCCGGAAATCAAGGTTTTATCCGAATATCTCACTATTCCAAAATCCATATTTTATCCGAATATCAAGTTATTCCGAATATCCTAATATATCCAAATATCATTCTTTATCCGAATATCCAATTTTTTCCGAACATCCACATTTATCCGAAGCTTTTGTGTTATTCCGAAGATTTTGATATTCCGAATAGATCTGTTTATCCGAAAACAGGGGTTATTCCGAAGATAGGGGTTTCCGAAGATAGGGGTTTATTCTGAAGATTTGTGATTGGTTTAACTTAGAAGATTTTTTCAAGGATTTTTTGCGGATTTTAACATTGTTATATCAACACACGATCTACATCAACAACAACACTTTTCACAACCTTATTTCAATTGACGATCAAAATATAATCTTTTTCCATCAAGTGTTCAAAAATGAATCCTCATTCATTTATGCCGACAATGACATCGCTTACCGATGTTTCTATCATCTCGGGTACTGATACCCACCCGTCGTTGCTCATCAAAAATCCTATTTGAAAACATGGCAAGGTCGCATGAGGACTTACATTATGGGTAAACCCAATGGGAGACTTATGGATCAATCCATTGGGCAAGGTCCACTCGATTGGGGAGAAGTTACTGTAGACAATGTGACTCGGCCAAGGTTATTTCATGAATTAACGGATTCATATGATATATCCTTGATTGTTCTAACCTTAGATCTTTTAGCACACTTCATAAACGGCTATTGATTTAATGGTTCCACCCTTTCCATGCTAGATTAAGCATTCGACTTCGTCTCTAGTATGGGGGTATCCTACCCTTAGACTCAAAACATTGAGGACAATGTTTAACTTTAGTATGGGGGATGAATAGATACTTGCCTTGCCAAACCTTCATGCTTTCCAACTTTCATCTTTTTGTTTATAGTTTTGTTGCAAAATAAGGCTAAAAATGGCCAAATTTTAAAATTCTTCTCGTATTTCATAAGTGTTTGAAGACACGAATGTAGATTTTCCGATGGCGAGGATAAGAGTAATTTTTGACTCGACCATGCGTGTTGAGCACTTAGCTTTGATTCCTTAACCTTATATTAGGCTAAGTCTCTTAAATGAGGACGAGAAATGATAGAGTTAATTATAAGTTACTAAGCTAAACGTATAGTACTCGTATTCTTTCAAAAACTCATGTGTTCTAATTGTTTGCTTATTCTCCCTTCGCTTGTATATATATTTTTCTAATAAGTATTGGCTTAGCGGTTTAGTCTTGATTGTTGGTTTCTAGTCTTTTCTAGTAGCTTCCATGTAATTAAATTGGGAAAACATTGAGGTATCGCCAGGGTCACGGTTTTGAAGTATTGGCAACCCGAATAATCGAATGCTTCACCCAATAATAAGATTTCAAGTGCTCACCTAAATCAAGCAAAATTTCAAGCTCACAAGGCCGAAAAATCTATGCAAAATTGAAAGTGATTAAGCCTTAATCTTTGAAGATTTAAAGATCCAAAATTCGCTTTAGCGTGAGGATATACGCCTTTGGCCATAATAAACACCTCATGGCGAGGTTAAATAAAAGGCAAGGCAAGACCGAAGTCATAATAAAAGCTCCATGGCGGAGTTGAATAAAAGATGGAGGTAAACCTATGATAATAAGGCCCATTCGTTAGGGGGCGTATAAAAGTCTTGGTAATAAGTCTGATGTTCAAAACCGTTATAAAACTGTGTTTATCGATCCTTCTTGTTGACTTAGTTTTTTGACATCATTGTCTATTGGGGGGGGGGGGGGGGTTATTAATTCGATGGTCTTGGTTACACCGTTATGACTCTATTTTTGAAACTTAATCTCTATCATCGCATCAGTAAAAAATGTATCATCATGATCATTCAAGACAAAAATAATATATAAGAGATACCACTTAGGATTAAGGGAGTCTAAGTACGTGATTAGGGCATATGAGTAGTGTTAGCATTACTAACTTATAATGACAATGATCTCGTTACACGCTTTGTTGGAAATACGTTTTTAACGTATATTAGAAGTATCGGTTACACTAATTATATTATTAAACGTTGTAAGCTCGTAGTTAGAAAGTTAATACATTTACATTATCAACCTAGCCCATGGGCCTGTCCATGGGTTAGAAGGCCCAAGTCCACTAAGGACTTGGGTATATAAGCCCTCTCCTTTGATGGAGAGGGTGTTGGTTGTTATTTAATTTCTTAATATTACACATAGTTTCTCTCATCTTTCTCTCTCTAGTTTCACTCTCTAGAAACAACAACCCTCTTGATAGAACTTATATTATCTTAATTCTACAATTGGCATAAAGAGCCATGGGGTGATTTAAGGTATTTTATTCGTTAGGCTTTTTATTGGGTTAGTGGGTGTTTTAGGATAATCCATCTCAAATCTTGAAATTTTTTTTGATCTTATGGTTCAAAGTTGTAAACAAAATATTCGGTTACTTATTTTGGTAGAAATCACAAAAAAAATCATGTTTTTGGGTAATTTTTGGTTACTGTATCATAAAAAATCGCATCTATTTTCGGAACAGAGTTTCTTATTCCGAAAATACTTCTTCGGAACAGGGTTTCTAATTCCGAAAATACAGTTTCGAAAAAGGGTTAATTATTCCGAAAAAGTCTCCAAAAGTGTTTATCCGAAGATCAAATTATTCCGAAGATTCAGAGTTTATCCGAATATCCTAGTTTATTCCGAAATCCATTTATCCGAAAATCAAGGTTTTATCCGAATATCTCATCCGAAAATCCATATTTTATCCGAATATCAAGTTATTCCGAATATCCTGATATATCCGAATATCCTTCTTTATCCTAATATCCATTTTTTTCCGAAGATCCACATTAATCTGAAGCTTTTCTGTTATTCCGAAGATTTGATATTCCAAATAGATCTGTTTATCCGAAAACAGGGGTTATTCCGAAGATAGGGGTTTATTCCGAAGATAGGGGTTTATTCCGAAGATTTGTGATTGGTTTAACTTATAAGATTTTTTCAAGGATTTTTAGCGGATTTTAACATTGTTATATCAACACACGATCTACGTCATCAACAACACTTTTAACAACCTTATTTCATTGGACGATCAAACGATAATCTTTTTCCATCAAGTATTCAAAAATGAATTCTCATTCATTTATGTCGACAAGGACATCGCTTACTGATATTTCTATCATCTCGGGTACCGATACCCGCCCGCCGTTGCTCATCAAAGAGATATTTGAAGCATGGAAAGTTAGAATGAGGACTTACATTATGGGTAAACCCAATGGGAGACTTATGGTTCAATCCATTGAGCAAGGTCCACTCGATTGGGGAGAAGTTACTGTAGACAATGTGACTCGGCCAAGGTTATTTCATGAATTAACGGATGCATATGATATATCCTTTATTGTTCTAACCTTAGATCTTTTAGCACACTTCATAAACGGCTATTGATTTAATGGTTCCACCCTTTCCATGCTAGATTAAGCATTCGACTTCGTCTCTAGAATGGGGGTATCCTACCCTTAGACTCAAAACATTGAGGACAATGTTTAACTTTAGTATGGGGGGTGAATAGATACTGCCTTGCCAAACCTTCATGCTTTCCAACTTTTATCTTTTTGTTTATCGTTTTGTTGCAAAATAAGGCTAAAAATGGCCAAATTTTAAAATTCTTCTCATGTTTAATAAGTGTTTGGAGACACGAATGTAGATTTTCTGATGGCGAGAATAAGAGTAATTTTTGACTCGACCGTGCATGTTGAGAACTTAGCTTCGATTCCTTAACCTTATAATAGGCTAAGTCTCATAATTGAGGATGAAAAATGATAGAGTTAATTATAAGTTACTATGGTAAATGTAGAGTACTCGTATTCTTTCAAAAACTCATGTGTTCTAATTGTTTGCTTATTCTCCCTTCGCGTGTATATATATTTTGCTAATAAGTATTGGCTTAGCGGTTTAGTCTTGATTGTTGGTTTCTAGTCTTTTCTAGTAGCTTCCATGTAATTAAATTGGGAAAACATTAAGGTATCGCCAGGGTCACGGTTTTGAAGTATTGGCAACCTGAATAATCGAAAGCTTCACCCAGTATAAGATTTCAAGTGCTCACCTAAATCAAGAAAAAATTTCAAGCTCACAAGGCCGAAAAATCTATGCAAAAATGAAAGTGATTAAGCCTTAATCTTTGAAGCTTTAAAGATCCAAAATTCGCCTTAGCGTGAGCATATACGTCTTTGGCCATAAGAAACACCTCATGGCGAGGTTAAATAAAATGAAAGGCAAGAGCGATTTCATAATAAAAGCTCCATGGCGGAGTTGAATAAAAGATGGAGGTAAACCTATGATAATAAGGCCCACCCGTTAGGGGGCGTATAAAAGTATTGGTAATAAGTCTCATGTTCAAAACCGTTATAAAACCGTGTTTATCGATCCTTCTTGTTGACTTAATTTTTTGACATCGTTGTCTATTAGCGGGGGGGGGGGGGGGGGGGGGGGGGGGGTTTATTAATTCGATGGTCTTGTTACACCGTTATGAATCTATTTTTGGACCTTAATCTCTATCATCGCATAGGTAAAAAATGTATCATCATGATCATTCAAGACAAAAATAAAATATAAGAGATACCACTTAGGTTAAGGGAGTCTAAGTACGTGATTAGGGCATATGAGTAGTGTTAGCATTACTAACTTATAATGACAATGATCTCGTTACACGCTTTGTTGGAAATACGTTTTGAACGTATATTAGACGTATCGGTCACACTAATTATATTATTAAACGTTGTAAGCTCGTAGTTAGAAAGTTAATACATTTACATTATCAACCTAGCCCATGGGCATGTCCATGGGTTAGAAGGCCCAAGTCAACTAAGGACTTGGGTATATAAGCCCTCTCCTTTGAAGGAGAGGGTGTTGGTTGTTATTCATTTTCTTAATATTTACACATAGTTTCTCTCATCTTTCTCTCTCTAGTTTCTCTCTCTAGAAACAACAACACTCTTGATAAATCTTATATTATCTTAATTCTAAAATTGGTATCAAGAGCCATGGGGTGATTTAAGGTATTTGATTTGTGTTGTTTAGTTTTTTTGATTGGGTTAGTGGGTGTTTTAGGATAATCCATCTCAAATCTAAAATGTTTTATGATCTTATGGTTTAAAGTTGTAAACAAAGCATTCGGTTTAATTATTTTGTTAGAAATCACAAAAAAAATTCGTGTTTTTGGGTAATTTTTGGTTACTGTATCATAAAAAATCGCATCTATTTTCGGAATAGGGTTTCTTATTCCGAAAATACTTCTTCAGAACAGGGTTTCTAATTCTGAAAATACACTTTCGGAAAAGGGTTAATTATTCTTAAAAAGTCTCCAAAAGTGTTTATCCGAAGATCAAATTTTTCCGAAGATTCAGAGTTTATCCGGATATCCTAGTTTATTTCGAAATCCATTTATCCGGAAATCAAGGTTTTATCCGAGTATCCAACTATTCCGAAAATCCATATTTTATCCGAATATCAAGTTATTCAAAATATCCTTATTTATCCGAATATCCTTCTTTATCCGAATATCCATTTTTTTCCGAAGATCCACATTTATCCGAAGCTTTTGTGTTATTCTAAAGAATTGATATTCCGAATAGATCGGTTTATCCGAAAACAGGTGTTATTCCGAAGATAGGGGTAAATTCCGAAGATAGGGGTTTATTCCGAATATTTGTGATTGGTTTAACTTAGAAGATTTTTTCAAAGATTTTTAGCGGATTTTAACATTGTTATTGTAAAACCCGCTTGCTTTTACCATGAATAGTACCCTTAAGATCGTACGCCCTAGATTAAAACTTTCCTTTTACAGTATGATCACATTCACGTACTATTATTTTACAGTATGATCACATTCACGTACTATTATTTAAGTATTACATACGTGTATAAACATGATAAGTATCGATTACGTACGAACAACATGATAACTAATTAACATAAATTAATCACGAACGTAATCTAAACACGAACTAATATTAATTACGTATATATATATATTTATTATGAACACAAATAAATATATTGAGTCACGATTGGAAACTAATTAAATTACGTAAACTACGTAACACGTAATCACGGACATTTAAACGAGTATAATTATTGTGCATATTTAATCTATCACGACAAGTAATTATATACGTAATAATTACGTTTAACACGGGTATTGATAACTAAGAAACTTACGATACATTTAATACTCTTTTACGCGTACCATTTTAACAAGTCGCGTATTAAATAAATATTACTAGTGTTTAAGGGGTTGTTTTGGCAAAATAGAAAGGAGGAGGACTTGGGCTCAAAGCCCAAGTATGTGTGTGGCCGTGTAAATCAAAGAGACGGGGAGGGGGGAGTATACATTTTGGACAAACACAAAATCTAGATAAAACCCTAGAAAGAAAGATGCAGCCGTCACTTCTGTTTCTTCTCTCCTCCCTGCCGTGAGCTTTCAACACCACAAACAAGGGAATAAACACCCTATAATCCTGAAGATCAAGGTGGGTTCGTGTGAAAAACCCTAACAGCATGTAAGAACTCGAATCTCATTTTTTTTGTGCTTCCTTTTGATTTTGTCAATTGGCTAAAACCCTAATATTTATATAAATAAAACGTATAAACAAGAAAGAAAAAAGGGGGAATGTCGTTTTCTCTTTGTTGTGTGCTAACTGCACGCAAACCGAGACCATCTATGGTCTCGGTGGTTGAAGTCAGTCACCAGCCGTAACCCTAGACGGGTGTTGGCTGGGTTTTGGTTCAGGCGGGGGCAACACAAACCCCAACAAGGGGGCGGTTTGTGCTAACAGTGGGAACCCCTTTGGGGTGTTTGTACTACCAGGGGGAACCGAGACCACCAAGTCTCGGTGGGCTAATAATAACAAGCAGGGGAAACGAACCACAAACAGGGGAAACGTGTAACTGCCAGTGGGAAAACTGGCAGTTAAGGGTACGTTTGGCAGTGGGTTTAACAGATTTAAGAGGGGTGTTTGGCTACCAGTTTTAACAAGATATTAAGGGGGTCTGTTTGGCTCGGCTTATTATAAAACATAATACGAGTGTTACGTTTAAATTAATAAAACACGGGTTCGGTTTCGACGCTTGTTAATAAAATAATACAAGAGTACGTGTCATTATTTTACGGGTAAATTTACTTTACATTACTTATTAATTTTACAAGGTATATTAATTAATAAATCATGACTTATTATTACAAGATTATTTATTTCAAGTTAATTAAATTAATTTAACATGCTATATAATTAATTTAATTAAAACATGGACTTAGGTTTATTATTACTAACTGATAATACATGATTTTAACCTAAGTAATTAGTTATTAAATTAGACTAAGTAATTAATTAATTATTAAAACCATGACTTATAATTAATTAATTCTCATGACTTAGGTTATATTAATATAATTAATAATACATGTTTTAACCTAAGTATTTAACCTTATTTAATTAAAAACAAGATATATTTAATTAAATACTTTTAACCTATAGTTATTTAAATGACATGTAATAATTAATAAGCTATACGTTATATCATTATGACTTAGAATATTAATCAGTAAACACCTAAGCTTATTTATTAGCTTATTTAACCAGCTTATATCTATTTATGGAAACTTTCTATTTTTAGAAACTATTTAATTAAGGCAGCTAATCTCTTTATGGAAACTTTCTGTTTTTAGAAACTTATCTATTTTAAGTAGTAATTCTATTTTTTGGAAACTTTCTATTTTTGGAAACTATATATTTTGGTAACTTTCTATTTTTGGAAACTTTCTATTTTTGGAAACCTGCTATTTTTGGAAAGTTACTTAATATTGCTCAGTAAGCATAATAATACATGAAATACCAGTGATACTTAATCAGATTAATCAGAATATAAGATAAACATAGATTAAAGCTTTAAACAGTAAAACATGACTTAAAACATGTAAAATAAGTCAAGACAAGACATGAAATCCAGTACGTAATCAGTGATTCGATACATATACACGTGTGTATCCATGTAGCGTTAGTGATCCAGAAGGAGGAGTCTTTCTTCCGTTCATTCACTAGACTTGAGGTACAGATTCCCGTCCTTTCAGTATGGACATTCTTCCTTATTAGGATTTCCCCGTATGCAGCCAACTGTTTTTCCCAGTATTTGTTTTATTGTTTTGAACTGCTTATGTTTAATTAGCATAATCTATAGCCATATACAAGCATGACCAGTTTCACCTAGTTATGGAGGTACCATAACCATAACATTGGAGGCACCAGTGTTATGACTTCCCCACGGCGGAGTGATTGCTCGTGGCGTCCCTTTCAGTTTTGGCCATATTATTATATCATGTGGGGCGTATGGGTGCATCCTAGTTACATGTTTTATTCAGTATTTCATGGTGAATGTGGTGTGTGCCTTGCATCCTTCACAAGGAGTTGATCCGTCCTACTCAGACCAGTATATTAATTAGAGGCATCCCCTCTAATCAGCATGATGAGGTCACCCCTCCAAGTATTCATGCACGTGACCTTTTCATGACCTATATGGGCTATGGTATATTTATGTTAAAACAGTTTTCATAAGATAAACATAAGGCTTTTCAAACTATAAAACCAGTTTCTCAATACTTAACCAGTCTACTCAGAACTTAGTCTTCCGCTGTTATATGTTACATGCTTATCCTATTTCATGCTATATTGTATATCCGTGCACTGAGCGTTTTGCTCAGCCGTTACTTTCCTTTCCATGTCCCAAAACGGCAGGTACCCAAGACTCGAGCATTTGGAGGACATGCATAGGATGGAAGCTGCCATAGACTTCTTCTCCTGTTTCCTTCATATATTTATGCGTGTTTAGTCTTTCATTCAGTTCATTTACTTTGTTATGTTTTGGGCTTATGTTTGGGAACCGATGTTTGATTCCGGTTTTCCCTATGGTCATGTATGTTTTACTACATATTACCTTGCATGCTTTGATGACACGCCATAATTACGCGTGACATTCCATTTATCAAAATGGGGTGTTACAATTATGGTATCAGAGCCCAAGGCTTCGACATGTAGGCTCTAAAACTTGACCTGTGACTAGTGGGTAGTCACCAGGAGCTTCCTAAGTCAACGCTTGTTATTCCACGTATTGACGTTTTTCAGCACCTTTTTGTTTTAACCATTACGTTTTCAGCACCTTGTTGTTTTAACCATGATGTTTTCACCAGTATCGTTTTACCAATATGGAATGAACAACCGTCATCCATATTTAGTTATGTGTCAGTGTCTATGCATGATGTTCCTAGTGAACTGTGATTATGTGAACTCAACCCCAGTAGTTCATAATTTTCACATAAAATTTTTTCTGTCAAGTTTTGACAATGACTTTTAATTATTTTGTTCCATGCATTCATGCATTTATATCATATGTCATCTGTTGCAGGAATTTTGACTAAGTAATTGTTGGTACAGGACTGGCCCTATTTAGTCGCATGTGCTTTTATCGAAACTTTTAACCTTGGGACCGACCCATAGGCATCCCCTCGCCATGTCTTTTGTTTTGGAACCGACCCATAGGCGTTCCCTCGCACATATAAAGGTTTTATAAACTACATTACGCATTCATGCACTGTTTCTTGCATAAAATTTTTCTCATGATTTAAATTGGCATAAAAAAAAAATTTCATGTCCCATCATAAGTTATTATGTTTTTATGTCAAGTATGCCTTTATACTGTCATGGTTAACTTCAGTTTCATGTTGATTATGTTATACACTTCTTGTAATAGATGGTTTCATGTTTCCTCATGATAATTCCGTCTTCGTGTTGATTATGTTTCACGCCTCTTTTGTTATTTACGTTGTCCTGCAAGACATTGTTAGATTTCTTGAATCATCCTTTCATGATAGTCATGGTTGGTTTCCATTGATCATGATGTCAGGCAAATCATCATTGAATTTTGTGTAACCACACTTTAGCGTTTCTCTATGCAACCAGAATGATGTCTATGCTAATACTGCCAGGTTATCATGATGGTTTTCCTAACCGTTTAACCGGTTTACTTTCCTTAAATCATGACAAATGATCGAGCCCATACTGATCATTTCATGTGCATTCCACGTGTACTCCATGTACCGTATTCCATGTGTATTACATGTACCTTAATCCATGTGTATTCCACTTGTAATACTTCGCGAGTATTCGCTAGTAGATTCTGAATCATCTCAGGCATATGTCCACTTGCTAATACTCTACAAATTGTTGATGCTGCTCATAACTTGGAAATGTTACTAAAGGTTAATGTTGCTGACGTTCGGAGACGCTACGAGATGCGGATGCTGTTCACACCCTGGAGATCCTACAAAACGAAGACAAAGGCGTCGGAGCAAAGCAATTGGACGAGAAGATGCTTCACCATCAGACGATTCCCATCGATCATTTTCCCTATTTCTTAGTACATGTCACACGTCATTCGGCTGTCATTTCAACCATATGAGTGCAAACCGGTAACAGCCGGCCACTCAGCTGAATAGTTACATGAATCACGGTCATGAGAATGATCATCATGGAACTGACAGACAGGACGATAGCAACCACTACTATGACAGAAACTATCCTAGAAATCGCAACCGAGGCTCCGACCGCGGACGTGATCAGACATACAAAGGATCAGTGGTCCAACCGATCCGCCAAGTCTGGCATAATAGCCTAATATTGTAGTTCTATTGTTTTATGTCTCGAGACACATGTCAAGACATCAGTCAAGACACATGTCTTACGTATACTTTCTGAGGACACATATCAAGACACCAGTTAAGACATATTTCATGCATATAATTCCAAGACACGAGTCAAGACACATGACTCACGTCCAACTATGGAACATTTCTAAGAAATTCAGGGTACCCTCCAAGGGTATATCCATTTTGTTGTGCCATGTATTAATCAGGCCACAAGAATTTCAATACCATTACCGGCGCATAAGTGAGAACTGTCACGTTGCCGATGTCACTTTCATTTCTTTCACCATATTTCATATATTCATGACCATGAAGGACGCCTTTCGTATTCCCACGTATACGAAGGTTTTCCTTCAGCTTAATGAGGAGATCCAAGCTGCTAACGCATTTCCTCGGACAGACACGAGATGAATTTTATCCTAATTATGGACTATGAACATCACACCATGCTACGATTCATAGTTATGTATAGTAATGTTCAGGCTCCTGAATACATTCAGCTCGATTTTCCATCAGGAAAATCCGTACAAATTATCTACGTTTACAAGCAGGTTCATTGTTAGCCATGATCGCTAAAATTTTCTAGCTGTCAGTAAGACACGACTACTTAAGTCCTTTTACGCATAGCCAGTTGATTATTCCAAAATCTTCCTATACATTCCAGAAGAACCTACAAGGAGAAGAACGGTACCATGAGATTATGTGTCGACTACCGTCGACTTAAACAAATCACCATTCATGACCATTATTCTCCTCCACGTATTGACAACATGTCCAATCGACCTTATAGTGTTAATCACTTTTCCAAGATCGAATTCATGATCATGCTGCCAACAGTGACGAGTGAAAAAGCAGGACATGTCTGTGACTGCTATTTGTGCACGACTCGGTCATGCTAGATTTATGATTTTGATTCAGTCTCATCAATGCTCCAACAGCATTATGGAGTTAATAAATTCAGTTTCCATGAACTCCTAAACAAATTCATTAGCGTTTTCATTGAAGATAACCTGATTCCCTCTAAGCCTAGAGAAGAACAGGAAGACACTATCTGCACTATGTTGCAAATTCTATGACAAGAGAAATTCTACCCTGAAATTTTTTTTTCCAATATCAATTCTGTTTGATTACAGTGACACACTGAATCACATGGGTTTCTATGGTTAATCTTACCATGACTCAGCTTATGCGTAAAGGAGAGAACCCTACACTACATTAGGTGTTCTAGAAATTTATACGCTAGGAGAAGTCTAGATTCAGAGACTCAGAGTTTCGCAAACTCCTAGGTATCAAGTTCTACGAAGCAAGATACAGTTACGTTCATATCTAGGTACCTGACATACCAACAGGTTAAGATAGGACACCAACAAACTGGGATGTTTTCATCATATGAAATTGAGAATCGAAAAGGGATAAGATCTCCATGGATTTTAGTTACCAAATATCAGCAAACTCAGAAGAAGCATGATGCTATCTGGGTTATTGTCAACAGTTTGATCAAGTCTGCAGAATCCTTACATCCGTACGGATTTCAGAACCAACAGATTGAACGAACATGTTCCAGCCAAGGCTCATCCGATCACTTGGCAATCCCTCTGCTATCGGGTCAGACAAAGATTCATAATTGTAATCCTAACTTACTTCACGTCTTCATTCTAATTCCACGACTTGCTTTCGCGCTCACGTTCATGACACTATTCACGTTCATGATCGTATTTTGGGCTTACGATTTTACGTTCATTCTTTTCTCATTCTGGGAAGTTTGCAAGAACTTGAGAGACCAGACCCAAGTTTAGTATAACTCTCCATCATCAGATAGACGTTTCACGTCATATTCCACGTCTCACCTTGTAGCGTTTGGCGTTACCACCATTATATTCTATGATCACGATATGTCTCACATGTCATGTTCATTCCACGTTCCTCATATCACGATCAAGATATGTTACACGTTTCACGGATCACGATATGCTTACTCATACTACACTCGCCATATCTCCACGTAGCACGTTCAAAATTTTTCACGTATCACTTTCAAAATTTTTCACGTACTACGTTTCTTTATGTCTCGCGCATCATTTCTAATTATCAGTTAAGTCAGATTGTCTTGCATCGTAACGTTTCAGTTACCCTAGCACGTTAACTCTTATTTTCCTCGATCCAATTTAGGGGATCTACCTTACGTTGATAACCAAGAATTTCTTTGTATTCCAAGTCAAGGTCAGGAGGACCAAGATTTATCATTTGTGTCAAGATCTTCTTAAGAGGAAACTGTCTAAGAGGGAAGCCACTCGGAAACGAACAAGTTCATCCGGACTTCTTATCCGTTTTCTCTTATCAACTAGATATGTCCTTTCAGTCACGTCACGTTCCATGTCTTTTCAAGACAGGTCACGTTCCGTGTTCTTTTCCAAGATCACCTGCACGTTCATTATCTCACATACCCTCTCAGTCTGATTCGGGTGTGTTCTGCTTCCAGTTACTTTATCTATAATTCGGGGACGAATTATTCTTTTTAGGGGGGAAGAATTGTAAAACCCGCTTGCTTTTACCATGAATAGTACCCTTAAGATCGTACGCCCTAGATTAAAACTTTCCTTTTACAGTATGATCACATTCACGTACTATTATTTTACAGTATGATCACATTCACGTACTATTATTTAAGTATTACATACGTGTATAAACATGATAAGTATCGATTACGTACGAACAACATGATAACTAATTAACATAAATTAATCACGAACGTAATCTAAACACGAACTAATATTAATTACGTATATATATATTTATTATGAACACAAATAAATATATTGAGTCACGATTGGAAACTAATTAAATTACGTAAACTACGTAACACGTAATCACGGACATTTAAACGAGTATAATTATTCTGCATATTTAATCTATCACGACAAGTAATTATATACGTAATAATTACGTTTAACACGGGTATTTATAACTAAGAAACTTACGATACATTTAATACTCTTTTACGCGTACCATTTTAACAAGTCGCGTATTAAATAAATATTACTAGTGTTTAAGGGGTTGTTTTGGCAAAATGGAAAGGAGGAGGACTTGGGCTCAAAGCCCAAGTATGTGTGTGGCCGTGTAAATCAAAGAGACGGGGAGGGGGAGTATACATTTTGGACAAACACAAAATCTAGATAAAACCCTAGAAAGAAAGATGCAGTTGTCACTTCTGTTTCTTCTCTCCTCCCTGCCGTGAGCTTTCAACACCACAAACAAGGGAATAAACGCCCTATAATCCTGAAGATCAAGGTGGGTTCGTGTGAAAAACCCTAACAGCATGTAAGAACTCGAATCTCATTTTTTTTTGTGCTTCCTTTTGATTTTGTCAATTGGCTAAAACCCTAATATTTATATAAAGAAAACATATAAACAAGAAAGAAAAAAGGGGGAATGTCGTTTTCTCTTTGTTGTGTGCTAACTGCATGCAAACCGAGACCATCTATGGTCTCGGTGGTGGAAGTCAGTCACCAGCCGCAACCCTAGACGGGTGTTGGCTGGGTTTTGGTTCAGGCGGGGGCAACACAAACCCCAACAAGGGGGCGGTTTGTGCTAACAGTGGGAACCCCTTTGGGGTGTTTGTACTACCAGGGGGAATCGAGACCACCAAGTCTCGGTGGGCTAATAATAACAAGCAGGGGAAACGAACCACAGACAGGGGAAACGTGTAACTGCCAGTGGGAAAACTGGCAGTTAAGGGTACGTTTGGCAGTGGGTTTAACAGATTTAAGAGGGGTGTTTGGCTACCAGTTTTAACAAGATATTAAGGGGGGCTGTTTGGCTCGGCTTATTATAAAACATAATACGAGTGTTACGTTTAAATTAATAAAACACGGGTTCGGTTTCGACGCTTGTTAATAAAATAATACAAGAGTATGTGTCATTATTTTACGGGTAAATTTACTTTACATTACTTATTAATTTTACAAGGTATATTAATTAATAAATCATGACTTATTATTACAAGATTATTTATTTCAAGTTAATTAAATTAATTTAACATGCTATATAATTAATTTAATTAAAACATGGACTTAGGTTTATTATTACTAACTGATAATACATGATTTTAACCTAAGTAATTAGTTATTAAATTAGACTAAGTAATTAATTAATTATTAAAACCATGACTTATAATTAATTAATTCTCATGACTTAGGTTATATTAATATAACTAATAATACATGTTTTAACCTAAGTATTTAACCTTATTTAATTAAAAACAAGATATATTTAATTAAATACTTTAAACCTATAGTTATTTAAATGACATGGAATAATTAATAAGCTATACGTTATATCATTATGACTTAGAATATTAATCAGTAAACACCTAAGCTTATTTATTAGCTTATTTAACCAGCTTATATCTATTTATGGAAACTTTCTATTTTTAGAAACTATTTAATTAAGGCAGCTAATCTCTTTATGGAAACTTTCTATTTTTAGAAACTTATCTATTTTAAGCAGTAATTCTATTTTTTGGAAAATTTCTATTTTTGGAAACTACATATTTTGGTAACTTTCTATTTTTGGAAACTTTCTATTTTTGGAAACCTGCTATTTTTGGAAAGTTACTTATTATTGCTCAGTAAGCATAATAATACATGAAATACCAGTGATACTTAATCAGATTAATCAGAATATAAGATAAACATAGATTAAAGCTTTAAATAGTAAAACATGACTTAAAACATATAAAATAAGTCAAGACAAGACATGAAATCCAGTACGTAATCAGTGATTCGATACTTATACACGTGTGTATCCATGTAGCGTTAGTGATCCAGAAGTAGGAGTCTTTCTTCCGTTCATTCACTGGACTTGAGGTACGGATTCCCGTCCTTTCAGTATGGACATTCTTCCTTATTAGGATTTCCCCGTATGCAGCCAACTGTTTTTCCCAGTATTTGTTTTATTGTTTTGAACTGCTTATGTTTAATTAGCATAATCTATAGCCATATACAAGCATGACCAGTTTCACCTAGTTATGGAGGTACCATAACCATAACATTGGAGGCACCAATGTTATGACTTCCCCACGGCGGAGTGATTGCTCGTGGCGTCCCTTTTAGTTTTGGCCATATTATTATATCATGTGGGGCGTATGGGTGCATCCTAGTTACATGTTTTATTCAATATTTCATGGTGAATGTGGTGTGTGCCTTGCATCCTTCACAAGGAGTTGATCCCTCCTACCCAGACCAGTATATTAATTAGAGGCATCCCCTCTAATCAGCATGATGAGGTCACCCCTCCAAGTATTCATGCACGTGACCTTTTCATGACCTATATGGGCTATGGTATATTTATGTTAAAACAGTTTTCATAAGATAAACATAAGGCTTTTCAAACTATAAAACCAGTTTCTCAATACTTAACCAGTCTACTCAGAACTTAGTCTTCCGCTGTTATATGTTACATGCTTATCCTATTTCATGCTATATTGTATATCCGTGCACTGAGCGTTTTGCTCAGCCGTTACTTTCCTTTCCATGTCCCAAAACGGCAGGTACCCAAGACTCGAGCATTTGGAGGACATGCATAGGATGGAAGCTGCCATAGACTTCTTCTCCTGTTTCCTTCATATATTTATGCGTGTTTAGTCTTTCATTCAGTTCATTTACTTTGTTATGTTTTGGGCTTATGTTTGGGAACCGATGTTTGATTCCGGTTTTCCCTATGGTCATGTATGTTTTACTACATATTACCTTGCATGCTTTGATGACACGCCATAATTACGCGTGACATTCCATTTATCAAAATGGGGTGTTACAGTTATATCAACACACGATCTGCATTAACAACAACACTTTTCACAACCTTATTTCATTGGACGATCAAAAGATAATCCTTTTTCCATCAAGTGTTCAAAAATGAATCCTCATTCATTTATGCCGACAATGACATTGCTTACCGATATTTCTATCATCTCGGGTATCGATACCCGCCCGCCGTTGATCATCAAAGAGCTATTTGAAGCATGGCAAGGTCGCATGAGGACTTACATTATGGGTAAACCCAATGGGAGACTTATGGTTCAATCCATTAAGAAAGGTCCACTCGATTGGGGAGAAGTTACTTTAGACAATATGACTCGGCCAAGGTTATTTCATTATTTAACGGATGCATATGATATATCCTTGATTGTTAAACCTTAGATCTTTTAGCACACTTCATAAACGGATATAGATTTACTGGTTCCACCCTTTCCATGCTAGATTACGCATTCAACTTCGTCTCTAGTATGGGGGGGGTTGAATAGATACTTGCCTTTCCAAACCTTCATGCTTTCCAACTTTCATCTTTTTGTTCATCGTTTTGTTGCAAAATAAGGCTAAAAATGGCCAAATTTTAAAAATTTTCTCATGTTTCATAAGTGTTTGAAGACACGAATGTAGATTTTCCGATGGCGATAAAAAGAGTAATTTTTGACTCGACCATGCGTGTTGAGCACTTAACTTCGATTCCTTAACCTTATATTAGGCTAAGTCTCTTAAACGAGGACGAGAAATGATAGAGTTAATTATAAGTTATTATGCTAAACGTAGAGTACTCGTATTCTTTCAAAAACTCATGTGTTCTAATTGTTTGCTTATTCTCCTTTCGCTTGTATATATATTTTGCTAATAAGTATTGGCTTAGCGGTTTAGTCTTCATTGTTGGTTTCTAGTATTTTCTAGTAGCTTCCATGTAATTAAATTGGGAAAACATTAAGGTATCTCGAGGGTCACAGTTTTGAAGTATTGGCAACCCGAATAATCAAAAGTTTCACCCAATAATAAGATTTCAAGTGCTCACCTAAATCAAGAAAAAATTTCAAGCTCACAAGGCCGAAAAATCTATGCATAATTGAAAGTGATTAAGCGTTAATCTTTGAATCTTTAAAGATCCAAAATTCGCTTTAGCGTGAGGATATACGTATTTGGCCATAATAAACACCTCATGGCGAGGATATATGTAAACTGATGTTAAATGATTCGGGATTTGCACAAGTCAAATTTAGATCAACTATATTCTTTCTTCCAGCAACACGAGAAGCACGTGATCCAGAAACGCATCTCTCAAGGATCTTAATCCGAACCATTGGCGTTAACGGCAAATCATTCAACCTTGTCATATCACAATTCTCCGTATGCTATGGGACAACAATCTTCATATCAGCCCTTGTATCAAACTCCAGCTTTCCTCACTATTCGATTCTACCACAACCACCTACATCATATCAGCAACAATATCAGCAACCAGAATTATCCTCACAACATGCTCAACAACCATACTCTCCTTATCAACCACCAACAAATCCTGCTATCACTTACCAATAACATGAAGTTCATCAACCTCACTACTCACAACATATCAGTACTCCTTCAAGTGTGTATGTGGATTCACCAGCACCGGTTTTCTACTGCGATGATGAGGTTCCAATTCCCGAGTTCAGACAAGGGGATAATCCTACTGATGTACTAGCACAAATGTCTGCCTATATAACTCAAATGTTGATCAAAAGAGGTTATAGAGGACCATTTCCAACAAACAATCAGTTGAGAAATTCTTCTAACTCTTGTCAACAAGCAACAATTCAAGATGGTAGAGTTACCGTGCAACCACTTCAGGGGATACCAAGCTCATCTAATACTGTTGCACGCCCATTGAACACAGCTCCAAGAGGAAACAACAGTGGCAAGGTGAAGATGATTATCTACAATAAATGAAAAGGGGAAGGACACATGGCTAGGGAGTGTAAGCAGTCAAAGAGGAAGAGGGATGGTACCTGGTTTCAAGAAAAGATTTACTTGGTGAATGCTCAAGCATAAGGTCGATAACTTGATGAACAGGAGTTCGCATTTCTAGCAGATCCAGGAGTTACAGATACTGAAGGACTCACAACAGCTACTACCAATAATGCAGCATATCAATGTGATGATCTTGATGCATACGATTCAGACTATGATGACCTCAATACTGCTAAGGCAGCTCTCATGGCAAATCTTTCACTTTATGGGGCTGATACAATCTCTAAGGTACCAAATACTGCCAATGATGCTAGTATTGTACCTTATCAAGTTGAGCAAGTGTCTGAGTATCCGGAACAGCCTCGGGTAGTTAGTAATTCAAACGAAGAGACAAACAATGATAACAATATCAATGCAAATCCCCAGACTTTGAGTGAAACACAATAGGGAGATATTACGTCTACAAATTCGTCTGATCAACAAGATTTGGTTATGGTGTCAGCATCTATGCTTGGCCAAATGAATAATGCGGTCCTTGAAACCCTCGGTGTTAATCAGACATTATCTGCCGAGCTTGCTTTGTATAAGAAAAGGGTTAAAACCTTGGAATTAACTCCAGTGACCACTACCTTAACCAATCCAGAATTTGCTTTGTATAAGAAAAAGGTTAAACCCTCGATGTTAATCAGACATTATCCGCCGAGCTTGCTTCGTTAATAATTTTCAAAAACTACAAACGGTTTTAGAAATTCTCGAGTCTAAAAGGTTTGAAACGGAAATTCAGGCGTCTGAGAAAGTTAAAAAGACTGAAGTTTTGCTTTTAAAACAATATTGTGCTTTACATTTAGTACACTTGTTTCATTCATCTTTTAAGGAATTCACTCTAACGCGTCTAATAGACTTACCACCTAACCCGGGGTATGCAAAGCAAGCATTTAACCACAACCCACGACTTTATGATGCAACCAAGTTAGGATTGGTCTTAGATCCGATTGTGTTTTCGAATGAATATGAAAATATGTCACTGCATGAAGAGAATCGGTCAAAAGTGATTTTTACATATCCTAAGTATGATTATCCACAACTTAACGAAGAGAATGCAAAAACGGATTTTAGAATTCGCTTTAATATACAAAGGGAATTTATCCATACACAAACTTACATGTCTACTAGAGAAAGCCTTAGTATATTTCCTACACTTGTCAATCCGAATGAACCTAAGGAAATTCCAAAGGGTCTTCCACCGATAAGTATAGTATTGCTAAGCATGAAAGAGATTAGGCGATACCTCACTGGATTTGACAAGGTCCTTAAGGAATGTACGACTCCAACGGCTCAAACCGCTTGATAATGGGCTTTCGGACACATGAAATCGGTGTTTGAGAAAGAAATCGCTCCGTTTGTACACAATATTAAAGAAGGATTTCTAGATCTTGGGGATAATCTTAATTTCGAAATGGTTGAAGTTCGAAAAGTTTTATATGAAATGGATGATGCTTATGAGCAACATCTATTTGAGAAAGAAAAATTTTTGTCCGAATATGACCAATTCTTGGAACATGTAGTGTTTGTCGAAGTGATGCAAGTTGTTACTATTGAATGTGCTATTGAGATTACATCTGCTGTGAATAAATGTGATGATTTGCATATTGTTGAACCTGTGAATAATGTAGATAATCATTCTTGTCATGAATCTAACGCTGAGTTTTTAAAGCTTCAAGATTCTTTTAACTCACTTTCAAAACATTTTGATGAGCTTCAACAACATTCTATATCTCTTGAAATTGAAAATCAATCTTAAAATGAAACTCCTTCAATAACAAATGATTGTGCAAACTCCGTTGAGACTAGTGACAAGACGATTCAGGTGGTTCAGGCATTAGAGGAAGAAATTATGAGACTTAAGAGAGAATCATTAGTAGAGAAATTGGAACTAGAGGCTGCAGAGATTAAAAATCATGCCCTAGAAGATAGAATTACTTCTATGCTAGGGGAGTTTGATAAAGTAAAGCAGGATTTTTCACAAATTTTTGGTTCGTTAGCAGAACGCTTCGCTATTAATGCGGCAGAGAAAAAGTCACTTGTTGAACAACTGAACCATAAGTGTGAGGAAATCTCTGACTTATATATTCAACTCATAGACAAAAACATGGTCTTGGCTGAATTAAAGGAGACACTTCAACTCAAAGGACAAGAAGTTGTTAATAATCCAGCTACAATCTCTTCCCCGCCCTCTAGTGCTCCAAAAACAAAATAAGTGGTGCTTTTTAGGAACCCGGACCTTAAGAATTCAGTGGTTTACATGGATTATATGAAAAAGGCAATTAGGCATGTGCTTCTTACTAGGGACATTTTAGATGATTTATATGAATCTAATCCCACAAACAACGAGTATAATGCTGCTCATTCATATATTGAGTGAGTTCAATGTTGCCTATCATATCTTAATTTCATAGGTCCACCTAGTTCTGCATCACTTAAACAACAAACCCCCACCATTGCCATGACTCCATTCAATAAGAACCCAAGAGCTAAGGCTATTTTAAACACACCCATCAAGGCTAAATCAAAATTTGTCACTAATGTTCCCTTGGCTTCTACAGGAGTAATTGTGTCTACTAAGGCTAAAGGATCTCAAGACAAGAAAGATAGGATCAAGCCTTCCACTAGTAGGACTGCGAAGAAGAAAGTAGAAGTTCACCCTAGGAATGTTATTTCAAAATTGAATAAAAAGAATCATGTAACTAAGACTATAGGCCCTGCGCTTTTGCATCAGCCTAAGCAAAATGTGAATTCTAATTTGAGATGTTGGAATTATAATGAATCCATGTTTTCTCAGCGTCATGATTTATGTCTTGTTGACCATGTGAATGAAATGTATGCAATTAGGAACAATCTTGAATGGACTCCAACGGGGAAGAAATTCACCCAAGTTGGTTGGCAATGGAAACCCACTGGTAGGACCTTTACTGCAAATGGAACTACGTGCCATTTAACTAGGATCACATCCACGAAAGTTAGGTCTCAGCGTCCTTTAAATAGGAACACTAGCACTAAAAAATGGAAAAAGCGCCCTTTAACTAGGTCTGGCCCCACTATTGTACCTACCAGTGAAGAAGTACCTCAGGATCTTAGACAACTAGAATCTAATCCAGCATCTAGGAAGAAAAATTTTAAGCCTAAGAATTCTTCTGCTAGCAAATCTAAGATAAATATATATGTACCTGCTAACACAAAGGAACTTCTAGATTCTGATACATCGTCTTTCTCTGGTGATATTTTTAGGTGGTCCAAATCATCCTCTGGTACTTAGACTCTGGATGCTCAAAGCATATGACCAGAGACCGCTTGATGCTCATAAATTTCGTGAGCAAGTTTCTAGGAACGGTGAAATTCGGCAATGACCATATCGCTAAGATCATGGGCTATAGTGAATATCAAATTGGGAATGTTACGATTTCAAGGGTATATTACGTGGAGGGACTTGGTCACAACTTATTCTCAGTAGGACAATTTTGCGATTCAAACCTTGAGCTTTCTTTTCGACAACATACTTGCTTCATTCGTGATCTTGCAGGAAATGATTTGTTAAAAAGGTTCTCGAGGGGATAATCTCCTCTACACACTGTCCACTCAAAACATGATGGCTGCCTCTCCTGTATGCCTTCTCTCCAAAGCATCTAAGACCAAGTCATGGTTGTGGCGTCGCCAGTTATCTCATCTTAACTTTGATGCTATTAACCATTTGGCTAAAAACGAGCTTGTTCGTGGTCTTCCAAAACTTAAGTTCGACAAGGATCATTTATGTTCCGCATGTTCTTTGGGGAAAACAACCAAGAAATCATATAAACCTAAAGTTGGAGATACCAACCAAGAACCATTGTATATGTTACACATGAATATTTGCGGGCCAATGCGTACGGCTAGTATGAGTGGTCGAAAATACATCCTCGTCATGGTAGATGATTATTCAAGATTTACATGGGTTAAGTTCTTAGCAACCAAGAATCAAGCACCAACATATATTATTACTTTTCTTAAGATGATTCAGTTGCGTCTTAACGCTACTGTTCGCCGCATTCGAACTTATAATGGAACTGAGTTCGTTAATCAGACTCTACGAGACTATTATGAAGAGGTCGGTATTTTACATGAAACTTTTATTTCTCGCACTCCACAACGAAACAGTGTCGTAGAAAGACGTAACCATACACTAATGGAAGCTGCTAGAACTATGTTGATTTATGAGAATGCTCCTTTATTCTTATGGGATGAAGTAGTGGCAACCGCATGTTATACCCAAAACTGCTCCATCATTCGTAAGCGCCATGGAAAAACTACATATGATCTACTTCACAGACATAAACTCTATATTTCATTTCTTCATGTGTTTGGTGCACTGTGTTATCCAAATACATATAGATAGAATTTGGGCAAACTTCAACCGAAGGCTGATATTGGAATTTTCATTGGTTACTCACCCGCAAAGAAGGCTTACCGAATTTATAAACGTCATCCTGGCAAGATAGTAGAAACTTTTGGATGCCTATTTTGATGAGCTGACAGCGATGGCTTCTGAGCAACACTGCTCTGAACCCGCATTACATGAGATGGGAACCGGTACAATTAGTTCCGGATTAACTCCCAACAATCCTGCTTCTCCATCATTTACACCACCTACAAGGCCCAAGTGGTATGAGTTATTTCAACCTATGTTTGATGAACTCTTTGATCCTCCAAGTGATGATTCTCCAGCACCTGAAGCAGTAGCTCCGATTCCCGAAGTTGTGTCTCAAGATAATGGAAATCAATCTGATGCATCTATAGTGACTATTGAACCAGATGCACCATCCCCCTAAAAATTCTCAAACAACACCCGAATCAACACACCCACCCGTCCCTAATGATGTCGAAGAGGATTACTATGATCACGATTTGTAAATTGCTCATCTACACGAGCTTCCATTCTTTGGTTCACAAATACCCGAAAACCCAAACGGTGCGTCTACCTCAGAGGAAGCTCCTACAATCGTTCACTCCGGACCAACACAAATTGAATATCACAACACTAAATGGACAAAGGATCACCCAATCCGCAATATAATTGGTGACATCGATCGACTAGTCTTAACATGCCATCAACTATAAGAACATGCATTATATTTCTACTTTGATGCATTTCTTTCCGACATTGAACCTAAAACTTGGCAACAAGCCATGACACAATCATCTTGGATTGAAGCCATGGAAGAGGAACTTAATGAATTTCAACGTCTTGAAGTATGGGAATTAGTTCCTCTACCCGAAAACGTTGACATCCTTACATTTTTGTGGGTATATAAGGTTAAACTCGATGAGTTAGGTGGAGTGTTAAAGAACAAAGCTAGATTGGTTGCTAGAGGTTACAAACAAGCTTTGGGTATTGACTTTGAAGAATCATTTGCTCCTGTTGCACGATTGGATGCATTTAGACTATTCCTTGCTTATGCTGCTCACATGAATATGATCGTCTACCAAATGGATGTTAAGACGGCATTTCTTAATGGTGAATTAAGGGAAGGTGTCTACATAAGCCAGCCGAATGGATTCCTCAACTCGGAGTATCCTAATCACGTGTACAAGCTCAAGAAAGCTCTTTATGGGTTGAAACAAGCTCCACGCGCGTGGTATGATCTCCTATCGTCTTATCTCATTTCGGAGGGCTTCTCCAAAGGCAAAGTGGACCCTACATTTTTTATTCTCAAGGAGGACAACGACATGATACTGGTACAAATTTATGTTGATGATATAATTTTTGTTGCCACTAATCAAGGACCTTCTGACCATTTTGAGAAAATCAGGTCCACACGTTTTAAGATGTGAATGATGGGAAAAATTTCATGTTGTGAAAAGGATCTTTTGATATCTTAAATGAACACTTCATTGTAGTCTATGGTATCCGAAGGATTCCTCTATTGCACTAATATCATATGCAGATGTGGATTTTGCCGGGTGTCAAGATACTAGACGTAGCACTTCTGGCAGTGTGCAACTTCTTGTAGATAGACTGATTAGTTGGGTATCCAAAACGCAGAAAAGCGCTGCTATATCAAGTACATAGGCTGAATACATTGATATGTCCGGTTGTTGTGCTCAAGTTCTATGGATGAGATCACAATTAACTGACTACGGTCTTGGATTCAACAAAATTCCGATGTACTGTGACAATAAAAGCGCCATTGCCCTTTGTTGCAACTACGTTCAACACTCCCGAGCGAAGCACATTGATACGTTCAACACTCACATGCTCAAGACTAAAGACAAAGATCTCATCAGCATATTCACAAGAACAAGATCGAAGACTCAAGCATAGTATGCTAGGTTTAAGATTTTGTAAAATGGTGTGACCTCCCTTAGGGGGAGATTGTTAGAAATACGTTTTTCCAAGGAAAGTCTCGGTCACATCATTGTTAGCATAGATCACGAGCTATAGACTAGTTAGGACATTGTAATTTGGAGTGACCTCCCTTAGGGGGAGATTTTTGGAAATACGTTTTTACGTATTTAGAAAGGATCGGTCACTCTAATGATATATTCAAGTATTGGGCTCGTGATCCATTATGTAAATATATAGTCTATATAGCCCGCATGTAGGGTGGGCTATATATACCCCCTCCTAGCATGTTAGGAGGGGTTGCTCATTTGTTCTTTCTCACATTTCATGAATAAACCTTTCTTTCTCTAATCCTCTCATTTCTATCTCTAGATTTCTCTCTCTAGTTCTTCCTTTTCCTTCCATCTCTTTATATCTTTACAAACACATCTACAATCCTAAGATTATATGATTCTACAATTGGTATCAAGATCTATGGTTTATTAAGTTGTTCTTGTGTTTGTTCATCATTGGTTGGTGGGTTTTTGATCTAAAATCATTCGATTCAAATTTTTTTTTTTGTGTTTTTTTTATGGTTTAATTTTCCTAAAAATCATCATCATAGTTGTGGTAGTGATTTTGGGTATTTGTTTTGGTAAAAACACGAAAAAGTTGAAATTTTTAGATTGATTTTTGGGTAAAAAATTACAAGTGTTTGAATTTTTTTTGGGTATAATTCGGAATAAGAGGGTTTTTCCATATTCCGAACTAATTTCTTTTGTCACATTCCGAACTAATTTCTTTTGTGTCATTCCGAACTAATTTTTTATCTTCCCTCCAAAATATTCACAGATTCTGAACTAAATTATTTTGTCACATTCCGAACTAAGTTTTTTGTCACATTCCGAACTAAATTGTTTTGTCACATTCCGAACTAAGTTTGTTTATCACATTCCGAACTAAGTTTTTTGTCATATTCCGAACTAATTTTTTTTTGTTTTGTCACATTCCCAACTAAAATTTTTGTCACATTCCGAACAAAACTCTTATTTTTTCCCTCCAAAATCTAAGTCTCATTCCGAAGTATTGTCCAAATCATCAAAATACATATTCCGACTTAGCTCAGTTCTACATATTCCGAACTAGGTCATTGCCTCACCGATTCCGAACTAGGTCTGAGACTCACAGATTCAGAACTAGGTTTGAGATTTACATATTTCGAACTAGGTCTGAGACTCACAGATTCCGAACTAGGTTTGAGATTTTTATATTCCAAACAAGGTCTCAAAACCAAGACTCCCACACACGACACCCACACTCGACTCAAACCAACACTCGATCTCACACACAGACCCATAACCAAAAACCAAACGAGACTCAAACACCCCCGAAACAGATTCGACTCCTTCATCATTCAAAACCCTGACTCACACCAAAAACACTAGTCTCAACCAACACTCGATTCACTTATACCGACTCGAAAACAAAAAACAGTCTCGACTCTCGCCTGTTCTCAAACCAAAAACTGACTCAAGTACACAACACTCAACAAAAACACTCTCGTTCAAAACTCTCGACTCACGACTCTCGATACATGCTAAATCAACAACAAGTCTCGACTTAAGCAACAAATCAAATTTAGACTCGACCAAAACCTCGAACCCACGACACTACTCAAGATCTCCGTCTCAAAAACAAGAACTTTCATCGATCCAAAAAAAAATTAATAAAAAAGAAGCACCTACCCGAGACCCAACAATGGATCTTGAAGCATCAGATTCTTCAGAGTATTAAAAGGTGCATGGGATATATTCGTGTTTTTCGTAAGAAAAAGAGGCGGATGTATAATGAGATTAGTTTGAGGGATAAAGAAAACTAGTCGGCTGAGAGAAAATACAGATTCTAGTGGCGGTGAAACCTATTGTGTTTAGTGTGTTTTGGGAGAAGTGATTTAGATCTGATTAGAGACAAAGGGAGTATAGATCTATTTTAGGGGACGGAGGTTACAAAGTTGTTGGTGGCTGCATTTTTTATGAATATCAGACTTGGATTCTCAAAGGTTTTTATATTAAGATTGAATTAGAATTTTTATGTTGGGGGTTGTGAAAGGAAGTTGGGTTACGTGTAATATTAACTACACGTTGATATATATTAACTACACGTAGGGATACTTGTTGATATATATTAACTACACGTGTAGTTGGGGTTGTGAAATAGACTTGGGGGTTGCGCAATAGTACAATAGATTACACCTTGGTGCTCCTTTTTGACTTTGACTAGGTCAATTTCTGAATATGAGAATATTGGGCTAACGTGTATAGCTCAAAAGTGAGTGGGCTATTTTTTAGTTATATCCGGTTATTGAATATCTGATTTTTAAACCACAAGGGTCTTTATTAGATTTATGAGCTAAGATACTACTAATTGGTCATTGGTGTTGGCCTGTATTAATTTGGACAGGGTTGCATTAATCTAATATACACATTATTTTGGTGGGGCTGAATTAATTTACGGATATTTCTATTGGATTGAGTCAGGTATTTGTTATTTGTCGAACAAAAGTGATTAAACGTCAAAGAAATTCCTCGGTTTTACAAAGAGTTGAACTTCAGTCAAACTTATAGGATTTCAAGTACCGGTTTTATCAACATCACCAAACAAGATTTTTGAGTATTTTTGGTTTCTCGAGTACACTAATCAAGGGATCGATTCGACATCAACAAAATTACTTTATTACATAACTCGATCGATCTTCAATCCTTACCTTTATCGAACTTCAATGGAGTCGTTGAATTCGAAGTATCAAGAGGGAGACTTGCATCCAATGCAAGACACATCTAGAGACAATGGCATTACTTCATTTTGACTACTTCAGTCTCATCTTGTGAACATTTCATGGCTTCAAGGAGGGAGCGAATTTGTGACACTATTTGGTCAAGATCGTTATATATTCATGGAATCGATGTTCATCATCTTGAACCAATTAGCAGAGCAACTCCACAATGAAGACTTTAATCACTCTGCATCAACACTTACATATAAGGCTCGTGTGACACAACTCACGCTTATCCTCTAATTCAATATCATCAAGTGTGAAAGTTCAGTGATTTGCCAGTTATTTCTTTGAGAACACATACCGAGCTTCAAGTTTTTCATGGTACACTATTGAAACTCATGACATCGGTCTCGTCTTCGATTTATGAAAGATCCCGACTTCAGCAAGCGTGTGATAATGGAGTGCAAGATTCTGCGATGCAAGAGGAAAATGGTCATACGACTAACGAATTCGAGGCTGCTAAAGATTGCAAGGACATGGAATCAACAGTTCAGCATGATAATAGCAACACGTCAGGGTATGTTCAGACATCTCTTATGATGACACCTTACCCGTTTATGATGAAGAGCCTGCAAACATGGTACAATGTAATGTTGTTTATGATGTATATGCTAATGAAATGCCGCATATTAAGTATTCTGAACCTAATTATGACAAACATGGGATGGAAAATAGTGATAGAAATACCACTTCTAATTCATCCGATGTGAGTCATAATAGGGGAGAAAGTTTTCAAAATTCTAAACATCATGATAATTGTCTTATAACTGCTTCATTGACTGCATCTGATTCCAATATTAGAGAGCTCGAAACGATTGTAGCTCAACAATCAAAAGATCTTGAGGATGCCAAATTAGAATTTTCCAAGAAAACGGACAAATTTGAAACATATTTTGAAAAACTTGAAAAGTCAAACGTTGTTCTTGAAAGAAAATTGGATCAAAAAGTGTTAGACTCTTAAGCTGAAAAGGATAATCTTTTGAAACAAATTCAACTTCTAGAATCTAAGTTGTCATCCCAAGATAGATTGCTCAAAGAGAATGAGACTTTAAAAGCTCAAGTTCGGGAAATGGTCTTTGCTATAGCTGCGTTGAAAAACGAATTAAGAAAAACTAAAGGAACTAGTGTGGACACTAAGCTTGAAAACCATCAATCTTGGGGAAACCGCCTACAAATCAATCCGTTAGACTAACGACTACATTTAGATCCGAGCGACCTCAATCCTCGAGACCGCGGTTTGCCTCCCAAGTTGATATGGTTCATCTTTCTAGACCAGTCACTCCACCAAATAGGGCCAGTGTGACTAAAACAGCTTTAGCAAGACCTAATCACATGATTGCCTCTAGTTTCTTTCAAAATACCAAGACCACGTCTAGAACTAGTTGAAATGATGTTTGCCTTAAATCTGGTCTAAGGGAAGCTAAGCAAAAGACACATGTAAGATATAGCAATGTCAAACCTAGTCAGATGCCTTCTAGATTACCCAACACTGCTAACCGTATCATGTCATCTCCTAGGAGCATTGGTCAATCATCTAGGAATTACTCGGACATTAAATATGCTACTTGTAAAACATGTAGAAAATGTGTCTTTACGACAAATCATGACTCTTGTGTCAAGAAATTACTTAATGAGGTGAACTCCCGTGCTAGACTTATATCCCAGTGGGTAGCTAAAATCAAACCCATTGGTAAAATGTGGCGCCCCACTGGTAGATCTTTCACTCTTGTAGGAAACGAGTGCCCTTTAACTAGGTTAGTCTCCGATTCTACTAAGACTACTACGGAGGAAATGGAAAAGGATGATACATCACTTAAGCCTAAATTTAAGGTTTTCTATAAAAGGAAACGTTTGCCAGCTAAGACAAGTGAATATCTACTCAAGTCGCCTCTGACACAAGTAAAGCCAACTGTAAACCCACACGCACTTCTAAAATTGATATCGCTAACCCATGTCAAAGCATGCAAATTCCTAATGAGAATGCAGGTACCAAAGTTGATGTTCCAAGAGAACGAAGCGGTCCAATCGTTGTATACCGTTCAACTAAGGACACTCTTAGAGTTTTGTCGCTGAAGAAGCAGATATCGGAGAAACAAGTGTCTCAGGGGATCCATGGTTAAGCTTACCAAAAGGACTTATAGTCACATAACAGACTATAACTCGTTCATCAAAGAAAGGAAAGTTTATCGCCGATGATAAACTTATCCGTATAATGAGACATTAAGTTTTCTCGGGCATAAGCTAAAATTAAAAACATTCAAAGTTTTTAATCTCATGTACAATGGCTCCCAATCAAATTACAGTCTGTGACCCGAACTTCAGAGAAAGGGAACTTTATCTGGTCAATGATAACTTACCCTCAAAACGAGAAATTAATTTTTCTCGGACACGAGCTAAACTTAAAACTATTCAAATGTTTTAAGCTCATGTATAAGGCTCATCGTTAAATGTCAGACGATGACCCGATCTTCACATAAAGGAAAGTTTATCGCCGGTGATAAATTTATCCTCACAAACGAGAAATTAATTTTTCTTGGACACGAGCTTACATTAAAACTATTCCAAGGTTTTTAGCTTGTGTATATGGTTCATCATTAAATATCAGATGATGACCCGATTTTCAAATAAAGGAAAGCTTATCGTCGATGATAAACTTATCCTCAAAAACGAGAAATTAAATTTTCTCGGACACGAGCTCACTTTAAAACTATTCAACGGTTTTAAGCTGGTGTAAAATGGTTCATTGTTAAATGTCAGACAATGACACGTTCTTCAAATAAAGGAAAGTTTATCGCCGATGATAAACTTATCCTCACAACGAGAAATTAATTTTTCTCGGGCATGAGCTTATATCAAAAACATTAGAAGTTTTTTAAGCTCATGCACAATGGCGTATAATTATATTTCAGATTATGCCCCGGACTTCAAAGAAAGGAAAGTTTATCGTCGATGATAAACTTATCCTTACAACGAGAAATTAATTTTTCTCGGGCATGAGCTAATATTAAAAACATTCGAAGTTTTTAAGCTCATGCACAATGACTTACAGTTAAATATCAGACTGTAACTCGGACTTCATTTTTAGGAAAGCTTATCTTTAAAGATAGCTTATCCTCGTAATGGGAAATTAATTTTTCTCGGTTATGAGCTTGTATTAAAACATTCCAAGTTTTATGCTCATAAAGGAAAGTATATCTTTTAAATAAGAGAACTTTTCTTCTTAACTAGAAATTCATCTTTCTCCGTCATGAGCTTTACATTAAAACATTCAAAAGTTCTTCAAGCTCATGAAAACGACTTCTAAGTAAATGTCAACTTAGGACTCGCTCTTCAGATAAAAGGAAAGTTTATCGCCGATGGTAACTTATCCTTAACAACGGGATGTTTACAACTTCTCGTACTTGAGCTTGTTTAGTAAGATATTCAACATCTTAAGCTCAAGTAATTGGTTTTTCAAAACTTTGAACACAATTTTTCGAGAATTTCTCAAAAGGTTTTTCTAAATCTTTCAAAATTGTGTGTTCAAAAACGTTTTGATAAAAAGAGCATGTCTTTTGGAATCGATAATATTTACGATACTAGAAATGTCACTCAATAATGACACAGGGTTGTAAATAAAGTTCGAGAAGAAGTTCAAATCTTTTAAAACATGCTCAAAATGGCTTGCTATTATTTCCGATAGTAACCTGCTTTTCATATTAAAGTCAAGCATTTCATCGGAAAGCTTTGACTCTACAACGGGAAGTAATTTTCTCGGGCATGGTTTACTTTATAACCATGTAAGAGATTGTGTTTACATAATAACACAATCTAACACAAATATATGTACGTGTCAGTGCATTTATTTGTTAAAACAAGAGAAATCTTGTTTTTAAGAAGTTATCATCTCCATAAATCGTAGCAATTTACAATGGCTATCTACATACTCGACGATGCGACTACTCAAACAGCGACTAATAAAGTTCGTTGAAGTGGTCTAATCGAATTGACTATTGGTTCAAAGTGTGACTCAATTGTTTTTGGTTAAGAAAAATAGTTTGGTCGTTGTAGTAAAGTAAATTGCAAAACTTTAACGTAAATTGACGGTTAATTAAATCTAAAACTAATTAAAACTTAAATGGTGCAATATTAAAACTTTAAAAGTAATTAATTAAATGACTTAAAATTTAAGCGTGACGAAAAATAAAATTGACGATGTAATAAAAATGTAAACTTTAAAATTAAACTAAGACAAAGTAATAAAATAACACTTAAGAAAAATGGCGGGAAAGTAAATTCTTGAAAATAAAAAGGAAGTAAATAGAACCTGAGCCGGGATCCAAAATACTATCACTATTCGGAATCCAATCTTACTCTTATCCTGAATAACAAACATGCTGCGAATCCGGAATAAAACTGTCACTCTTTATCCGGAATCATCAACTTGTTCCTTATCCGGAATATGTTCTATCCACTTATCCGGAATCTGGATCTTCTGACCTTTATCTGGAATCACCTAGTGTAGATTATCCGGAATAAATCTTGAACTCTTATCCAGAATTCTGGTTCCAAGGCTTATCCGGAATAAAGACTGTCACTCCTTATCCGGAATATACTTCGGTTCCTTATCCTGAATCTTTGTCGAGATGCTTATCCGGAATATCCCCGTGTAGCTTATCCGGAATATCCCCGTGTAGCTTATCCGGAATATACTCAGAAATTCCTTATCCGGAATACACTCAAACATCTTATCCGGAATAAGCAAAAGATAGCTTATCCGGAATAAACTTCCTAGCCTTTATTCGGAATATTAGGAACTTACCACTATCCGGAATAATCACCAAGTTGCTTATCTGGAATAACTTTAAACTGCTTATCCGGAATACCCTAGGTATCCCTTATCCTGAATAACTTCCGAATATTTATCCGTAATAAGCTTTTAACGAACACTTATCCGGAATCTCCTTCTAGGGTTTATCCGGAATAACTTCCAAATTCCCCTTATCTGGAATCTCGTGGTAGCTAGTATCTGGAATACAAGGGTTTTACCGAAACCCGGACAAGAACTAAAATCAAATAAGCTATAAACTAAAAATAAGCTAGAAACAAATAAGCACTTATCTAAAAACTTTACCAAATCAAATTTGAGAAAAAGCTATTAAACAAAAATTTAAAAACTTTTAAAAACACTAAATAATAAAATGTTTAAAATCAACTTTTTATAAAAACTAACTAATAAGCACTTGATTAAATTTTAAAAAAACACAATAAGATATAAAATCAATAAGCTAACAAGATCAAAAACATAAAAGCATAACCAATAATCAAATAAGCATAACCATAAGCACATAAGCATAAAAATTAAATCAAGAACAAGAAAGGTAGAATGAGAGATTAATTAAAACTTGATTAAAATTAAGATTCAACAATTAAAGAAAGAACAAGAATTAAAAGTTTACAAATTTAAGGTGCAAAACAAGTAATTAAAGGTGCAATTAAGTAAAGGTGCAAGTAATTAAAATTGAAGAACTAGATTGTCAAACTAGCCAACAAGTGAAATGAAATGAAATGGATGCTATTTATAGGAGATTAGGAAGACTAAGCATGTGTTGATTCCTTCTTTCTTCTTTCTTTCTCGTCTTTCGTCTTCTTAATTCTTCGACTTTTTCGACTTTGTCTCGGGATTATTTGAACTCGTCTTTTAATTTCTTCATTTTTTAGACTTGAGTTCCTCGGCTTTATTAAACTTCCATCTTTAGACTTTTTCTTCGATAAATCTTCAGAATTGGCCTTGGACCTCCGTTCTTTGTGCACTCTTGATATCTTGACTTCGTCTTTTGTCTTTTTCTTCGATAAAAGCCCGTGAAAGCCCGTGTATTCTTCCCTTTTCACATTTTGATCCTAAATCACAACAAAAACACAAACCACGCATAATTCTGACACTTACGACATAAAATAAACGTTATAGGCTTGTTTTCATTATAATTAAGTTGTAAAAGGATGGGTGTTTACACACCTATCAAATCCCCTACACTTGACCATTGCAATGTCCTCATGCAATGCATTAATCACAAAGCAAGATTACACTTTTCATCACAATCAGTCCATATTGGCCTTTATTAAGGAGATAGAAAATAACAAAACAAGTAAAGAAATCAAAGACTTACCTTATGGTTTTGAAATGTCATGAATGATTATCATCCTCAAGTTTCACGTTCCCCATACCAAGCTTAAAAACGATATCATTGTTATTATAAGTTAGCAAACTAACATGAACTCATGTGGGCCAATTATTTGCTTAGACTCCCTTATTCCTAGGTGTGTCTCTTATATTTTATTATTGTCTTGAATGATCACGAGGATGCATTGTTGATTTATTTCAATAGTTATTAAGGCTGAAAATAAAGTAGGACAATCTAATCCATAGTTAGCTAAAGGACAAAATCTTTTAAAACTGCTTCTCGAGACCTCATAAAGTTCATATCTTGGCATAACTCGCTTCACGATTTGAGACCTTTCTCGGACCGATATTTGGCATTTACTTCATACTTCAAATCTTGAGAAGACGTTCTTGAAATTATGGTCTTCTCTTCATATATAGAGTATATCTTCACTTGGAGTAGTTGAGATATTTTCTTCAAATGTTGACCACGACTTCTTCATTATTTCTTCAATCCTTATTTGGGACTTTGATATACAACGATCAGCCTCATTTTCGGACTTGGATCTATTTATCCTCATACCTTGTTAGGGTCTTTTCGGATAGATTTCTCCATGATCTTTATGGGAGTAATTGCTTTTCGTCGTGTGTCTTGATCCTTCATATTGATTTTGGAATAATGATACTTCACATCATCTTGGATCTTTAGCAACAAAATGGAATCCTCATGCCTTGTTAGGGCCTTTTTGGACTCGCCAATCTTCGCGTCCCGTTTCAATAGTTATGCCTTGGCTATGAACTCTAATTAATACCGAGCAACTTTTAAACGATCTTGGGCTAGAAGCTAAGTAATTTTTCAGACCGTACGACCTTACTTATTGCAGATAAATTTATTAACAAGCGATGGTAGAATAGGCTTATAATCAACTCACATAAATTCACGAAAGAATACCAAACTTATAATTGACTCTATCATCTCTCGTTCTCCACAACATAAAATCTCAAGGAATGAGACTCGTGGACGCTTAGCCAATTAAATCAAAGTTTTGGTTTTTCGAGTCATCTATAGGATCTTGCAAATTCTTAGACTTTTTCAAGTTTAGAAATCGCATTTTAAAGTTCCCTTGATAAACGACTCTCTAGGATCAATAATAGGAACTTGCGAAAAGTTCTTGTTCTTAACCCGTGAGAGTTAAGACTTTCGCGTTTTAAAGCTCCCTAAATAAAAGCCTAGCAAAACTTGACTTAAACACGTTAAGGATACTAGCTAGAGTAAACTTAGATAAGTAAACTCGGGTTGAGTCAAAAGATTCACAACGTTGAAAATTAAAACCACTTTATAAAAATTTATTCTAGCAAAGAAAGAAAATAACTATAACAAAGGTAAAACTACTAGGCCAAAATAGATCAAAAAGTTTGAAAAATGTCGAAAAATTGATTTTTCTGTTAAAATGAGGACAAATACAAGGAAAAGGCCACTTAACTTCGATAGAAGTCCCCCCTACACTTGATATAAACATTGTCATCAATGTTTAAGCATGTGGGAGTAAACTCCCCTACACTTAGGACATTGTGCACTTTGTTTAAATCTTGCTAAGGAAGAGACAACTAAAGTGATTCCTATTTTAATATTGGAAAATATAAAATAGAGAATCAAAAGAGTTTAGGATAAAACCGGGAAGATGGGTACACGGGATCACGGTTCGTCGAAAGTTATCAAGAATGGATTTTTTTGAAACCTCGAATCCCTGCACAGGATTAGAAAGAAGACAACAAACAACATACTAGGGTCTCCCCCTACACTTATTATAAAAACAAGAGAAAAAGGATAGATACTGCGGGTTGCCTCCCGAGAAGCGCTTGTTTTTGTTAACCGAGTCGTGAGCCTGACTCGACCTTGATTAGCATAGGAATAAGCTTGAAAAACATCCACCAGGATCAAATACATAGTTTTCGTCCATCAAATAGCACAAGCTTAAGGCGAACAAGGCAAGCCAAAGAAGAGTAGGCAAGGTTCCCTTAAGCAAAGATGGAGCACGATGGGAGCAAGGGTGAAGAGGTGCAAGCATATCACCATAAGTTCCAAAGATTTTTCCTTTTATTTCATCCGATGGATACTGAGATGGCTTAAAAAGTGCAATGCCGGGGTCGAACACATTTTCCTTTAGGGGAAAATAACACTCAGGCTCAGCAGATCTTGAAGAAGATCCGATCATAAATCTCGCAATCTCATCCTCAGAAGGTGGATATAGAGGTGTCAAGACATAAGTGCTGCGGATATCGGTGTCGGCCGACTTCTTCTCCTTTGAAACAGATTTCTTCATATCCAAAGTAGGATAAAGACCATAATCATCAAAGTATAAAGGAGGGGCATCACTCTCATGAGGGAAGTATGTATTGAGAAAATTAGAAAAGTCTTCCTTAAATGAGTAGTCATCAAAAGTAGGAATAAGCATGGTTGGCGGAGGATCGTCATCATGAGAAGAATCACTCGAAAGAGTATCGGCCTCATCAAAATCATCATAAGTGGGCATGTCTAGATACTCAGAAGTAAAATCGTCATAATCATCCCCATCAGAACTAGAATCGTCATCATAAGTATCAAAGATCGGTGGAGAATCATAAATTGGGGGAGGATCAGAATTGGAGAGAGAATCATCCACATCGTCTTGGAACAGTGGATTATCATAGCAAGAGTCGAATAGAGGATTGTTATAGACGACAAAATCATCAAGCACATTAATCATATTCGCCGATTCTCTTCCATAGGATTTGTTTGTGATCTTCCCTATTTCGAACACTTGTGCATCATTCCTGACCCTTAAGATTAACGTACCTTCGGCAACATCGACAAGAGCTTTTCCGGTTCTCAAGAATGGCCGACCAAGTATTAAAGGAATACGAGGGTCCATTTCATAATCTACAACAACAAAGTCGACCGGAAAAGTGAAGGTGCCAACTTTAATGAACATATCTTCGGCAATACCAAGTGGGTAAGTGAGATTACGATTAGCAAGCTCAAGAGTCATCTTTGTTGGAGTAAGGTCGGGCAATGATAACTTTTTCCAAACACTTTAAGGCATCAAATTTATACTTGCCCCGAGATCGGCTAAGGCAGTAAATTCGTCGGTTTGGTTAAAAGTACAAGGTAGCACAAAACGACCGGGATCTCTAAGTTTTTCCGGAAGTTCTTTAAGAAGGATTGTAGAACAATTTTCATTCAATCGAGTATTAATAAACTCGACCATCTTCTCATTCTTATTAAGCAATTCCTTAAACATCTTGAAAAATTGTGGCATTTGGGCAAGAGCTTCAACAAGGGTAAAGGTGACGGTCATACCGGCAATCTTGTCCAAAAAGTTAGAGACATGAACGTCATTCTTAGTCAAAATTCTAGCCTTGTCGAGTCGAGAAGGGTAAGGAATGCTGGGTTTAGGTGGTGTAGGTGTAGCTGGTGAAGGGTTCTTCTTGGGTACTTCAGCTGGTAGAGGTGGAGACGGTAATGGAGAACTAATACTAGGCTAGGGAGTAAGAGGGATAAATGGTGGTGGAGGAGGTGTAGATGGAGTAACTGGGGGCGGGATAGATGGTCCTACTAAAGTTGCTCCACTACGGGTAGTAATAGCACTCACATTCGCTCGCGGGTTGGTGACGGTGTTTGAAGGTAGAGAGCCCGAAGTAGAGGGTTGAGTGGTGGGTAAGAAACTAGCCAGTATAATTTTCAAATCATTCGTTTGATTGCTGAAGGAGGATTGTATATCATTTCGAAGATCGGATATAATGTCATTCCCTTGCTTAGTGATATCCCCTTTCAAATTGATAATTTGGCTTTGTAGATTCTTTATTTGCTCTCCTTGGGTTCTCATTAAAGCTTCAACATCTTGATTAATGGGTGGGGCTTGTTGAGCGGGTGGGTGATAAGGATTAGAAGCTCGAGGTGGGATTTGGTTGCTTCTATTGTAATTGTTGTTGGGGTTGTGGTTTTGAGGATTAAAACCGGGTGAAAGATAGTTGTTCGACCGGTAACTTAGCAAATTTCGATCCCCTTGAGGTCGGGCTTGGTAATTTTCTTGTGAATAGTTACCATAAGCCGCATACACGTTTTCTGGATTGCCTTGAGTAGAAGGACAATCAGTGTATGAGTGTGGACCGCCGCATGTCTCACAATAATTTGCTACAGCTTTAACTTGTTGTTGGTTTGTAGCGATGAGCAAGATATTTTTGTTCATTTCGGCCATTATGCGGGTGAATTCGGTCATATCGGGGTTTGCTGAAGTAAAAGAAACATTGACTCTCGGGTTGTTCCTTGAAGAAGCGGAGGAATCCCAATTTTTGTGATGAGTAGTCATGTTCTCAATAAGCTCTCTACACTCTTCGGGTCTTCTTTTCATAAATGTGCCACCGGCGGCTGCATTAATCGTATCACGATCACGAAAAGTCAAACAGTCGTAGAAATTATCAATTAAGGTAACGGGGAGCATGTTGTGGTTTGGACATCGATCGATCAAAACATTATATCTTTCCCAAGCATCAACGAGAGATCCATCGGGTTCTTGCATGAAACCGCTGATTTGATTTCGAAGGCTCGTGACCATGGATGGTGGAAAGTAGCGCGACAAAAATCGTTGAGTCATGTCGTCCCAAGTATGAATTGAATTCTTTGGAAGATGATCAAAACATTTTTCGGCGTGGTGTGATAAAGTATGTGGAAAGAGTTGAAGGCGAAGAACATCCATAGTAGCACCGGGCAACTTCATGCTTTGAGTAATAGTAATGAATTTGTCGAGGTGCTTGTTGGCATCATCATCAGGCAATCCGCGAAATGGCTTAGTTTGTACTTGTTGGATCATGTGATGCTTCAACGAAAACTCCGGAGCCGTGATTTGCATCGGCGCAATCGGTCCTCCTCGTTCAAACATTGTGGGTTGACAAAGCTCCTCCATTGTCCGAAGATCAGGTTGTGGAAGAACATTGTTGTTGTTATTGTTGAGGTGCGGTGGGTTATTGTTGTTGTTCACACCTGCCATAGCTAAATCTTCACGAGTCTCGGGCTCTGGATAAGTTAAAGATCTAGTACGCATACACCTGCGAAAGCAAAAGAAAAAGATACCAAAACAATAGACAATATATATACACAATAAAAATAAGAATACAATCTTTTTGAATTTTTGAAAATTTTTTATTTTTATGGATTTTTAACAATTTTTAATGCAAGAAAAATAACGCTCACGAATGAACGGATCCCAAAAAGCAACGCGTCTCTCACAGAAAACCGTTAATCTTTACGAAAAGAGCCGGCAGCGGCGCCATTTAATACGAAGCTTTTGCCCAGTATAAAAATAAAATTCGTTGAAGTGGTCTAATCGAATTGACTATTGGTTCAAAGTGTGACTAAATTATTTTTGGTTAAGAAAAATAGTTTGGTCGTTGTAGTAAAGTAAATTGCAAAACTTTAACGTAAATTGACGGTTAATTAAATCTAAAACTAATTAAAACTTAAATGGTGCAATATTAAAACTTTAAAAGTAATTAATTAAATGACTTAAAATTTAAGCGTGACGAAAAATAAAATTGACGATGTAATAAAAATGTGAACTTTAAAATTAAACTAAGACAAAGTAATAAAAATAACACTTAAGAAAAATGTCGGGAAAGTAAATGCTTGAAAATAAAAAGGAAGTAAACAGAACCTTAGCCGGGATCCAAAATACTGTAACTATTCGGAATCCAATCTTACTCTTATCCTGAATAACAAACCTGCTGCGAATCTGGAATAAAATTGTCAGTCTTTATCCGGAATCATCAACTTGTTCCTTATCCGGAATATGTTCTATCCACTTATCCGGAATCTGGATCTTCTGACCTTTATCCGGAATCACCTAGTGCAGATTATCCGGAATAAATCTTGAACTCTTATCCGGAATTCCGGTTCCAAGGCTTATCCGGAATAAAGACTGTCACTCCTTATCCGGAATATACTTCGGTTCCTTATCCTGAATCTTTGTCGAGATGCTTATCCGAAATATCCCCGTGTAGCTTATCCGGAATATCCCCGTGTAGATTATCCGGAATATACTCAGAAATTCCTTATCCGGAATACACTCAAACTTATTATCCGGAATAAGCAAAAGATAGCTTATCCGGAATAAACTTCCTAGCCTTTATTCGTAATATTAGGAACTTACCACTATCCGGAATATTCACCAAGTTGCTTATCCGGAATAACTTTAAACTGCTTATCTGGAATACCCTAGGTATCCCTTATCCTGAATAACTTCCGAATCTTTATCCGGAATAAGCTTTTAACGAACACTTATCCAAAATCTCCATCTAGGGTTTATCCGGAATAACTTCCAAATTCCCCTTATCCGGAATCTCGTGGGAGCTAGTATCCGGAATACAAGGGTTTTACCGAAACCCGGACAAGAACTAAAATCAAATAAGCTATAAACTAAAAATAAGCTAGAAACAAATAAGCACTTATCTAAAAACTTTACCAATTCAAATTTAAGAAAAAACTATTAAACCAAAATTTATAAAAAATAACTAAATAATAAAATGTTTAAAATCAATTTTTTATAAAAATTAACTAATAAGCACTTGATTAAATTTAATAAATACACAATAAGCTATAAAATCAATAAGCTAACAAGATCAAAAACATAAAAGCATAACTAATAATCAAATAAGCATAACCATAAGCACATAAGCATAAAAATTAAACAAGAACAAGAAAGGTAGAATGAGAGATTAATTAAAATTTGATTAAAATTAAGATTCAACAATTAAAGAAAGAAAACGAATTAAAAGCTTACAAATTTAAGGTGCAAAACAAGTAATTAAAGGTGCAATTAAGTAAAGGTGCAAGTAATTAAAATGGAAGAACTAGATTGTCAAACTAGCCAACAAGTGAAATGAAATGAAATGGATGCTATTTATAGGAGATTAGGAAGACTAAGCATGTGTTGATTCCTTCTTGTCTCGGGATTATTTGAACTCGTCTTATAATTTCTTCATTTATTAGACTTGAGTTCCTCGGCTTTATTAAACTTCAGTCTTTAGACTTTTTCTTCGATAAATCTTCAAATTTGGCCTTGGACTTCCGTTCTTTGTGCACTCTTGATCTCTTGACTTCGTCTTTTGTCTTTTTCTTCGATAAAAGCCCGTGAAAGCCCGTGTATTCTTCCCTTTTCACATTTTGATCCTAAACCAGAACAAAAACACAAACCACGCATAATTCCGCCATTTACGACATAAAATACACGTTATGGTCTTGTTTTCATTATAATTAAGTGGTAAAAGGATGGGTGTTTACACACCTATCAGCGACTACAGCTCTTTCAATAGAACACGGGTCAACAATTGAGGGGGAGCAATTTTCCAGCATTCAGAATCTTTGACGTCGAAAGTGCCAAGTTCACATATTGGTGTCAAGACAATGATATCAGTCGTACACATGGAATCAAGTGATAACTTCAGACGTGACGAGGCGACCAACATTCGTGAACAAGAACCATGTGATTCTTTCATATGATGTTTTCCATCATTCAGGTCCAACCTCGTAAATAGCTAATCTTGTGAATACATTATCATATATGATCTTTTCACATGATAAGTACCTTACACTTGTGTTTAAAAGGTATTTTATTTATGTTTCAAGTACACCCTCATTAATTTGAGGGGGAGCTTGTGTAAATCATGAAGATAATTGGATATGCATTTTTCTTCCCAAAATTTCCTTAAAATGCTATTAACTCAATTGATGTAACACCCCCACAATTGCTATGCGCAGCGGAACTACAACAATGGGTGCTACACAGTATTCATTGCACACAAGATATATCAAACGACGCTAAAAAGACGTCGACTTAAAACTTGAAATTTAAAATCGTTAGATGATACATGTCCACGATTTTTCCAACCCCAAATAGTACACAGAGTTTAGCGTTTTTGGTCCCCATGAATCTCAACCCAAAAACTTCAGTTTTTCAACCACATGACATTAAACATAAAAATTGTTTAAGTAGAAAAAGGAGGGAAAAACAAGCGGACACCAAGCCGTACACACAACATCCATCCCATGCATGCTCCATCCTACTCCTCAGCGGTTACCTGAAACACATGCCAAAAATTTGGTCAACGAAAACGTTGAGTGAAATTCATAGGTTTTTCAATCCATTTGAACGTATATATAATAAAAACCATTCGTGATCATTTATAGTCTTGTCGATCAAACAAACTATAATCAGGATACTGACAATTGTGTTTAAGCTCATGACACTAATCCGTTAACTCAATCACCCGCGTAATAATACCGGCGTGATTCAGATGAAACCAGTGCCCCTTCTAAAGGCATCAGTTGCAATTATACCTTATTTCTCATACAAAATAATCTACCGCAGAACTTACTAAAAGTACAGCTTCTCGGCTAGCATTGGGTCGTTAACCCCGTAGTACTACAAATTGCATAAGCGGATATTTCCCCCTACTCGAGGGCAGGACAATAGTTAATAGTTCATGATTTTAGGGACTTTTGCAACTTTGGTACTCAACATAATTTCTAAGGCAACTTTCGGGTCTAACAATCATTCATGATATACGTTCCTTTTAAAAACTAGCATGCATTTCCCTCGCGGGTAAAACAATTTGAAATAATATAAGCGAGGCTATAAATTCACACCTTATATCTTAAGTAGTCGGTAGTTCGAGGGATGATCACTGACGACGAAACGGATGCCCGGTTAAATCAACACCTATCACAAATAACGCGTAATGAGTAATCTCATTTTAATACTTACGGTACTGTATAAAATACATATATACTAGTCACTTAGGACAAGTATAACTCACGCCAAAAACAAAATAACAAGTATCACTCATTCTATACCATTCGTTCCCATTACTTATGTTATCCATTTTTACCCATTCTCGCCGGTACTCGACTAAAGTACGGGCTGTTTTACCTTATTTAACCACACTTATAAAATTTGACAAAATTTCCAAAAATCCTATAAGACCTGTAGATAACATGTTTTTAAGCCCAACAAAAGTTTTTACTTTTACGACCCGTTACGCAACTCTTTTCCACGACTACATTTTACGGGCTGAAATTGCGCTTCGACCAATTTTGACCTCTTTGACCTATATGAAAAATACCTTTGACTTCTTTGACTCCTAAGTCAACATATAGACTCATTTACACAGGTTAGGGACCAAATTTTGACCCTTGACCATTTACCAATTTATACTTGTGACCCTCGGGATTTGACTAAAACTTTGCACAAATTCGGATTATGAAAGTCCTCGTCTCCCGGTACCCGATCTTTAAAATGTCATAACTTTTAGCTCGTTTTGAGTCACGGGCTCTACCTTATACCAAATTAAAGCTAGAAAAACCCTCTATTACTAAATTTAGTTTTCAAGACCTGGAACAAAAATCATTTTTATGAAATGGACCAAATGTTTCTGCCTAAAAATGACCATACCAAAAACGCACTTAGACTCGATTCCAAGACTTCTAACCACCACTAAACATCATCCTAAGCCTTCCCAAACATATCCTAACATCAAATTTCAGTCCTACCCCTATTGATCAATCAATCTCAAAATCAAAACTTCAAAGAAATGAACATGCAACTAGTTAATCCTATGTAAAACATCCTAAAACAATGAACCAAACACAATAATAACATGCAAAATCAACAACCACCATGGCTCCCCAAACATCCCCATTGCCGTGGGGTTTGGGTGACCCAATCACCACAACCAAATTGATTTTGGTGGGTTTTCTTGGTGTTCTTGCATCCATAACACTTAAAATCAACATGCATTAGCTCATTTAGCCACAAAAACGAATTTGGATAATCTTGAAAAATCTTGAAAAATTTTTGTTAATGCATGTGGGATTTGAGCACATGAACATGTGGGGAATGACCAAACTAGATGTGGTCTAACCTTAGATTTTAGGAAAATCAAGTGGAAAAAGATTTTTGGTGAATTTTTGGTGTTCTTGGGGGTGTCCGTCGGCTAGAGAGACAAGGGAGGGAGAGAGAGTTTGATTTTTGGTGAATATTTTGTATGTGTTTGTGTGTGTGTCAACTTTGGCCTTTTTGGTGGGTTGGGAGGGGCCTTGTTGCAATTTTTAACTTCTTTTGTCCTTAAATGGAAAACGTCCTCAAAACTTTGCGGGTTCGACTCATTTGTCAATTTTGAAAATTTTACGGGAGTCGGAAATCTTCCCGAATGCTCCAAAATATTTTTGGGATACTTTAAATGTACTCGGAAGGCTATAAAACTCACCCGACTCAACTTAACACGAACCGTAAATAAAATTCTCGAAAAATTACATTATCGACAAATCGTCAAAAATTATATAAAATTGGGCATCCCTCGGGATCGTAATCGTCATCGTCCTCCTTAAAACGTCAATCGTAAAAATTATAACCTCGAACATCGGCTCTAACCAAAATACTTATAAATATAGAAATTAAAATTTATTAAAAATTTCAAAAATTAGCGTAATTTAGGGTATCGTTAATGACCTCGATTCTAGGGTGTCACATCCACCCCTCCTTAAAGAGAGCGACGTCCCGGTGCTCGCCTCTTCTTGTACTCACATTTCGTCTTACTGGAACAGATGAGGATACCTTTCCTTGAAAAAGTCCTCACGTTCCCAGGTGTATTCCGGTCCACGCTTAGAATTCCATCGGACCTTCACAATAGGAATCCTACTACGCTTCAACCGCTTGACCTCCCGGTCCATAATTTCCACAGGTTCTTCCACAAAGTGCATTTTGTCGTCTAGTCGGATCTCGTCCAAAGGAATCACCAATTCCTTGTCCGCCAAACTCTTCTTCAGGTTCGATACGTGAAACGTGTCATGAATAGCACTAAGCTCGGTCGGCAATTCTAACTTGTACGCTACCGGTCCAATTCGTTCAACGATCTTAAACGGTCCAATATACCTCGGACTCAACTTGCCTTTCTTTCCAAAACGAATTACACCCTTCCACGGCGATACCTTGAGCATAACCATATCTCCAACTTCAAACTCCAACGGTTTCCTTCGGTTATCGGCATAACTCTTCTGTCGGCTTCTCGCAGCAAGTAGTCGGTTCTTGATCTGCACGATCTTCTGTGTCGTTTCTAATACCATTTCGGGTCCAGTCAATTGACTTTCCCCTACTTCACTCCAGCACACGGGCGATCTACACTTCCTTCCATACAATGCTTCAAACGGTGCCGCTTTGATACTCGCGTGATAACTATTATTGTACGAAAATTCCACTAGAGGCAAGTGGCGTTCCCAACTTCCTCCAAAATCAATCACGCATGCTCGGAGCATGTCCTCCATCGTTTGAATCGTTCGTTCACTCTGGCCGTCAGTTTCCGGGTGATAAGCCGTGCTTAAGCTTAATTCAGTGCCCATCGCACGTTGAAGCGATTTCCAAAATTCCGACGTAAATCTACTGTCGCGATCCGAAATGATCGATAACGGCACTCCATGTCTACAGACGATCTCCTTCACGTACACGCTGGCGAGTCTTTCCATGTTGTCCGTCTTCTTCATAGGTAAGAAATGAGCAGATTTCGTCAACCTATCCACAATTACCCATATCATATCGCTTCCACTAGGAGTCCTAGGTAAACCCGTCACGAAATCCATTGCGATTTTCTCCCATTTCCATTCTGGGATTTCTGGTTGTACCAACAATCCAGATGGTTTCTTATGTTCTGCCTGAACCTTCGCGCAAGTCAAACACTTACTAACGTAACGAGCAATATCCGCCTTCATATTCGGCCACCAATAAACTTTCTTCAGGTCGTGGTACATCTTATCCGATCCAGGATGTATCGAATACTTCGATTTATGCGACTCATTCATAACCAATTCTCGAACTCCAGGCTTTCCTTCCTCAGATGAACACAAAGGTAACCAAATCCTATTCTCAAAATATCTCAGTCCGTCAGACCTAATCACAAAAAGAGGTTTCAACATTCGTCCCAAGTTCTCGGCTTCAACATTCCCTTTCATTAGTCCTCTCTCCTGAGCCTTCAGTATGGTTTCGGTTAAGTCAACGCTCTCAGTCATCACTAAAGCTCTAACTCTCAAAGGTTTCTCCCGTTCCTTCCTACTCAATGCATCCGCTACAACATTCGCCTTTCCAGGGTGGTAGCGAATTTCGCAGTCGTAATCGCTTAGTAGTTCAACCCATCGTCTTTGTCGCATATTCAACTCCTTTTGATCTAAAATGTGCTGCAAACTCTTGTGATCAGTGAATACAACACACTTTGTCCCATACAGATAGTGTCTCCACAGCTTTAACGCAAAAACTACCGCTCCTAATTCCAAATCGTGCGTCGTGTAGTTCTCCTCGTTCTTCCTTAATTGCCTCGACGCGTAAGCTATCACCTTTTCACGTTGCATTAGTACCGCTCCATAACCTTTACGAGACGCATCACAATACACTACGAAATCTTCGGTTCCTTCAGGCAATGATAAAATCGGCGCGGAACATAACTTATCCTTGAGCGTTTCGAAAGCAAGCTCTTCTTCATTTCCCCATTCATACACCCTATTCTTTTCGGTAAGCCGCGTCAATGGTTTTGCAATCAAAGAAAATCCTTCAATAAACCTTCGATAATACCCCGCTAAACCCAGAAATTGTCGAACTTCAGTCGGCGTCGTCGGTGCTGACCATTCCCTGATCGCTACGATCTTAGCAGGATCTACACGAACTCCCTCACTATCAATCACATGACCTAGAAACTGCACTGATTCCAACCAAAACTCACACTTAGAGAATTTTGCATACAGCTTCTCTTTCCTTAACAACTCCAGAATCTTTCTCAGGTGCTTCTCGTGCTCCTCCTTACTTTTAGAGTAAATAAGTATATCGTCGATGAAAACAATAACAAACTTATCTAGATACGGCTTGCACACGCGATTCATAAGATCCATGAATACAGCAGGCGCGTTCGTCAACCCAAACGGCATCACTCGAAATTCAAAGTGTCCATACCGCGTACGAAAGGCAGTTACAGGAATATCCTCCTCTCTTACACACAGTTGATGATACCCTGATCTTAAATCGATCTTTGAGTATACACTGGAACCTTGCAATTGATCGAACAAATCATCAATCCTCGGCAATGGGTACCGATTCTTAACCGTCAGCTTATTGAGTTCCCTATAGTCGATACACATCCTAAACGAACCATCCTTCTTCTTTACGAACAACACTGGCGCTCCCCAAGGTGATGAGCTCGGCCTAATAAATCCTTTGTCCATCAATTCCTTCAATTGATCCGATAACTCCTTTAACTCAGATGGTGCTAAGCGATAAGGTGCACGTGCAACCGGCGCAGCTCCTGGCACTAAATCAATTCGAAACTCGACCTCACGGTTAGGCGGTAAACCTGGCAACTCGTCTGGAAAAACGTCCGGATACTCGCAAATAACTGGTACCTCTTCGATCCTCGCCTCTAAATCACCATCGCTCGAAACTTGTGCCAAAAACACATCGCATCCGCTCTCTACGTACCTCATCATCTTCAAACACGAAATCACCTTCAAACGAGAAGTGCATTCGTCTCCCTTTATCGTCAAAACCCTATTCCTCAACGGAATCTGAACCAATCTCTCACCACAGACGATCGTAGCACTGTGCGCCATTAGCCAATCCATTCCCACAATCACGTCAAACGATCCTAGCTCTATAGGCATCAAGTCGATTTTAAAAGCGTAATTTCCTAACTTCAAGGTACACCCTTTCAGTATAGAATTCGTACTAACAATTTTTCCATCGGCTAATTCAACATTATAACTAGTCGTTAACAACACCGGTTCTCTATCAATATGACGACTAAATCTAACGTCTACAAAACTCTTGTCGGAACCAGAATCAAATAAAATACTAGCATAACAAGCGTCTAGCAAAAACGTACCGGTAACCACATTTGGACCCTGTGGTTTATCAGCAGTTCCCACTTGATACACAGCAGCCGCATTATTACCTCCCCGCCTGTTTCCTGCCTTCGGGCAATTCGCTTGCACATGACCCCTTTCTCCACAACTATAACATCCCATCATCCTGATAGCATTAGCCCCAGTGGCTACTCCTCCCGTTCGACAACCAGATGTCCTATGACCTGCCTTTCCACACTTGCCACATGCCGGCGGGCAATTTCCAACATGATACAAGTTGCACTTACCACAATGGGGATTCACTTTCACACCTCTAGGATTCGTCACTGCCCTCATCCCTTCGTTCCTTCTCTGATTAAACTGTTGATTACGGTTCGGCCCATGGTTGTTTCGATTTCCACCTCGGTTCTGGCCTTGGGATTGATTACTTTGTGCCGCTTCCCATTTCCTTTTGTTGCCTTCGGCAATGTAGTTCTGCTTGTCCTGAAGCTTAACGTCCATCAAAGCGTGAGCCATTTGAACCGCTTCATCAAACGTTCCAGGTTTTGACGAAGTTGTTTCACCTTTGATATTGCTAGATAAACCCTTTATATACTGCTTCATTTTCTTGGCATCATTGGCAAATATGTCCGGACACAAAAGACTTAACTCATTGAATCTCCTGGTGTAAGCAGCTATATCGTTGTTCTTCAAGGTCAAGTGCCTCAATTCGTCCTCCAATTTCCCCAATTCCTCCTCTGGGCAAAACTTCTTAGTCAACAAAGCTTTGGTCGCATTCCACGTCCTTGCATTTGCTACAGCCAATCCAACCGTAGCTACCTGGGTATTCCACCAACTTAATGCATCATCGAGAAACGTAGCAGCTGCAAACTTCACTTTATCCGCTTCTGCACAACCACTGATTTCAAACGTACTTTCAACCTTTTCCAACCATCGTCTAAGTTCTAAAGCTCCACCCGTTCCACGGAACTGCGTGGGACCGCACTTCATAAAACTAGAATAGGTACACACTCTCGGGGCTTGCTGTCTCCCCGCGTTCCTTCCTGGATCCTGATTTCTCCCAGCTCGGTCCGCTTCCAACGCATTAGCTATAGCTTCCTGAATCATGGTGTTAACACGATCGGCAGTCAACTTTGGAGGCATGGTGTTATCGAATATCTCTTTCTGCAAGACAAAGAAAATAGAAAAACAATGTAAGTATTCATATCAAGTTTCCCAGACATAAAATACATACAACGACACATCACTACGGAGTTACTAATATTCATCAATTCACACTACAAAAGATCAAATTTAAGACATATCACAGATCATGAAAGGTAACATAGATTGTATTGATAGTTAACCAAAATCGTGACAAGTATTGCCACTACAATCGTTCACCATAAAACATCAAGTACTTGAGTTTCTCGTCATAATACCATCATACAAAGGTCTAAAATAGTTCTATTACAATGATCAAAGAAAATACAAAACAAGTAACTAGGCATGTGGTGATCCACACGGCCTCTTGGATGGCGGCTCGTCGTCGTCTTCCTCGGTTTCCTCATCACTAACGTCCTCATCCACATCATCCACTTTTCTCTTTCCCTTATCATCTGGCCCACATTCCGTTTCCTTTTTCGTCCCTGATGTGGATCCATACTCAATCGCTACCTGATTTCCCACCGTAATACAAGCACCTCTAGTAGGCGGCTGAATCATGAAGTCATTCGCCTCCATCTCCAAATCGTCTACGAATCTCCAATCCGGGGGCAATGAATCTCTCACACGATGCTCCCAACTCTGCATCCTCGACAACCTCACCTGATCCTCCCTAACACGGTCAAGACTAGCACTTAAATTCGCAACCATTGATCTTAAACTGTTGATGTCACTTTTGTTCACATTCCCGTCATACTCAATTCTTGCCGTCCTTTCCAACAGTCTTTGGTGTTCCCTTTCAGTCTTATCAAACTTCTTAATTACCCTGGTCTCAACTACAAACCGCTCATACATCAACCTTTCCATCCTCCCCAAACGACCTGCGGGATCCCAGTAGTGCCTCGGTCTCGGAAAGTAGACCCTTGCAATATTCTCATGAATCGATGGCGACTTGGATGACTTGTTGGACTCTCCACTGCTCCCATTACCTACTCGAACAAATCCTGGCACGGTTCTCAAATAATCCTTACAATTTTCCATCGGGCGATCAAAGGGTTGCTGCTCATAACGACCGGTCGGTGGTACCTCATAACCCTTCGGCGAATTCGGGGATTGAAACAAATCGGGTTCGGTCTGGCCTACGGCATCCTCGGGAATGCCATCATCCATTAGCTCCTCGGGCTCTTCCTCATAATCCTCACTCTCGTCACTACTCATGCTGAAATTATCCACCTCACTTTCGTCATTGTCGTTTTCCGGCCCTATTTCGTCTTCTGGAGCGATCCATCCATTATTATTGTCCGGCGGGTTCGGAGGAAACGGTCCCCCTTCGTGACCTACGACGTAATCGTTTCCGTTATCGTTAGGCGGTACCTCGGCCATTCCTGCAATAACAGCGAATTTCGGAGGGTACATAAGTAATTATACAATAATTATAAATATATGCATGCAAATGCAATGAAAAGGTGGTACATATGCCCGAAATGTAATAATATGATGCTCATGCATGATTAATACAAAAATTACGATGTCGGATATTTCACGTAAAATTCAACGTCTACATATAGTAATTCCATACTTATGTAATAATTACCCACATATATACTTTACTCAAAAGTATACGTCAAATGCCATAAATACAACAATAAATCTTACCGGAGCCATGCAGGATAGTTGTGTGTGCTTGGACCCTTTCTTACGACACCAAAAGTTATACAAAAACGACCTAGTTCTCTATAACTCGTGGCTCTGATTACCAATCTGTAACACCCCCACAATTGCTATGCGCAGTGGAACTACATCAATGGGTGCTACACAGTATTCATTGCACACAAGATATATCAAACGACGCTAAAAAGACGTCGACTTAAAACTTGAAATTTAAAATCGTTAGATGATACATGTCCACGGTTTTTCCAACCCCAAATAGTACACAGAGATTAGCGTTTTCGGTCCCCATGAATCTCAACCCAAAAACTTCAGTTTTACAACCACATGACATTAAACATAAAAATTGTTTAAGTAGAAAAAGGAGGGAAAAACAAGCGGACACCAAGCCGCACACACAACATCCATCCCATGCATGCTCCATCCTACTCCTCAGCGGTTACCTGAAACACATGCCAAAAATTTGGTCAACGAAAACGTTGAGTGGAATTCATAGGTTTTTCAATCCATTTGAACGTATATATAATAAAAACCATTCGTGATCATTTATAGTCTTGTCGATCAAACAAACTATAATCAGGATACTGACAATTGTGTTTAAGCTCATGACACTAATCCGTTAACTCAATCACCCGCGTAATAATACCGGCGTGATTCAGATGAAACCAGTGCCCCTTCTAAAGGCATCAGTTGCAATTATACCTTATTTCTCATACAAAATAATCTACCGCAGAACTTACTAAAAGTACAGCTTCTCGGCTAGCATTGGGTCGTTAACCCCGTAGTACTACAAATTGCATAAGCGGCTATTTCCCCCTACTCGAGGGCAGGACAATAGTTAATAGTTCATGATTTTAGGGACTTTTGCAACTTTGGTACTCAACACAATTTCTAAGGCAACTTTCGGGTCTAACAATCATTCATGATATACGTTCCTTTTAAAAACTAGCATGCATTTCCCTCGCGGGTAAAACAATTTGAAATAATATAAGCGAGGCTATAAATTCACACCTTACATCTTAAGTAGTCGGTAGTTCGAGGGATGATCACTGACGACGAAACGGATGCCCGGTTAAATCAACACCTATCACAAATAACGCGTAATGAGTAATCTCATTTTAATACTTACGGTACTGTATAAAATACATATATACTAGTCACTTAGGACAAGTATAACTCACGCCAAAAACAAAATAACAAGTATCACTCATTCTATACCATTCGTTCCCATTACTTATGTTATCCATTTTTACCCATTCTCGCCGGTACTCGACTAAAGTACGGGCTGTTTTACCTTATTTAACCACACTTATAAAATTTGACAAAATTTCCAAAAATCCTATAAGACCTGTAGATAACATGTTTTTAAGCCCAATAAAAGTTTTTACTTTTACGACCCGTTACGCAACTCTTTTCCACGACTACATTTTACGGGCTGAAATTGCGCTTCGACCAATTTTGACCTCTTTGACCTATATGAAAAATACCTTTGACTTCTTTGACTCCTAAGTCAACATATAGACTCATTTACACAGGTTAGGGACCAAATTTTGACCCTTGACCATTTACCAATTTATACTTGTGACCCTCGGGATTTGACTAAAACTTTGCACAAATTCGGATTATGAAAGTCCTCGTCTCCCGGTACCCGATCTTTAAAATGTCATAACTTTTAGCTCGTTTTGAGTCACGGGCTCTACCTTATACCAAATTAAAGCTAGAAAAACCCTCTATAACTACATTTAGTTTTCAAGACCTGGAACAAAAATCATTTTTATGAAATGGACCAAATGTTTCTGCCTAAAAATGACCATACCAAAAACGCACTTAGACTCGATTCCAAGACTTCTAACCACCACTAAACATCATCCTAAGCCTTCCCAAACATATCCTAACATCAAATTTCAGTCCTACCCCTATTGATCAATCAATCTCAAAATCAAAACTTCAAAGAAATGAACATGCAACTAGTTAATCCTATGTAAAACATCCTAAAACAATGAACCAAACACAATAATAACATGCAAAATCAACAACCACCATGGCTCCCCAAACACCCCCATTGCCGTGGGGTTTGGGTGACCCAATCACCACAACCAAATTGATTTTGGTGGGTTTTCTTGGTGTTCTTGCATCCATAACACTTAAAATCAACATGCATTAGCTCATTTAGCCACAAAAACGAATTTGGATAATCTTGAAAAATCTTGAAAAATTTTTGTTAATGCATGTGGGATTTGAGCACATGAACATGTGGGGAATGACCAAACTAGATGTGGTCTAACCTTAGATTTTAGGAAAATCAAGTGGAAAAAGATTTTTGGTGAATTTTTGGTGTTCTTGGGGGTGTCCGTCGGCTAGAGAGACAAGGGAGGGAGAGAGAGTTTGATTTTTGGTGAATATTTTGTATGTGTTTGTGTGTGTGTCAACTTTGGCCTTTTTGGTGGGTTGGGAGGGGCCTTGTTGCAATTTTTAACTTCTTTTGTCCTTAAATGGAAAACGTCCTCAAAACTTTGCAGGTTCGACTCATTTGTCAATTTTGAAAATTTTACGGGAGTCGGAAATCTTCCCGAATGCTCCAAAATATTTTTGGGATACTTTAAATGTACTCGGAAGGCTATAAAACTCACCCGACTCAACTTAACACGAACCGTAAATAAAATTCTCGAAAAATTACATTATCGACAAATCGTCAAAAATTATATAAAATTGGGCATCCCTCGGGATCGTAATCGTCATCGTCCTCCTTAAAACGTCAATCGTAAAAATTATAACCTCGAACATCGGCTCTAACCAAAATACTTATAAATATAGAAATTAAAATTTATTAAAAATTTCAAAAATTAGCGTAATTTAGGGTATCGTTAATGACCTCGATTCTAGGGTGTCACATCCACCCCTCCTTAAAGAGAGCGACGTCCCGGCGCTCGCCTCTTCTTGTACTCACATTTCGTCTTACTGGAACAGATGAGGATACCTTTCCTTGAAAAAGTCCTCACGTTCCCAGGTGTATTCCGGTCCACGCTTAGAATTCCATCGGACCTTCACAATAGGAATCCTACTACGCTTCAACCGCTTGACCTCCCGGTCCATAATTTCCACAGGTTCTTCCACAAAGTGCATTTTGTCGTCTAGTCGGATCTCGTCCAAAGGAATCACCAATTCCTTGTCCGCCAAACTCTTCTTCAGGTTCGATACGTGAAACGTGTCATGAATAGCACTAAGCTCGGTCGGCAATTCTAACTTGTACGCTACCGGTCCAATTCGTTCAACGATCTTAAACGGTCCAATATACCTCGGACTCAACTTGCCTTTCTTTCCAAAACGAATTACACCCTTCCACGGCGATACCTTGAGCATAACCATATCTCCAACTTCAAACTCCAACGGTTTCCTTCGGTTATCGGCATAACTCTTCTGTCGGCTTCTCGCAGCAAGTAGTCGGTTCTTGATCTGCACGATCTTCTCTGTCGTTTCTAATACCATTTCGGGTCCAGTCAATTGACTTTCCCCTACTTCACTCCAGCACACGGGCGATCTACACTTCCTTCCATACAATGCTTCAAACGGTGCCGCTTTGATACTCGCGTGATAACTATTATTGTACAAAATTCCACTAGAGGCAAGTGGCATATGTTAAGGGGGAGCAAAATGGATTTGCACTTCAAAATGGATTTCATGGTAATTTATACTTACCCCCAACCCATTTATTTCACGACGATGAAGATTGTGGTGACATAAGGATGGTAGGATAGGTTAAGTCGAATGATTCTTCCAAAACCGGATGAATCTTCCCAAGGACATTCCATAGCTAGAAATAGTAGTCCTTAGTAAAGATGGAGAAAGATTGTGAAAGTAGCTGAATGCCGACCAAGTACTTAAGTTAGCACTGGAACAATCACAACAAGGTGCTAGTGATGATGTATTGGTAAGCATTGAAGGGGTTGAAGAATTGTAATGATAAAGGGTGTAAAGAAAGAAGCCCTCCTAACAACCTTAGGCAGAAACCAGGTCAATACATATGCTATTAAGATCATTTTTAATGATGCTTGATATTAAAGATAAGACATCATGGACCCAGTGATGCAATGCACAACCATCTCAGCTAACTAAGATATCTCTCAAAAGATATTTGTTTTAATCACACAGAGACAACGCATTATCCATTGATTTATTCACTCCGAATAAATTGGTATTAAAATGGTGGCACTCCTCTCCAGCCTCCGATCACTAAAATCCAAAATGCACGATCGAGTCTAGAGCCATTTGAGATCATCAAATATCTCATTAGGACACACTTTCATATTTCCTTGCTTCTTCACACACTGTGAAAAGTAATAAAGATCTTAAGAGTCCTACGCAAAATCTTCATGATCTTGCCTGAACATCCAAGTAATACGAAATTATTTACAATGAAGATGGAAATCCTTCTTGAGCGAATATCAAAAAGCTCATGGTCGGTGACTTGTGCTATTTTTTATGAATCAAGCTTGTGATAACTGGAAAGCAACAGTGGTTTAATTTGTAACTGAATTTAAACATGTTCCAGGCCTCTATGCAATATCTTAGTGATCTTGCCAGAACACTCAGAGTAACACTCTATAGTGTTCACAGTGATGAGTGGAAATCCTTCCAGTGTTAACCTCAAACAGCACATGGTAGGTAACTTGCAAGATTCTATACGAATCAAGCTCGTGAAAACTGGAAAGCAACGATGGTGCGGTTCTTAATTGAATTTCACTTGTTCCAGGAACATGAATTGACGGCTTCAATCATGCGGATAATTCTATCCAAATGATTCACTCTTTATGTTCGCAGTCAGCTTTGGACTGTCGAATATAGAGAACGGGTTTACCCACGAAATCTTGTGAATGAGGTTCTTAATTAAAACTACCTGCCACAAGTTCGATATTTTATACCATCCAACGGTCTTCACCGACCGGAGGTAAATTGCTACCGGATTAGAATGAAATGTTTAAAGCCATTTCATCTGTGTATATATTTTGTTGCTAACTGTATTATGCAGCATAACAAGAAGGTGGCATTGTAGTGTAAAATCCAGAAGAAGTCGTCCCTACATGCTTATACTATGCACTTAATACTTCAACAAATTCAAGAAAGCCTAAAAGTCAAGTCTTTCGTTGTATCAAACTCTGAAGCTTTCAAGAATTTATAAAGATATACGTATGTGGAACATGAAGTCACGAGGAGGAAAATTTCACAAGTGATGAATGCACAAGGTCAAGGCAAGGAAACATGCTCAAGACTGAAGACAAAGATCTCATCAACATATTCACAAGAACAAGATCGAAGACTCAAGCATAGTATGCTAGGTTTAAGATTTTGTAAAATGGTGTGACCTCCCTTAGGGGGATATTGTTGGAAATACGTTTTTCCAAGGAAAGTCTCGGTCACATTATTGTTAGCATAGATCACGAGCTATAGACTATTTAGGACATTGTAACTTGGAGTGACCTCCCTTAGGGGGAGATTGTGGGAAATACGTTTTTACGTATTTAGAAAGGATCGGTCACTCTAATGATATATTCAAGTATTGGGCTCGTGATCCATTATGTAAACATATAGTCCATATATCCCACATGTAGGGTGGGCTATATATACCCCCTCCTAGCATGTTAGGAGGGGTTGCTCATTTGTTCTTTCTCACATTTCATATATAAACCATTCTTTCTCTAATCCTCTCCTTTTTCTCTCTAGCTTTCTCTCTCTAGTTCTTCCTTTTTCTTCCATCTCTTTAGATCTTTACAAACACATCTATAATCCTAAGATTATATGATTCTACAATATAAAAATCAAGAAAATCCAAAAATATTTGTCATTTTAAATCGGGCATGTCTTTTAAAACTGTAATATTTACGGCCTTAGAAATATCGATAAAAAAGTATACGGCGACATAAATAGAGTCTGTATAAAAGTTGTACATATTTTAAAACATGCCCATATGGCTTGTAGTTATTTCTGACTGCAACCCGCTTTTCGCATTAAAGTCACATATTTCATACGAAGACGTTGTCTCACAACGGGAATTAATTTTATCGGGTATGGTTTACTTTAAAACCATACAAAGGATCATGTTTACTTTATAACTTGGTCTAACACAAATTAGTGTACGCTTCAGTGCACTTATTTTGTTAAAATAAGAGAAATCTTATTGCCACCACGAATCGTTCTTATATCAACTTAAACGGAAAAAGTCTTTCATCAGTACTCCTTAATACAAAGACTAGAACTCTTTAAATAGAAAACGGGTCTGTATTTAAGGGGGAGAAAATATCAAATCATTTTCATCATCAAATCGGTCTTCAAAAGTCTTTCGGAAAATTAATTGGCTATATGCTTAATGGTGAATCATTCTTCGTGTGTATTCGTCGTGCTTCATGATTTTTCGTGATTTATGTGACTCAGAATTAGGCTTTTTCATGATAATATGCTTAATGAGTGTTAATGCATAGGAGTTCAATTGCGTTGTTTGGATTGTGTGTGAATAAATAAGATAGTCACTAAAAGAAAATAGACGGAAATAAGAGGACTAAAAGAGTGAAAAGAGAAACAAGTTTAATTTGACCTAAGTCAATTATATAACTCATGCCCCCATTGTTTTTCTTTCCTTTTTCCGTCTCTCTAATTAACACAAACACAACCATCAACACTTTGCCGCCATTGATATTTTCTCCAAAGCTTCATTTGTTTGATTTAATATGCTAAGGTAAACATGTTTCATCTAATTCTATCTTATGATTCCTTCGTTTCTTCGTTTATTTAGTCAATCCCCAAATATCAAATTAGGGTTTATGGATTTAATTTGATCGAATAAATGATTGAAAAAGGTGAGTTTTGAGTGGAATTGGTTTAGAACATATGTTTATTGGTTTGTATGCCTTAGATTCAAGTGAATTTTACCTTAGGAAGATGAATTGGGCGTTTGGTGATAATAGTGTTATCCGAAAAAACCTGTCATTTTTTTATCCGAATAGCTCGCTGTTATCCGAAGAAATTGTTTTTTATACGAAGAAAACTTATTTATCCGAAGAAAACCTATATATCCAAAAAAATAAAAATTCTTTATCCGAAGATAAATGACTTATCCGAAGATTTTGAATTTTTCCGAAGATTTTGATTTTTTCCGAAGAAGATGTTTTTATCCGAAAATGCTCATTTATCTGAAGATTGCATCTTTATCTGAAGATTGCATCTTTTTCCGAATATGTGCCTTTATACGAGGAAACAATTTTTTCCGAGAAAACTCTTTTATCCGAAGAAATTTTTTCCGAAGATAATTCTTTATCCGAAGAAATATCTTCATCCGAAGATCAATGTTATCCGAAGATAATTTTTTATCCGAAGAATAATCTTTATCCGAAAAAGACATTTTATCCGAAAAATGTGAGTTTATCCGAATATATTCTTTTATCCGAAGAAGTAAGATTTATTCGAATATATGCTTTTATCCGAAGAAGGAAGATTTATCTGAATATATGATTTTATCCGAAAATGTCATGTTTATCCGAAAATGTCTCCTTTTTCCGAAAAACTTTGTTTTATCCGAAATATGGGATGTTATCCGAAAAATGCATGACTTATCCGAAGATGGTGAATAACCCGAAAAAGTGGAATTTATCCAAAAAATGACCATTTTTCTTAAAAGTGTTTGCTTTTTCTTAATTTGCCTTTATTCTATATGTTTATGTCTTATCCATATGTGAGTTCTTTTAGAATATGTTGTTAAATAATTAGTTGTGTTTGATTGTATCTTTAGTTTCTCGTGTATTAGAATGCTAGTTCATTATGATTGATTGTTCTCTATGGAATGATGTAATATGTTTGATTTGCTTAGGTATATATACATCATGATATATATATTTATGTGTATCAACCTTGTATGTTTTGTCTTAAGCAAAAAAATGTCTAAACCTACCGAGCAACAAATCAAAGCTGATCAGGCACTTGTCTCCGCCAAAGCTCTAATGTTTATACCAAATAATTTTCGACTGAAAGAAGACAAAGAAGATTCTACCCCAGCTCACTATGCATTCAAGGTTGCCATATATATTCTTGATCGAACCCCAATAAAAAAGGCTTTACGGGATACAGTTTTGGTACCAACTGATTATATGTATGAATTCTGGGCTTCAAAGAAACGACTTTCAGACAGAAAGATCACATTCACCATCAACAAGAAGGAACATACTCTCACCATTCCTCACTTTAGTAAAATATTCGGATTACCAACTCTACCTACAGGCCAAAGGTTTGCAGAAGACCCTGACAAGAATGAAATTTTTAAGATGTTTCATTCTCTTAGAGACGGCGATCCTGAGCTACGAGTGGTGTCTCAATTTACCACAACTAACTTGGGAGAACCTTGGAAAGCATTCTTCGGTATACTCATTCGTTGTCTTACTGCTAAAACAAGTGGATATGACTCTCTGTGTCTTTCAATTGCTTGTATCCGTTGGGGCATCTACAAGGGTAAGAATGTGAATTATGAACAGTTACTATGGGAGGAATTTCACTATCAACTCTTCTAAAATACCAAGAAGAAGACTGGGTACTTTCCTTTTCCAAGTTTCATCAAGCTTATCAATAATCACTTCATGCAAAAAGATGCTTCAATCGATAAGCGTGAAGGAAGTCCTCGGCATAATCCTGATGACGATGCCACTGTGGATTTAAGGCACGACAGACACACCGGTGTTTACTCAGGTACTCCAACCGCTATTCCTAATCACATGTGACTGATGAAATCAAAGCAAGTGATGCATACAAGCAACTGTTGGATGGAATGAAAAATCAAAAGGAAAGAGTTGAGTTAGGATATTTTTCTTCACCAAAACCCAAAGGCAAAGGCAAACGCAAACAAAGTGAACCTTCAGAAGAAACAGGTTCACCTAAGCCCAAAAAGAAGAAATTTGTTGCCAAGTCTAGTGGGAAGAAGCTGATGCTTGAGGATGAAGATGAAGATATCAATGAAGAAGAACTGCTCAAGAAAAAATGAAAGACGCAATGTAAAGAAAGCTATCATGCAAAGTAAGAAAGATACGGGGGTAGTGGTTCTGGGATGAAGGCAAATGAAACCATACTAACTACTGATATTTATGAATTTGGTAAGCCTGATGAATACATACCTATTCGTGAGAAATCTACCCAAGTTGATGAAGATGTCGAAATTCATGATGAACAAGAGGCTTATGACGGATTGAAGGATATGGACATTGCCGGGTCTGCTGATACGACAACATTTGTAAACACGGAACATATTGTTACAAATGTTGAACCGACCAAAGCAACAAGTACTACAGTGCCTCCACCTATTACTACAGTGCCTCTACCAGTTATTACAGTGACTCCACCTGCTTCAATTCAACTTCCATTAAGTCTACCAAGTCAACGTCTCTTAGCTTCAAGCACTGCCATGACCATTGCTCCTACACAACAAACACCAGTAGCACCGATACCTTTGATTCCATCATTACTAACATTGTTCATGCTACAAATGGAACAACTCATGAAAGCTCAACAAGAAGATATGGTTCGTGTCAAAAAGGAGTTAGCTCGTAGACAGCAAAGTGAAGAATCCACAAGAAAAGCTCAAGAAAACGCAATAGCTAAATTCCAAGAAGAGTTATAATTATCCCGCAAAGTACATGCAGAAGAACTAGCTCACGTCAAAGCAAATGAAACCGCCAAAAATGAAGCAACGTTCATTCGTCTTCGAGAACTAAAAAATAAGTACCGAGATGAGAAAGAGATTCTTGCCAAAGCTAACGACTCAATTGTTGAATCACTTGATGAAAAGGTTAAGGAATCTTTCGACACTGTGCTAGACGAGTTGAAACAAATTGCTGCAAGCAAATTCATGATCAAGTCTTCTGAAACTCATCAGTCAGATTTTCTCATTGCTCAAAGGCTCACGGATTATGAGTTGTGATGTGTAGTAAATCGTACACGTTTTAGGAAAAACGCGTATGAGTGGCAAGTATTAAGTCTTACGCTTTAGGAAAAACGTAAAACCGAATAAATGCGGGTTCGTTCTCGAAGGAGGTGTGTGTATTAATGTGCCAATATATATAAAATCAAGTTTGGATTAGTGACGTTTTTGGTTTAGAAGAGAAAAAGTAAAGACGAGCTACGACTACGATTTAAACTACGACGTTGACGTAAAACGCGAACGTAAATACGTAAAACGCGACGAAATTAAAAAATAAACCTAAAAATTAATTAAAAGATTAAACTAAGTCTAAAATAATATAAATAAGAATAAAAATCCAGCAAATATATTTTAAAACCTTTTATTAATTAAATATTCAATTTTAAATGCTAATTAAAGCCCTAAAATTAAATGTAATTAACAAAATGTCCAAAATATTATTTTATTGAACTAATAAGTCACTTATATTATTTAAAGACTAAAAATTATTTTTCCTAAATTTTAAAAACTATTTTTCTATTTTTTAATCACTAAAAACTCTTTTTATACTAAAATAATTATAAAAAATAATAAAATAATGCCAAAAATAATTTAACAATTTTAAAAATCCTAAGTTACACTAATGAACAGTAGAATATTGAAAAAGTTCGAAAAATGTAAAAATTTGCACTAAAAGACAAAACAGTTTAATAATTAAACCCTAATTAAACTAATTTAATTATAAAAAATGATTAAAACAGTGAACAGTAAATATTTTTAAAACTAAAAATCTTAAACTAATTTTCTAAGTATAAGAAAAATTTTAAAAGTGAAAAATATACCTTTTCTTCACTAAAAGACAAAAACTGAATAATAAAAAGTTAATTAAAATAGCTAAATTATGAAAAAAATAGCAAATGAACAGTAACCTAAAAATAAATTATACTGAAAAATCAAGAATTAAAAAAGAAAAATAATGGAAAAAGTTTGAAAGTCTAAAACCTAATTAACACCACTAAAGACAAAAAAAAGAAAGAACTGATAGTGACACTTGTGATTGTTTCTGTCTTTTAGTGTAGCAGTACCAACAAAGGTGCTACCAGTGGGAACTTGGTTCCCACTGCTAGTTATAAAATTTTGACAGCAGAAGAATAAGCTTAGGGAAGCTTATTGATGGCTTTTTCTTGGATAATAAGGCACCCCCACACTCATGGAAGTGTGGGGAGTCAGTTTATGCAAGGAAACACACAACTACAACACAAAAATCACACAAGAGAGGCTAAAATAGGCTACTGTTCACAGATAAAGTGCAAGTCTGGTGGTTTGTGGGTTGTTTGACTGATGCAAATGACAATTAGGCTAACCTTGAGTGGCCAAATCTTGGTTCATACACCACCACAACACAAAACAAACTAAGTTTAACCCTAGATTACACTAATCTTAAACTGATATAAAGATTTCAGGTTCAAAGACTATTTAAACCAATTGATTTTATATCCTACTGATTAATATGGCAGTTTATACCAAAAACAACTAAGCAAAATCTGACTACTTGTTATTTACCCTAAGCAAACTACCTATAACACCTATTACTACATATATGGGAGTGTTCAAGTTGTGATTACACATTCCTTATGTCACCTAAGCCATGTAAATCCCAATACCAAACACCCCTTTATATTCAGAAGTCAAACTTTGCAAACAATTTCAAACAAAGTCGCCTAAAACTGAATGGTTCTTAAACTAACATGCATAAGAAAACATAAATAAGCATAAATTCAGCACTTACACTAACATCAACAACTAGAACACATATCATCACAATTTCACCCCAAAACATTCAGAACACTATTTTAGAAGGTTCAAGCCAAACCTGGGCTGATGCCTTTTCCAAGGAGGTGTTTAATGGTGTGGAGAGCTCATGAAAAACATGTAGAGAAGCCCCGTTGTAGGAATCTTAAAAGACCCAGGGGTAAATATCTTGAATATGGAAGATGTAAAAGTAATGATGGAATTGAGGTCTTGGTACCTACACAATACAAAGACAACCAAAGAACTAACAATGTCCAAAATAAGCTGCCAAAAAGCTTTTGTCAAGAAGCTTTTGGCAGTTTATGATAAATCAGTGAGATAAAAAAAACAGGAAAAAGGATTTTTTTTGAAAAACCTTTTAACTACAAAAATTATGTTTGAAACCAAATGAAGTTTTATCCAAAGCTCAATAACCAGCTAAATTAAACATAGTAAGTCCACTTTCACTTCCTTACTATGTTAAATGCACGTTTACTAAACGCTTTTTCAGAAAACAAACTAATAAAAAAAACGAATTTCTGGAAACCTTTGAAAAGTGAACAACCTTGGTGAATCTTTAACTGAATTTGCAGGAAAATTAATGAAATTTAAGCTAAAACAACAACTTGAAACTGGAACTCAACACTTGTAATTTTTATAAAAATAAACTTTAAATATTCATAAATTTAAAAAAAATACAAATGTTGGAACAAAAACAAATATTACAATCTCAATGCCTTTTATAGGCTTACAATAAATCTAGAATAATCTAAACCCTAAGGATGGACTTCCCAATCTGCCCTTCGTCAAAGTCTTGAAATATTTTCAAAAGATGGTCATGTGATTGCGAGTTGGATGATAGCTGTCTTTGGACCAATCTCAGCCGTCTATAGTTACTTTGGGGAAAAGGGATTGCTCATGGCCAAGGATCCTGTCTGGTTTTGGGGTGAAGAGAGAAAGTAATGGGTCAAAGATGCCATGTGGGGTTGTCTAGATGTGACGTGGAGGGAATGTTTAAGTGGTATTCGGTTTAGGTTGGGTTTGATTTGAGATCTGGAAAGTTACATGTAATAACCCTTTAATATTAGTCGTAATTAAGAGCTAGGGTTTAGGGAAAGTGATGATAAATAGTCGTCATTTGATCTGTTGGGGTTTAATAGTCCTTGTTTAGCGCTTAAAAATGGTTTGACCAAGATTTGACCGATGTTAAGTAAACCGGGTGTGGGGGTATCGGTTGGTTAAACGGTTTTGGGCTTAAGTGGTGTGGGATGGGCTTAGGTCGGGTTTATACTGGGTTTGGGTTACATTTTTGGCAGAATTGACCCTTCATATTCCAAGACTTCTTCAAATAAAGTTTAGTCAGCTACATTCTTTTCTTCCTTTGTATTAAGTTTCTCCAAGTTGTCACATATGGTATTTTTAACTTGTAACTTTGTAATAAGGACCATATGTGTAATTTTAGCTATCTTCAAGGACCTAACTTGTACAACCTTGACATTTTAGGGAGCCCAATGTAATTTTGAGGGTTTACAGGGGTATAAAATGACAAGTCTTCAATTCTTGAGGGACCAATCTTGCCAATCTTCAAAACTTCAAGGACATTTTTGGAAAATCATGATACGGGTCCGGTTCTTTGTGCGTCTTCATTTCCCGTGTTCGTTTTTGCTTGATTCTTGTAATCTTTTGGGGAATTCACGATATCCGTACCTGAAATACACAATGAACAAATACAGGCATATTTTGGGTATTTTGATGACATTTTAAGCGTTTTAAGCCCGATTTGGATGATGAGACTATGTATAAATACAGTCTCATCACTCCTCCATACTAAACCATTGCCGTGTCCCCACGCAATGCTAGAATTAAGTATCATAGCACTTCCAAAATTCATTTTATGATGACATTTATTAAAGACATAAATTTAAATAACTACTACATGCGTTTTAGACATAATGTATTGTTTTCATCATGATAAAGTGACTTTTGGGATCATAGAACAAGAACACGTGAATGCTTCGTTAGAAATAATTTCGTCGTCCTCGATTTTCACCCAATTCCATGCTAAGCGTGTAACGAGATCATTGTTATTATAAGTTAGCAACACGAACACATCTCATGAGTGTTAATTACGAACCTAAACTCCCTTATTCCTACTTGGTATCTCTTATATTTTATTATGTCTTAATGATCACGAGGATACATCATCGACTTATGCGTGAATAGAGATTAGGTCTAAAAATAGAGTTTTAACGGTGTAACCAAAATCATTAAATCAATAATTCATCCTAATAGACAACGATGTCAAAAAATTAAGTCAACAAGAAGGATCGATAAACACGGTTTTATAACGGTTTTGAACATGAGACTTATTACCAAGACTTTTATACGCCCCCTAACGGAAGGGCCTTATTATCTTTGGTTTACCTCCATCTTTTATTCAACTCCGCCATGGAGCTTTTATTATGACTTTGGTCTTGCCTTGCCTTTTATTATCCGCCTCATCGGTGGTTTTATTAGCCAAAGACGTATATCCTCACGCTAAAGCGAATTTTGGATCTTTAAAGCTTCGAAGATTAAGGCTTGATTCACTTTCAATTTGGGCATATATTTTTCGGCCTTGTGAGCTTCAATTTTTTGCTTAATTTAGGTGAGCACTTGAAATCTTATTATTAGGTGAAGCTTTCGATTATTCGGGTGCCAATACTTCAAAACCGTGACGCTGGCGATACCTTAATGTTTTCCAAATTTAATTACATGGAAGCTACCAAAACAAATTAGAAACCCAACAATAGTGACTAAACCGCCAAATCAATATTTATCAATAATTTATTATGCAAAAGTGTTGGGAGAATAAGCTAATAATTACTACACATAAGATCGTGACGATTACGAGACTTATAAATAACTCTATCATTTCTCGTCCTCATTTAAGAGACTTAGCCTAAAAAGTTAAGGAATCGAAGCTAAGTGCTCAACACGCACGGTCGAGTCAAAAATTACTCTCATTCTCACCATCGGAAAACCTACATTCGTGTCTTAAACACTTATGAAAAACTAGAAAAATTTTAAAATTTGGCCATTTTTAGCCTTATTTTGCATAAAACGATAACAAAAAGATGAATACTGGATTGCGTGTTGACGTGAGCAAGGTGAAGTATCTACTCACCCCCCATACTAAAACTAGACATTGTCCTCAATGTTTCGAGTCTAGGGGTGTAAACACCCCCATACTAGAGACGAAGTCGAATGCTTAATCTCGAGCATGGAAAGGGTAAAACGAATAACCTAAAAGCCGTTTATGAATTATGCTAATAAGATAAACGTTAGAACATAAAAGGATATCATCGGATATCGGAATCTCCAAAGGCAACGATCGAAGCTCGAGTGATCCATAAAACGAACACGAGAGGCTTCAATGATGACGATGAACCTAATAAATCACAATCACAAACAACCACGGAACAAAGGTTGGAAGAGCACAAGTCCCCTCGTTACATTAAACTAAGAAAGCAATAATATTTACAAGGATAAGCATGAGAATCCCCCACGAGGCACCTTGTTTTTGATAACCGAGTCAAAAGCTTGACTCGAATCCCCATAAATGTGATCATTTAGGGATAATCATGGTTTGGTCATTTTTAGTGGGGCTTACATGATAAACAAGGCCCAAAAGTACATGGAGTACTTTTAAAAACCCGATATACGTATACCGGGGTCAAAGATAGCGTCTTTGTTTTCGGATGAAAGACGAAACAACGCCACTCCAACACAAACCCCAATGGGGTAGAAGAAAAGAGATAAGAAGTAGAAAGGTGGGGCAATGGGTAAGGCAACATAATGAGCTACTCGAGGTAGACTCACACCAAGCAAATGAATAAGATTTCCATTTATTGCATCGGTGGAAGACCGAGATTTCCCTTTACAAGCAATTCTGGGATCGTAAATCTCGTCCTCGGTGGAGAAATGGGAGGGAACATTTGGGGCTTCCCCCACACTAAAACCACACACACCATCGTCAAAAGGAGTAGACGAGGTGGTAGTACTCATAAAACGCGGTGATGACGGAGTTAAACATGTAGAAAAATCTTTTAAAACATTTTTAAAATCTTTTCCTTTTTCATCGTTCAAAAACTCTTTATGAAAACCTGATTTGATAATGTTGAAAATATTTGGCGTGTCAAATTCAAAATTAGTCGCGCTAAAAATCCTCACATTTAAGTCATTGGTGGGAGGGGGGTGGCGGATTATATAAGTTCTCAAAACGTTTGTCAATAATGAACACCGCCCCCTCGGGGTCAACATACTCGTCATCCTCATGAACGTCGATCTCATCGCTTTCTTCATCAAAGATAGGCTTGTCAAACCAAGGTTTATCATTCCCCTCCTTGAGTATCTTAGAAACTCTCTCGAAGAGATCACGATCAAGCACGAAACCATCATTCTTTTGTGGGGATCGTTGATAAGTTAGATCCCCACGAATGTGGTAAACGTCATTCTCAAATGAGGAGTGTTGATTAGGTAACTCCTCGAGAATGGGATTTTTAGTTGTCACATGAGTTGGTTCGTCATCGAAAATAAGACGTTCCAACTCATCAAGTTCATCCTCGATTTTGGAAAGGTCGACCTCACTCGTAGGTGGAAGTGGAGGCATAAGAGCTAGCTCTCATTCAATGATTTCCTCAATCTCGGGATCAAACTCATAATCATCGTATTTCACATGTTTCTTCTTAGGAGAATCAAAAATTACATGTGGATGTCGAAGTACGTTATCAATCTCGGCAAAATCGCCATCGTCATCGTCAAAGAAAGAGTCGATGTGAGCACTCACAACCATGGACTTACAAGTCAAATGACTATGCTTAGGTGACTTTTCTAAGACGAGATGATCGATGAGTAGTAAATCGTACACGTTTTAGGAAAAACGCGTATGAGTGGCAAGTATTAAGTCTTACGCTTTAGGAAAAACGTAAAACCGAATAAATGCGGGTTCGTTATCGAAGGAGGTGTGTGTATTAATGTGCCAATATATATAAAATCAAGTTTGGATTAGTGATGTTTTTGGTTTAGAAGAGAAAAAGTAAAGACGAGCTACGACTACGATTTAAACTACGACGTTGACGTAAAACGCGAACGTAAATACGTAAAACGCGACGAAATTAAAAATTAAACCTAAAAATTATTTAAAAGATTAAACTAAGTCTAAAATAATATAAATAAGAATAAAAATCCAGCAAATATATTTTAAAACCTTTTATTAATTAAATATTCAATTTTAAATGCTAATTAAAGCCCTAAAATTAAATATAATTAACAAAATGTCCAAAATATTATTTTATTGAACTAATAAGTCACTTATATTATTTAAAGACTAAAAAGTATTTTTACTAAATTTTAAAAACTATTTTTCTATTTTTTAATCACTAAAAACTCTTTTTAGACTAAAATAATTATAAAAAATAATAAAATAATGCCAAAAATAATTTAACAATTTTAAAAATCCTAAATTACACTAATGAACAGTAGAAAATTGAAAAAGTTTGAAAAATGTAAAAATTTGCACTAAAAGACAAAACAGTTTAATAATTAAACCCTAATTAAACTAATTTAATTATAAAAAATGATTAAAACAGTGAACAGTAAATATTTTTAAAACTAAAAATCTTAAACTAATTTTCTAAGTATAAGAAAAATTTTAAAAGTGAAAAATATACCTTTTCTACGCTAAAAGACAAAAACTGAATAATAAAAAGTTAATTAAAATAGCTAAATTATGAAAAAAAATAGCAAATGAACAATAACCTAAAAATAAATTATACTGAAAATTCAAGAATTAAAAAAGAAAAATAATGGAAAAAGTTTGAAAGTCTAAAACCTAATTAACACCACTAAAGACAAAAAAAAGAAAGAACTGATAGTGACACTTGTGATTGTTTCTGTCTTTTAGTGTAGCAGTACCAACAAAGGTGCTACCAGTGGGAACTTGGTTCCCACTGCTAGTTATAAAATTTTGACAGCAGAAGAATAAGCTTAGGGAAGCTTATTGATGGCTTTTTCTTGGATAATAAGGCACCCCAAAACTCATGGAAGTGTGGGGAGTCAGTTTATGCAAGGAAACACACAACACACAAAAATCACACAAGAGAGGCTAAAATAGGCTACTGTTCACAGATAAAGTGCAAGTCTGGTGGTCTGTGGGTTGTTTGACTGATGCAAATGACAATTAGGCTAACCTTGAGTGGCCAAATCTTGGTTCATACACCACCACAACACAAAACAAACTAAGTTTAACCCTAGATTACACTAATCTTAAACTGATATAAAGATTTCAGGTTCAAAGACTATTTAAACCAACTGGTTTTATATCCTACTGATTAATATGGCAGTTTATACCAAAAACAACTAAGCAAAATCTGACTACTTGTTATTTACCCTAAGCAAACTACCTATAACACCTATTACTACATATATGGGAGTGTTCAAGTTGTGATTACACATTCCTTATGTCACCTAAGCCATGTAAATCCCAATACCAAACACCCCTTTATATGCAGAAGTCAAACTTTGCAAACAATTTCAAACAAAGTCGCCTAAAACTGAATGGTTCTTAAACTAACATGCATAAGAAAACATAAATAAGCATAAATTCAGCACTTACACTAACATCAACAACTAGAACACATATCATCACAATTTCACCCCAAAACATTCAGAACACTATTTTAGAAGGTTCAAGCCAAACCTGGGCTGATGCCTTTTCCAAGGAGGTGTTTAATGGTGTGGAGAGCTCATGAAAAACATGTAGAGAAGCCCCGTTGTAGGAATCTTAAAAGACCCAGGGGTAAATATCTTGAATATGGAAGATGTAAAAGTAATTATGGAATTGAGGTCTTGGTACCTGCACAATACAAAGACAACCAAAGAACTAACAAGGTCCAAAATAAGCTGCCAAAAAGCTTTTGTCAAGAAGCTTTTGGCAGTTTATGATGAATCAGTGAGATAAAAAAAAACAAGAAAAAGGATTTTTTGTGAAAAACCTTTAAACTACAAAAATTATGTTTGAAACCAAATGAAGTTTTATCCAAAGCTCAATAACCAGCTAAATTAAACATAGTAAGTCCACTTTCACTTCCTTACTATGTTAAATGCACGTTTATTAAAAGCTTTTTCAAAAAACAAACTAATAAAAAAAAACGAATTTCTGGAAACCTTTGAAAAGTGAACAACCTTGGTGAATCTTTAACTGAATTTGCAGGAAAATTAATGAAATTTAAGCTAAAACAACAACTTGAAACTGGAACTCAACACTTGTAATTTTTATAAAAATAAACTTTAAATATTCATAAATTTAAAAAAAATACAAATGTTGGAACAAAAAAAAATATTACAATCTCAATGCCTTTTATAGGCTTACAATAAATCTAGAATAATCTAAACCCTAAGGATGGACTTCCCAATCTGCCCTTCGTCAAAGTCTTGAAATATTTTCAAAAGATGGTCATGTGATTGCCAGTTGGATGATAGGTGTCTTTGGACCAATCTCAGCCGTCTATAGTTACTTTGGGCAAAAGGGATTGCTCATGGCCAAGGATCGTGTCTGGTTTTGGGGTGAAGATAGAAAGTGATGTGTCAAAGATGCCATGTGGGGTTGTCTAGATGTGACGTGGAGGGAATGTTTAAGTTGTATTCGGTTTAGGTTGGGTTTGATTTGAGATCTGTAAAGTTACATGTAATAACCCTTTAATATTAGTCGTAATTAAGTGCTAGGGTTTAGGGAAAGTGATGATAAATAGTGGTCATTTGATCTGTTGGGGTTTAATAGTCCTTGTTTAGCGCTTAAAAAATGGTTTGACCAAGATTTGACCGATGTTAAGTAAACCGAGTGTGGGGGTATGGGTTGGTTAAACGGTTTTGGGCTTAAGTGGTGTGGGATGGGCTTAGGTCGGGTTTATACTGGGTTTGGGTTACATTTTTGGCAGAATTGACCCTTCATCTTCCAAGACTTCTTCAAATAAAGTTTAGCCAGCTACATTCTTTTCTTCCTTTGTATTAAGTTTCTCCAAGTTGTCACATATGGCATTTTTAACTTGTAACTTTGTAATAAGGACCATATGTGTAATTTTAGCTATCTTCAAGGACATAACTTGTACAACCTTGACATTTTAGGGACCCCAATGTAATTTTGAGGGTTTACAGGGGTATAAAATGACAAGTCTTCAATTCTTGAGGGACCAATCTTGCCAATCTTCAAAACTTCAAGGACATTTTTGGAAAATCATGATACGGGTCCGGTTCTTTGTGCGGCTTCGTTTCCCGTGTTCGTTTTTGCTTGATTCTTGTAATCTTTTTGGGGAATTCACGATATCCGTACCTGAAATACACAATGAACAAATACAGGCATATTTTGGGTATTTTGATGACATTTTAAGCGTTTTAAGCCCGATTTGGACGATGAGACTATGTATAAACACAGTCTCATCAAGTTGAAGAAACTCTTACATGCTCAGATGATTCAAGTCGGGTCCTACAACAAAACCAAAGCTCAAAAGAACCTCCATAAGGCTCTTAAAACGGCTATGGATGATGATACTGAGATATTCAAGAAACTAGCTACTGTAGTTCCTTACAATATCCTAAATGAAGAGAAAGAGGAAGACGAATCTGACAATAATGACAACGATGCTGATGATGACGACGAAGGTAGTGACGACGAAGGAGGAAGTGATGACGAAGGAGCTAGTGATGACGACGACGGTAGTAATGACGAAGGCGGTAGTGATAAACACAATGATGGTGATGATAATGGTGATGGTGACGACAAAAATGGTGATGATGAAGAAGAAGGGGACGGTGATACAGGGAAAAAGGATGGAGATAAGGAATACAAGTCTGATAAAGACAAGTCTCACAAGGATGATGTTACCAAGGATAAATAAACTCCAAAAGATAAGACACCTCCACCCCGCCAAGGAAAACACACCAAGAAGTTTCATGATGTAGATGCTAATACAGTCTCATCACATACTCCAGCCACAACCGCTCCTGCAACCACATCTGTCGCTGTCACATCTGCCCCAGTTACCGTTGCTTCAGGTACCACACCTTTAGTGCAAAAACAACTGACAAAACCCGATCAACCTGTACCGGATTTTCTAGTATCAGATACAGTCCAAGACATAACAGAAACTGAAGCCGTAGCCGTACCTGTTGTTGATGTTCCTGTATCTACTCAAGTTCCTGATGTTCTAGAGTCAAGTGAACCATCATGGGTGGATACACTCGCGGAAGATGAATATGCACCTGTACAACCTTGGGTTTCAAACGCTGATGCACTTCGTCCACTGATAAAGGCTGATGAAGCTGAATTCTCCCAATTCCTAAGCAATCCAATAGATTTTTCAAGATACTTGGATTATAACAATGGGTCTAACATAACTCAAGCAATGGTTGTGAGAAGACTCAAAGATCCCAAACTTCGTGTTAAATCCAAGACAGCAGTACGGAATACGAGTACAACGCTAATGAGCTTCTGAAAGCGTTGAGAACTACTCAAAGGGACCATCTTCATGCACCTGAAAAACCTCCTCTCCCCACAGCTACAAATGATGATCAAATCGCACTTGAATTCTTCGTCAGCGAGGATCTCGAATACTTGTTCAACGGAGCAAACAAGTATGCGACCTCCTTAACATTGGTAAAAGATGCAACTTGGGATTTGATACCTTGGATAGAAGAAAAAGTCAATCGTCTTTGGGTACCGCAAGTATATCCTGAATATGATCGATATGCCGAATTGGGTGCTTCACATTGGGATGAGCGTGTGCGACGTGCCTACAACTACGCACGTGTGCACAACTCAGGTTCTCAAGTTTTTTCTCTAATCCGAATCAGAATAATCCAAGGAGTTAGGATTGAACCCAAAACTAGCTATCAACACTTGACAGAGATCAGAATCAAAAGAGAAGATGATAATATCTACACTATCCAGGAAGGAGATTTTCCACTTCTTTGTCCTAAAGATATTGAAGACATGCTTCTTTTGATTACTCACAACGCGCTCAGACATTTGCATTCTAAAGAAATCATTGCATTGAATTCAGATCTTAGAATCTACACACGTCGAGTTGTCATCAAGAAAAGAGTTGAAGATCTGTAACTTGGAGTAGAAAGTTATCAAATGAGGCTAAATCTCTCAAAACCACGTACTCAAGTGTTGCCGATGCATACAGACAAATCTCCATACACCAGCACCACTGACCCGATTCCCGTCATTTTCTACTTGAATGGCCGTGGTCTAATGAAGTTCATGAGAATTCCAGAGATCAACAAATTCAGTGACGGGACTCTCAACCATATTCGGGAAAAATTGGTGCATCTCAACAAGTACAAGACTCTTCCAGAGGTTACTATAGAATGGAACCCGGTATTTCAGCAGAGTGCTAACTATACGATCAAGAAAATTGATGAAAAGCTGAGGGAAAGAAGTCTTATGAGAAGTCTAGAACGATTCGTCGGTGGAAGACCATATGGAGCGCACCACAAGCTAATGGAACGATCCATTTAAAATGGGTCGTACTATCTCCGGTCAACTCCATATTTTTCTTATGAATATATAAATACTGTGAATATTGTGCTTTTGTGGCTTGCTGTAGTGTGAAAGTATGATAACGTTTCAATAATTTCTCACGAGATTCTAAATCTTTCAAAATCTATCATACTCAAGCACTACAACTAACCCTCATTTATTTGGGGGGGGGAGCATCGATATGTTCTATGGTCAGCAACTGATTTCATTTTGTTACCCATAGACCGGTTAATCCATTATTAACCAAAATATTGATTATTAACATTTTGGATAAGGGGAGAAAATGGGATTAAGGAGACTTGTAAACATATGTGGCTAAAAATGAAAAGAGCTTAATGGAAAATCTAACTTGATCTATGCTATGCATATGTTAAGGGGGAGCCTTTTGTTTATCAAAAACACTAAAGGTACAAAACACTATTGATATTTATATCACAAGTACATCAGTGATTTTTTTAAAAGGAATTTTCATGAAGACGTACACTTACCCAAAACACACTTAATTCACAACGAATGCGGTGAAAAAAGGGTGGTAGGATTAGGTACTAGTCCAATGATTCTTACAGAACCGGAGGAATCTTCCCAAGGACAATTCCATAGTTAGAAAATAGAAGTCCTTAGGAAAGATGGAGAATGGATTGTGAACGTAGCTGAATGCTGACCAAGTACGGATGCTAGCAATGGAAAAGGTGCTAGTGATGATGTATTGGTAAGCATTGAAGGGGTTGAAGAATAAAAAATAAATGTAAAGATAAAGGGTGTAAAGAAATAAGCCTTCCTTACAACTTTGTTAGAAACCTGGTCAACTCATCTTGAAGACAAAGTATCATGGACCCAGTGATGCGATGCACAACCCCTCTCAGCCAACTCAAATATCTCTCAAAAGATACTTGTTTTAATGTCACAGAATTCAACACGTTATCTATCGGTTTATTCACTCCGAATAAATTTATATAGAAAAGGTGGCAATCCTCTCCAGCCTTCGCTCACCAAAAAAAAATGCACCATTGAGTCTAGAGCCACGAGATTATCAAAAGTCTCATTAGGACAAAATTTTAAAAACAAGAAAGATTTTTATGAGTCTTACGCAATATTCTTGTAATATTGCCAGAACATCTGAGTGATACGAAAGTATTACAGTGAAGATGGAAATCCTGCTTGAGCCAACATCAAACAAGCTCATGGTAGGTGACACATGTAGTTGTTTAAGAACTAATCTTGTGATAACTGGAAAGAAACGATGGTTTGACTCTTAATTGAGATTAAACTTGTTCTAGGGACTCTAGGCAAAATCCAAGTGATCTTGCCAGAACACTCAGAGTGGCACTCTTTAGTGTTCATAGTAAAGAGTGGAAATCCTTCCAGTGTCAACATCAAACAGCACTAGGGTAGGTGACTAGCAAGATTCTACTAGAATCAAGCTCGTAAAAACTGGAAAGCAACGATGGTGAAAATCTTAATTGAAATTCACTTGTTCCAGGTTCATGAATTGACGGCTTCAACCAAAAGGATATCTATTATCCAAGTGATTCACTCTTTATGTTCGCAGTCAGCTTTGGACGGTCGAATAAAGACAACGGGGTTACCTGCGAAATCTTGTTAAGGAGATCTTTAATTAGAGCTACCTGTCACAAGTACGATATTTATTATCGTCCAACGGTCTTCACCGCCCGGAGGTATAAGGCTACCGAATCAGAATAAATGTCAAAGCCAATTTATTAGTGTCTTATTATGTTGCTGCATTTAAAGACAGTGGCGTTGCGGGGTACCAGATGAAGTCGTCCTCACATACTTATTTCATTCTACATCAAATATTTCAGCAAAATTCAAGAAAGTATGACCTAAAAGTCTTTCGCTGTATCAACTCTAAACTTTCAAGAATTCAACAAAGGATAGGTATATGGGACATGAAGTCACAAAGAGGCAAACATCACAAGAAGGCAAAGACTGCACGTGAAGATGATCTCAAGTTACAAGACAAGTCAAAGCCAAAAGAACATGTTACAAGCCAAAGCTCAAAGATTATTACAATATATTCACAAGCCGAAAAAGAAAAAGAAGAAAAGAGAAACTACTAGGAGCTCAAGAATGAAGACTTAGTATAGTATGCTAGGTTTCGAACTGTGTAAGTTAGAGTGACCTCCCTTAGGGGGAGATTGTTGGAAATACGTTTTTAACGTATATTAGAAGTATCGGTCACTCCCATTATATTATTAAATGTTGTAAGCTCGTAGTTAGAAAGTTAATACATTTACATTTTCAACTTAGCCCATGGGCCTGTCCATGGGTTAGAAGGCCCATGTCCACTAAGGACTTGGGTATATAAGCCCTCTCCTTTGATGGATAGGGTGTTGGTTGTTATTCATTTTCTTAATATTACACATAGTTTCTCTCATCTTTCTCTGTCTAGTTTCTCTCTCTAGAAACAACAACCCTCTTGATAGATCTTAAATTATCTTAATTCTACACGCTTGGCATGGAATTGGGTGAAAATCGAGGACGCCAAAATTATTTCTAACGAATCATTCACGTGTTCTTGTTCTATGAACCTAAACGTCCCATTTTGCAATAAAAATCATACATTATGTCTAAAACACAAGTAGTAGCAAGTAGTAGTAGTGTAGAAAGTTTATGATTCAATAAAAGTCCATAAAATGTATTTTGGATGTTGTATGATACTTTATTCTAGCATTGCGTGAGGGCACGGTAATGGTTTAGTATGGGGGAGTGATGAGACTGCAATTATACATAGTCTCATCGTCCAAAACGGGCTTAAAATGGTTAAAGTATCATAAAAAGTGCCAAATATATGCTTTTGTTTGTTCAATGTGTATTTTAGGTACGAATATCGATAAAATGACAAAAGATCACAAGAATCAATAAAAACGAACACGGAAAAAGAAGCCGAACAATGAACCGGACCATAGAGTTGATTTTCCAAGAAAAGACTTTGAAGAATTGAAGATTGTACAAGAAGGGTCCTTCATTATTGAAGAACTGACACTTTATACCCTTGTTTATTCATAATTACAAGTTTGGTCCCTAAATTGTCAAATTTACAAAAAAGACCGTCAACTTTGAAGAATTGGCTAGATTGGTCCCTCAAATTTGAAGACTTGTCACTTTTAGTCCTCCATGAAGACAAGAATACAAGTGAAGACCTTGAAGATTGAATACATGCCAAAATCAGCCCTTCAAATATCCTCAAATTACAAAACAAGTCCTTGATAAACCTTATAGAAAGTTTTTGGGGCCAAAGTATAAAAACCAAAACTTGGTTTACAAAGGAGTTGGAGTTGATAGCTGTTTAAATAGTTATATGAAGACAAATGCAAAGATGGGGGGTAAAATCTGTCAAACACTCAACCTTACCTAGACCAACCAGAATTCGTCACCTCACCCCACTATCTCTCTCTACCAATCACATGCCAATATTTCTCCACCTCACTTCCCACTCACACCCGGTTATTAACTAATCTTAATTAGTTATTTAAATTGGGCGCTAACATGTTTTAAACCCAAAACTGGATCAAAACACCAACTATTCACCTTAAGAACAAGATTGGGTTTTTCTTAACCGTTTGAAATTAAACCCTAATCTCATCCAAATTAGTGATTAAGGGTTTATTAATCATAACCCAACTCTTAAACATGCCACCTCATCACCCCATACGTCACATGTTGCATATCCTGCTACTTTATAGACGAAGACAAAAGTGTTTCCAGAAGATCAAAACCTCACAAGCAATGCTTCATATCTAAGCATATTTGGACGTGTGAGATCACAAAACAATAAAGAAATGTCACATGTATCAGCTCCGACTTCAAATTCAAGTCAAGATTATTCAAACTTTCAAGGGCATAATTGGAACTTCATAACTAGGGTTTCTAGTTTTTTATTTAGCATTTTAGTTCACTTGTAGCCTATATAAAGGCATTAGGTTTCATACATTGAACCTGTTCTTGGTTTTCTTTCGTCATAAATCTGTAAAGCCTTGTTTCAAAGTGAATGAAAAAGTGTGCGATTTTGTTGACGAATTCCAAGTGCCATCTTTATTTACTTGTTGTTAATGTTCTAAGTTTGTGGTTTTGAGTTCCAAAAGTTTGTTTTTAAAGTTTATGCAAGTTGTTCAAAGGTTTTCCAAAATCTGATTTTTTCCTAGGCTTAGTTCAAAACTTGAAGCTTTTGGGTCATAAGCTGATCATATCACCCTGATAAGGAGATTGTCAAGGTGAGGTGAGACTTGTGGCTTGGGAACATTCAAGGGGTGGGGAACAAGCTTGGAACAGATCTGTTTCATTTTCCATTTTTCTTTTCATATAATATGTTGTTTCTTACTTTGTTCTTCTTAGCAGCTTATTGGAAGCTTATGTCTTGTTTAGCTAGACACATAAGCTCTCAAATTCGTGAGTGTGGATGTGCATTCATTAGGTTTGTCATATTCTCTTGAAAAATCTGTCAAGAAAATGATACTAAGTGATTTGGGTGTTGTCTGTTATAATGTGTGTTCTTATGCATGAATCTTGTTCTTTATGCTTCATGATGTTGTTATGATGCATGTTTTAAGCTTCGATTAACCTGAAAACATTTTTCCTTTGTTAAATTTGGATTTCAGATTTTAAGCCAGTGTTTGGGACTACATGATTTAAGGTTTTTATGTGAGTTTGAGTAGTTGTGTAGGAGTCTTTTGTGTTTGTAACTGATATTTAAGTGATTGTATGCTTTAATCTGCAAGTCTTGTGCTTTCAAACATCAAATCTTAATTTGTGCTCTAACTGGCTTGTTTTAGGTCATTTTTACTGAAAATTTGTTAACACCTAGGTTGTATGCTTAACTAGGGATTACAAGTGCTAAAACAAAGTTTTGGTAACCTGAGTAGTAGATTTGAGGATTTGAAATTGGATTTATGGTCAAGTATATCAATAAAAAGGTCACTTATGTTCATTAGTTAAGTCAAATAGGTTGATACTAGATCTAATCTTTAAACCACTGCATGAAACCAGTTTACTTGTGCTTCATTATGTTTATTTAAGCTTTTGTATGCTTTTGGTAAACTTTGGTTGGCTTATTTTTGCTTAAACAGATTTTTAATCACCAGATCTGCTTATGTTCATGTCTGTGTCATATCTGAGCACTGTTTGATTAAACTGTACTAATTAGCCTGTTGGTTTTGTGATTTTTTGCTTGTTTGTGACTCCCTACAACTCACTGCTTGTAGGGGTGCCCTTTTTGTCCAAAGAAACCAAGTATAACTCTCTAAAACAACAAGTCAAGAAAGTCAAGCAGTGGGAACCCTTTCCCACTGCTGCTAGCCACTGCTGGTGTTACTTGTTCATCAGCTTATGAATAAGCTATTACAGTTTAGTCTATTGTGAAACAACTTGTTTTTTGTGATAGAACTTAATATTTTAAGCTTATAAGTCAGTTTTGAAGTTTACAGCTTTTGGTTTTAGCTTTTGACTAGAAAACGACTATTTTGTGTTTTTCAAAAATCAACTTATTACTTTTTCCAGCTTATCGAGTGTGCTTATTTGAAATCTTTTTGCTGATTAAGCTTAGTTTTGTCATTTGAAACCTTTTGCAACTTGAATCAGCTCTTGAAGTGTCTACAACTCGAAAACGACTATTTTGTCGTTTTGTGTAGAGAGCTTTGGCTTATTTCAGGCTTATTTATTGAGCTTATTAAAAAATTCTATTTACAAACAACTATATAATCTCATAAGAAGGATGTGTGTCAAATTTCAGCTTATGGCATTAGCATATGGCTTAATGGGCCAGAAAGCCTATTAAGAAAAAGATGTTTTTTTATTAAGATGTGATAAGCACTGATTCAGCTTTTGGGCCTTTAGAGTTTTGTGTTTAAAATTGAATTTTAAGCTATACTGGAACTTTTCAGCTTATTTGGTTGACTTTTTGCTTATTGGGCCAAAAAGCCCATTTGACTTGGACTGTTTTAACTTTTGGCCCATTTGTAGGCCCAATAGGGGTATTTAGGTCATTTCACTTTCATTCTTGGTTTTATTAATTTAAAATAAAGTAGTTTGCACGTTTTTAAATTTTTTATAAATTTTGAATTTTAAATATTATTTAATTATTTAATTTTAATTTTTAATCATTTTAAATAGTTTTAATTAGTTTTAAAATTTTCAAAAATAGTTTTTAGTTTAATTAAGTCATTTTAGAGGTTTACAAATTGAAAAATCTTATTTTGGGCTTTTTATTAATTAAATTGATTTTTAAGGCTTTAATTAGCATTAAAATTTATTATTTAATTAAATAAAAGTTTTGAGTAATTTTTGATTTTTGGTAAACTCTAATTTCATTTTTAGGAATTTATTGTGATTTTCTAGGAATTTGTTGGGTAATTTTTAAATTTCGTCACGTTTTACGGTTTTACGTTTACATCTTTCGTCGTAGTTTAATTTTAAATCGTAATCGTCATCATCTTCTTTCTTAATATTAATCTCAAACTTTATCAAGTCTTAACACACACACCAAGCGTCCTTGAGAACGAACTCACCTTCGGGTCATTTGTGCACGGTTTTCCTAAATCGTCGTACTTACCCTATTTGTCCTCGTTTTCCTAAACGAGTGTGAAATTACAACTACCAGTGAACGTCTTGAAACTGAGCTTTCGAATAAAATTGACCAAAAAGATTTTTCGTTACTTCAACATAGATATGATTTTCTTCAAAAACGTTGTCATTCACTTGAACTTGCTTTGAAAAACAAAGTTGGTAGTTTTTCAAATGATACACCTTTAGAAGTAAAATTATCTGAGTCATGTCGATTACAAAACAAAAAAAGTCTTGATATTGCGGATTTGAAAGCTCAGTTACAAGAAAAAGACATAGCAATAGCTAAGTTGAAGAAACTCGTTGCTAAGATGGGTGGTAAAGTTATGGAACCTAGCGTTAAGAAATCTGTTGTTAGACAACCCAATGCCTATAAAGTGAATAGACCCTCTATCTTGGGAAAACCATCCGCTTTCTCAAATTCCTCGTTTGCAAAACATGTGTTTGCCCCCAAGATGGATGGAAAGGAAAGGTTTCCACAGAATCAACCCATAAGGAGTACTCTAGCACCAAGCATTAAGCACAATAATGTGATTAAACCAGGGATGTATAGAATGACCACTAAACCCACAAACAAAGTTAGTCTTCTACTACAGGAGTAGTCTCCACTACTAGTGTTAGCCGATCTCAGCTTAAGAGCACTTAAGTGAATCATAAGGTTTGGAAACACAAGAGTAAAGGGAAGATGAAGAAAGTACAAGAACACCCTAGGAATTTGCATGTTTCTAACAATAAAACGTCTGTAATCGCATGTAATGACGATTTGAATGAATCGACTGCTTTGAATGCTTTAAATGTTAAATTTGTTTGTGTGAAATGTGGAAAATGTGCTAATGCTGATCATTCTATGTGTGCTATGAATAATATGAAAGGCGTAGATACTAGAACTAAGAAGCAAGTTGCGATGCATATTAGTGCTAGTAAACCCAAAAGCAAAGAGAACCATTCTGGTGCAACCCCCACTAAGAAAAATATTGCATCAGACTCCACCACTAAGCACCCTAGAAGCAGAATTATGGAATTATATGAGTCTGCTAGCAAGTTTTGGAAATGGTGGTTTGCTAATCAATATCCTCTAGGATATAAATTGATACCTAAGGTTAGGAAAGAAAATGTGACAACGAGTGTTAGTGTGCCTATAACCTATGAAACTAGGGAAACTAGTGAATCAGAAATCACAACTAACATAGAATCCAATTTAGAAAATCCTTCATCGTGTTCTAATTCTTCTGCAGGTGATCGAAATAATTCTCTTTATACCGTACTCTGGATGCACGAAGCCCATGAGGGGGAATCTCAAGCTTCTAAATAACTTTGTGGAGAAGTTCCTGGGTATGGTCCAATTCAGAAATGATCAATTTGCACCGATCCTTGGATATGGAGATTTGGTTCAGGGGAATACAACGATAAAAGGGTATACTACGTCGAAGGGCTCAATCACAATCTTTTCTCGGTTGGTCAATTATGTGATGCAGATTTGGAGGTTGCTTTCAGAAATAAGACATGTTTTGTTCATGATTATGATGGGAATGACTTACTTACCGGTTCACGGGGTACTGACCTCTACACTATTTCACTTCAAGTTTTCTACAACTCCAATTTGCTTTATGGCTAAATCTTCAACGACTCAGGCATGGTTATGGCATAAACGTCTATCTCATCTTAATTTTGATACCATCAACTTGATTTCCAAGAAACATATTGTGAGAGGCCTTCCAAGCTTTAAATTCATCAAGGATCATCTTTGTTCTTCTTGTGAGATTTGTAAAGCTAAACAAAGTAGTTTCAAGACAAAGACTACACCAAGCTCTAAAGGACGGTTAGATCTTCTTCATATAGATTTGTATGGACCCATGCATGTTCAAAGCATCAATGGGAAGAAATAAGTTATGGTAAGTGTCGATGACTACTCAAGGTACACATGGAATCATTTCTTGAGGTCCAAGGATGAAACACCCGAGGTTCTCATTAACTTCCTTAATCTTATACAACGTGGTGTTCAAGCTCATGTAAAAGTGGTACGTACTGACAGAGGAACAAAATTTTTGAATTCAACTCTAAAGAATTATTTTGAAGCCGAAGGGATTGAACATGAAACATCTATTGCTCGAACACCCGAACAAAACGGCGTTGTTGAAAGACGAAACCATACTTTAGTTGAGGCTGCTTGAACATTATTATCTACTTCAAAACTATCACTATTGTTTTGGGCCAAAGCCGTGTCAACCGCATGCTACACATAAAACCGATCCTTAATTATCCCAAGACACGAAAAGACACCATATCACATAATTTATGATTGAAAACCTTCACTCAAACACCTTCATATTTTTGGATGTACTTGTTACATTATACGAGATGGTGAAAATCTGGACAAGATGAAAGAGAAAGGTGATGCATGCATTCTTGTGGGATATGCAACTCAGTCTAAGGGATATAGATTTTACAACAAGAGAAAAAAAATGACAGTCGAGACAATTCATATCAGATTTGATGAATTACAAGAGATGGCACTTGAACAAAACAGTTTAAGTCCCGAGCCACAACGAGAAAAGACTTCTGTGCACAACCGCATGGAACTCGGAACACAAGACCACATCAATGAACCGTCAAGTTCAAAGCTGGTTCCTGAACATGTTCCAAGAGCAGATATGACAGTCGACATGACACTTGCACCATACGATGAACAAGATGACAGACCATTTTTAAGTCTGGGAACTTGTTAACAGACCATACGATGTAATTCCATTATATATTCGATGGGTCTAAAAAAACAAGATGGATGAAGAAAACACAATCATCAAGAACAAAGCTAGGCTAGTAGCTAAGGGGTATGGCCAGAAAGAGGGAATTGATTTTGAAGAATCATTTGCACCAGTTGCTCATATGGAAGCGGTCAAGATTTTCCTTGCTTATGCTGCACATAAGGGATTAACTATTTATCAAATGCATGTGAAGACATCATTTCTTAACGTTCCTTTGAAGGAATAAGTCTATGTCACGCAGCTGGAAGGATTCGGTAATCCTCATTATCCTGAAAAGGTGTAGCGTCTCCACAAAGCACTATATGGACTCAAGCAAGCTCCAAGGGCGTGGTACGACGAGCTCTCGAAATTTTCTGGTATCCAAAGGCTTCTCAAAAGATTCGATTGATCTAACTTTGTGCATTTATAAATATGGGGAAGACATTTTGCTGGTGCAGATTTATGTTGATGACATTGTTTTCGGGTATACAAACCCAAAACATTCAAAATGGTTTGAAAAAGTAATGCACAACAAATTTGAAATGTCTATGATGGGCAAACTAAAATTCTTTCTAGGAATTCAAGTTCACCAATCACCAAGTGGTATCTTCGGTAACCAAGCTAAGTATTGTCAAGAGATAACCAAAAAGCATGGTATGACCTCATGTGACCCCGTTGGGACACCATTATCAACCACATCCCTAGATGTTGATTTGGAGGGAGATGCCATAGATCAAACGAAATATCGTTCCATTATCGGCTCCCTCATGTACTTAACAGCAAGCCGACCAGATATATCACATGCTACGTGTTATTGTGCACGATATCAAGAACGGTCCACTGAAAAGCACCTCAAGGAGGTTAAACGGATCTTTCGGTACCTCAAGAATACCATTCATTTAAGACTATGGTATCCGAGGGAAACCGGTTTCTTTCTAACAGCCTATTCAGATTCTGATCATGCAGGGTGTCTTGATACATGAAAAAGTACTTCTAGTGGTGCACAATTTCTAGGTCAATATAAGCTTGTGGGATGGTCTTCCAAGAAGCAGGATTGCACGTCACTTTCATCAGCCGAAGCGGAGTGTGTGTCTCTATCTGCGTGTTGTGCTCCAGTTCTTTGTATGAGAACACAACTCACGGATTATGGATTCCACTTTGATAAAGTACCTATGTATTGTGTTAGATATCACTTCATTAAGGTACAAGTTGAAAGGGGTATCGTTGAACCATACTTTGTTGGAACTGATTACCAATTAGCTGACTTATTTATAAAAGCTCTTTCGAAAGAGAGGTTTCCGTATCCAGTTAGGCAAATTGGTATGAGATGTTTGACTCCAACAGAACTGGAGATTCTGGCAAAGAAGTCTGCTTGATTCATCTATCAAACATCTACATGTAAATATCATTATAAAGCAAAATATAAAAATATAAAACATATAAAAGCAAAACACAAAATTAAAAATCTTTCAAAATCCAAAAAGATTCTTCTAGACATGTCTTTCAGTATCGATATGGACGTACCTAGAAATGTCTCTCAATAACGACACGGGTGTGTACATAAATCTCGAATGAAAGTTGTAAATATTTTTCAAAACATGTCATTTCTACATTTAATAAAGGAAAATTTCTATTTTGGACAATCTTTCCAAACAACGGGTAGAGCAATCTATCTTGGGTTGAGCTTGTCACAAAACATTCAACGTTTTAAGCTCAACAAAATGGCTTGTAATCACTTTCAGATTGCAACCCGGGTCTATATTCACGGGGGAGTGTACGCTTTAGTGCCCTTACCCTCAACAAAAGAAGAGAAATCTTCTTACACTTTAGTGGATTCGTCAAGACATTCAACGTCTATGAACTCAAGTTTATGCTTTAGAAATAGCGTTTCTTTAAAAAGCGTTGAACCTAATTTTTTCAAGAGTTTTTAATTATTATTCAAAATCTTTCAAAAATTTTGTGTTTAACAACTCCTATCCTCAAAAATCGAAATGTGGATCACATCCTCACGATGACAATTCAATTGGATCAATTTTTGAGGGGGAGCGTTCCAAATTCATGCTAAGTTTGACACATTTTTCTCCCGAAAGTTTTTTAAGACTATTTTTTCGTGATATATTTTAATCAAATTTGGTATCTCTAATATCAAACAATTTTATATATTAGTGATAGGGAGAAAATGTGATTAAAATTTTATCTAAAGGCTCAAGCACTTATGGTTACGATCTCATACCTACAACATCTTTAATTCACGACGTTATTGGTGTCAAAAGCATGGTTAGGTTTAAGTCCTATGATCCAACCAGAACCGGAGGGATCTTCCCAGGGACAATCCAATAGATTATTAGAAGTCCTTAGGAAAGATATAGTAGAATGTGAAGTAGCTGAATGCAGACTAAGTACTAATGCTAACACTAGAACAATCACAAAAAGGTGCTAGTAATGATGTCTTGGTAAGCATTGAAGGGGTTGAATAATGAAAAAGAAATGTAAGGATAAATGGTGTAAAGAAATTAGCTCTCCATACAACTTAGGCAAAAACTGGGTCAACACATCATGAAGACAACACATCATGGACCTAGTGATGTAAAGCACAACCCCTTCCCTGCTAACTCAGGCTTCTCACAAAAGAAGTTTGTTTTATTGTCATGGAGATCAACACGACTTCTATTGAGTTTCTCACTCCGAGATAGTTGATATTGAATAGGTGGCATCTGCTCCAGCCTCCGACCAATAGAAGTGCACAAATCGAGTCTAGAGCCAAGAGATCGATTAAATCTCGTTAGGACACACGGATGACGATCAAGAGAGTCCTACGCTATATCCTTGAGATATTGCTAGAACACTCAGAGTGATACTACTTAGTATTCACAATGATGAGTGGAAAACCTTCCAGTGTTAACATCTAACAGCACTGCGGTAGGTCATGTGTAAAGATTCTTTTAGAATTGAACATGTGAAAACTAAAAAGCAATAGATGTTTGATTCTGAATTGATTCAAACTCGTTTCAGGTTTCTATGCAATATCTTTATGGTCTTGCCAGAACATTCAGAGTGATATTCATTAATATTTACAGTGACGAATGGAAATCCTTCTAGCGTCAACATCAAACTGTGCTACGGTAGGTAACTTGCGAGATTCTTATGAATCAAGCTTGTGTCAACTGGAAAGCAACAATGGTAAGATTCTTTATGAATCAAACTTGTTCCAGGAATTTGAATTGTCGACTTTAATCAAGCATATATGTATCCAATTGATTCACTCTTTATGTTCGCAGTCATGCTTTGAGACGGTCGAGTAAAGAGAACAGCTAGTACAGCCGCGAAACCCTGTCAAGGAGGTTCTTAATTGAATCTACCTAAATCACAGGTACGATATTTATATCGTCTAACGGTCTTCACCGACCGGAGGTAAAACGCTACCGATTTAGGACGAATGTTAAAGCCATTCAGTCACGATCTAACTTATGTCTCAAGAAGGTGGCGTTACGGTGTACTCAGCGAAGTCGAAGATTCAAAACCACATACTCATGCCCAAAAGACATACTCCACAATCAAGAAAGCTAAAGACTTCCGTAACTCTGATGATCAAAATCTTCCTTATCAATTAATGTAGACGAATGACCTCTCTTAAAAGGAGATTGTTAGCAAGCTTTCAATATTGTGAAAAGTATGAGCATGTCGATAAAGACACAAGATCGCAAGATGGCAAAGACAAGTCAAGAATGATTTGAAGATCTCAAGTTTAAAGACGAAGTCGAAAGACAACAACAAAGGCTCAAAGATCCAAACATGAAGGAACAAGAATACTATTACACGTTCAAGACTCATTTATGACGAGATTCATAATCTCCATTGAACTCCAAATATTGAAAAGAATGACCACACATTGGGGGAGATTGTTAGCCTCAAAATATTGAGTCAAACAAGAATGCTCGGTCATAGTTTATTATTGTGACATTTATTAGAACGTTGTAATAGGTAGTATAATAGTCGTGAGATTACAGGCTTGATGGCTAGCTTAAAAGGCCTCTTTCAAGGTACTAAGAATTTATTCAAGTATGACTCAATCAAACATATAGCCCATTATGCCACATGTAGGCAAGGCTATAAATACCCTTCCTAGCATGTTAGGAAGGGTGTTGGTTGTTCATTTTATTAAATCTAATATTCCTAATGTTTCACACACTTCTCTCTCTTTTCTCTCTCTACTTTCTCTCTCTAGAATTCATCTACTTCATCTATTTTTCTTCCTTTATTTCTTGTTTAATCGTCACAAATTAAGGACAACAGTTTACAACCAAACACACCCACTGGGGTGTTTGGGCTTGCGACTGACACACCAAAACACATGTCAATCCCTAGAGGGTTGCGGCTGTGTTACTCGAAACACCACCAAGACCATTCTTGGTTTCGGTTTGCTTGAAAGAAACAACAAACAAGCATAAAACCAGTATCCCATTAATTAATCTTGTTATTTAACATGTTTTAACATATGTTTTTAAGGATTCTTGAAAAGAACATAATTAAATAAATAAAAAAATCACAGATTAGGATATCGTATATGAATGATTTGGGAATTAGAACCACGAACATTATACCTGAATTCGTTATAGCTCAAAACTGAATTTTCCTTGTGTTGGTGTTGTGTGCCGCGGCCAGGAAGGAAGAAAAAGAGATCGTGGGTTTTTTGTTTTATTTAGTTTTTTTGTAAAGTATGAAAATAAATCCCCTGGAGGTTTAATTTACACTATGATTAGCTTAATGGGTTGGGCTATGGGCCCTACCATTTCTTTCTATGGACGCCACCTACAACACACACATACATAATTCGTTTATTTTTCCGTGGTTAAATATTATAGGTGTATGTTCGTGTTTTAAGGTCGTGTTTTATTCTTGTTATATTTATATAAGTATTTTACATCGTTACATATGTATTAATAATAATACTAATATACGTAATACTTAACATAAATAAATTAATATACGTAATATTTGTAACACCCCATTTTGGTAAATGGAATGTCACGAATGATTATGGCGTGTCATCAAAGCATACAAGGAAAAATGACTTAAAACATTACATGACCATAAATGGAAATACCGGAAAGAAACATCGGTACCCTAAAGTATAAGCTCATCACACACAAACATAAGTACTGTAAAGGAAAAGGACTAAACAATGTCCATAGAAATAAGTAGCAAAATGTATGCTGAAATGCATAAAGTAAAGAAGGCTATATAGATTCCAATCCATATGTATGTACGCTTAAAGTCTACGAGTGCCCTTGAGTTCCTACCCTTTGGGAACATGAAAGGAAAACAGCTGAGCATAACGCTCAGTGCACGGATATACAAGTATGACATGGAATAACGTAAGCATATTTGACAAATAGTAGCGGAATATCATAAGTTCTAAGTAATCTGGATTCATGTTCCTAAAACTGGTTTTATAGTTTGAAAAGACTTATGTTTCTATGAAAATCTGTTTAATTAGCCAAATAGTGCACATAGGTCATGAGGTTCCACCGTGCATGAATACTTTAAGGGGAGACCTCGTCATGCAATTAGAGGGGTTGCCTCTAATTAATTAGTCTGGGTAGGAGGGATCAACTCCTAGTGAAGGATGCAAGGCACACATCGCATTCACTCTGGTAATACTGGTAAACATGTAACTATGATGCACCCATACGCCCCAGATGATAATATAATATAATGACCTAAACTAAAAAGGGACGCCACGAGCAATCACTTTTCCGCGGGAAAGTCATAACACTGGTGCCTCCAGTGTTATGGTTATGGTACCTCCATAACTAGGTGACACTGGTCATGCATGTATATGGCTTAGGCTCTTAATCTAACATAAGTATACAATATATAAAACAAATACTGGGAAAACAGTTGGCTGCAGACGGGGAATCATAATCAGCAAGAATGTCCATACTGAAAGAACGAGAATTCCGTACCATATGTCCAGTAAACGAAGAAGACGAACGGAAAAGAGTCCTACTTCGATCTCACTAATGCTACATAAATAGTATTCTGTATATTCTGATTAAGTATTACTGGTATTTCTTGTATTATTATACTTGTTATGTCTTGTTTTATTGATTTTAACGTTTTACTATGTTTATAATGTATTCTGTATATTTTGATTAAGTATAACTGGTATTTCTTGTATTATTATACTTGTTATGTAATAATAAGTAACTTTCTAAAAATAGCAGGTTTCCTAATATAGAATGTTTCCAAAAATAGAAAGTTTTCAAAAATAGATTAACTTCTTAAAATAGATAAGTTTCTAAAAATAGAAAGTTTCCAAAAATAGTAAGTTTCATGAATTAGAAAGTTTCTATATTTAGAATTAAGCTGAATTAATAAGCTAATAATATAAGCTTAAGTTTACTGAATAAATATCATAAGTCATGTGATTACATTATAGTTTATTAATAATAGCATGTTAATTAAATAAACTATAGGTTATAAGATTTAATTAAATATAAGCATTATTTAATTAAATTAAAGTGTATAAAATACTTAGTTTAAAACATATATTAATTGTTGGGAATTATTTGTTAAGTGTCAAGTACCGTTAGTGTATTTTAAGTACTGTTAGTGTTATGTAAGTACCGTTAGTGTTAACGCGGTACATAGTAAGTACTGCTACTTATCAAGTAAGTACTGCTATGATGATTAGGACGAATATATCTTTGTATAAGATATGTCATAGTTATAGTTAGACTATATCTTATGTGATATACCGAAATAGTTAGAATATTGATAATATATCGTCTATGATATAGTTATCTTTATAGAATATTCTAAGGTTTCTAGGGTTCTTACTCTATAAAAGGAACATAGGTACAATGTCTTTCATGCACATCATACAAGTCGATTAATAAGAGAATCGAATAGTTAAAAGTAATTCTGTTCTTTTGTGCTTTATAAGTTAGATTCCGCATAACTTCTTTAGTGTTTAGTAAGAGTGCTCAAAGTGTTTTAGTTTGATTACAAACTATTATACTAATTCTTAACAGAATATAGATCCAACCAAAGGGATCAACAAGTGGTATCAGAGCTTGTTGAGAAACTCTGAAAAAGAAGAACACGAACCTATACACTCCACACATACCAAATCTCAATGTCTCAACCAGATGGTGTTAATGCTCACTTGGATGATGTTCAGAACACTGATCCTGTTCTACCTCAAGGACAACCACAAGTTGTGCATCATGCACCAACACAAGGTGCTCAAGTCGTGAATGATGTAGCTACCTCTACACCAACACCTTCTCATACTCTGTCTGCTGTTAAACTCCCAGTTCTCAAAGGTGACAATTATGAGACTTGGGCTATGCAGATGGAACACTACTTGAATCACACAGATCATACTGTGTGGCAAGTTATCAAGAATGGGAATACACCAAAGAAGCTACACTGGTTGCCAGACAATACATACTATGTTCTACCTGCTGTGATTGCTGATGAGGTACAAACAGAGATCAGGGAAAGAAAAGCTAGAACTGCTTTGGCTATGGCTCTTTCTGAAGACATTCTACCAAGCTTTCATCATTATAAAGATGCCAAAGCTATGTGGGATACTATAAAACTTAGATTTAGAGGGAATGACAAATCTAAGAAAATCAAGAAGATTGTTCTTAAGCAAGAATTTGATAACTTCTCAATTACCAGTATGGAGGGAATCCATGGTGGATATGTAAGGTTCAGCAAGTTGCTTATTCAGTTAGCAGTTTATGGACAAGTAATCCCTAATGAAGAAGCTAAACTAAAATTCTTAAGAAGTGTTCCACCAGAATGGAAAGCAATGGCTATGCACTTCATCACAAGAGATGATTTGGAAACAATTCCGTTTGATCATCTTTACAACAACCTTAGAGCATCTGAGATGGATGTGAAAGGCACTGAAGTAAAGACAGCAACTGCTTCAAAGTCTAATTTAGCTTTTGTGTCAGATGGGAACAGCGGTACTTACTTTCAAAATACCGCTAGTGGATCTAGCAGCGGTACTTACTTCACAAATACCGCTGGAGGACTTACAAGCAGTACTTACCCACAAAGTATTGAAAGCAGTCCTATGAGCTCTCAAAATCCACATAGAAGGTCTTCACCATTGTTTAGTAACAATGATGACTTCTCATTCTTTGCTCGACAAGACAAAAGGCCAAGATTAACTCTCAATGACTTGTTCCAAATGGACGATACTGATGTTGAAGAGATGGATCTTAAATGGCAAGCTGCAATGGTGTCAGTAAGATCTAATAGGTTCTTCAAGAAGACTGGAAGAAAAATGACTGTTGATCCTAATGAGCCATTAGGATATGACAAGTCTAAAGTTGAATGCTATAACTGTGGAAGGAATGAACACTTTGCAAGAGAATGCAATAAAGATAAAGCTGAAACAAGCAATCTGAAGTCCAAGAAAAGCTATAGAACCAGTCCAAGAATAACTGAAAGCTCTCCAAGGGGAAACAACAAAAGTCCTAAAGGAACCAAAGCATTGATTACTGTAGATGGAGTGGTGAATTAGGCAGAAGAGGAAGAAGAAGAAGACCTTGGATTAATGGCTCTCTCATGAAGATACTGAGGTACACCCTTGTTCTAAAGATTGTATTCTTAAATTTAATAGTCTAAAAGTAGAACTAGAGGAACAGTATCAAAAGGTTAACACATGCACTGTAGAAGTAGAGGCTTTCAGACAGGGTGTTGTTAAACTTGAAGATAATATAGTTTTGTATAAAAAGGCTCAACAAAACTATGAAGAGAAAATTAGGATTTTGACTCTTCAAATGAGGGAAAAAGATGTGGAAATAAAATCTTTTGAAAGACAACTTTTAAAAATAAATACAGAAAATGAAGCTTTAAAAACCAGTCTTTGTAAAGATAGGGAAGTGATTAGTCAATGGAAACAATCCTCTAAGGGATTGGGAAAATTGATTAATTCACAAATGGGGTATTATGATAAAACAAGCCTAGGATATATTGAGGATCAACCAGGATAACCTTAACTAACAAGGACTTATCAAAAGGGATTTTTTATAGTTCTGGTGAGGTAGATGATACAACTGAAAATGATAGATATGCTGAAGGAATGAAGGCAGTTCCTCCACCAGTATCTGGAATTTTCATGCCCCCTTGTAATGATACTAGTATAGTGTTAGAAGATCCTAACATTAATAATGTCTTTAACTCTAGTACTGTGTCTCAAGAAGATACTGATGTGACCAAGAATATTGTTTATCCACCTCTAATGAGTAACTTTGTTTATGAGGAATCTAAGACTAGTTATGCTCCCAAGCAGGTAAAAACTCCTAGCAAGATACTGGAAAATAATAATCAACATACTAAAAACAAAAGGGCTGGGATAGGTTTTGAAAAAGTAAAGTCAAAACAACCTTTTGGGTCTTCTTTAAGAAGAAAATGATGTTATGTTTGTGGTAGTCTAAGTCATTTTATCAAAGATTGTACATTACGTGAAGATAAAATTGTGAAACAGAAGGCTACACAAAGGGTCATGAAAAACAGTAATGAGAAAAATGCATAGGGTAATAGGAAACAGAAACTTAAAGATGACAAACCTAAGTTTGATCATGCAAGGGTAGTTAAACAGGTTAAAAATAATCCTACCAAAAGTTTTGTTCCTAGGGCAGTACTTATGAAGCAAGGACTTGTATCCTTAATGTCTGGCAAACCAAGTACCTGCAAGCCAAAACCTATAAGTACTGCTAGACCAAACTCAAGTACTGTTGGTTTAAAGTCTGTAAAACGAATGTTCTCCAAGACTTCTAAGAAGGTTTTTGAAAAAGTTAAAGCACCTAGAAGTAAGGACAAGAAAAAATCAGTACAAATGTGGGTTCCTAAAAGAGATATACCATGTGTTAAAGCAAGTACCGCTAAGGCAATACTTAAGTCAAAGAAGTCAAAGCACATAGAGTCACCCTCTTAATTTGACTACATAAATGAAACCATGAAGTATAAGAGTAAAAGTAGCATTACTGGGAATGCTTCAGTACAAACTCTGAAATGTGTAGGGCCCACAAGATCCGAGCCAAATGTGGCTTGGGTCCCTGTTAAAAACTAATAAGTTTTATTTGTGTGCAGGGGCATCTCATTGATGAATTAAAAGATAAAGGAATTATAGATAGTGGATGCTCAAGATACATGACAGGGAACAACGATTTTCTTGCTGAATTTGAAGAATTCAAAGGAGGTCCAGTAGCATTTGGGGGTAGCAAAGGTAGAATCACTGGCAAAGGGAAAATCAACACATGAAAGTTGGAATTTGAAGATGTCTTCTTTGTGAAAGAATTGAATGAGTTCAATCTCTTTTCAGTATCACAAATGTGTGATAAGAAGAACAAGGTGCTATTCACAGACAAAGACTGCTTGGTGTTGTCTAAAGACTTTGAGATGCCCAAGGAATCTCAAATACTGCTTAAAGTACCCAGGCAAGAAAATATGTACACCTTTAATCTTCATACTATTACTCCAACAGGTGGTATTACATGTTTGCTAGCTAAGGCTTCTTTAGATGAGTCAAATCTATGGCATAGAAGATTAGGTCATGTGAATTTTAAGAATCTTAATAGATTGGTAAAAAGGAATTTGGTTAGAGGTCTACCTAACAAATCTTTTCAAAATGATTTCACATGTGTTGCTTGTCAAAAAGGAAAACAACATAGAGCCTCTTGTAAGACCAAGACTGTAAATACAGTGACAAAACCTTTACATCTCTTGCATATGGATTTATTTGGTCCAGTTTCTATAAGAATCATTAGCCATAAGACCTTTTGTCTAGTCATAACTGATGATTATAGTAGATTCAGTTGGGTTTTCTTTTTAACCCTTAAAAGTGAAACAAGTGAATTACTAAAGGATTTTATCAGTTGAAAAGCAGTTCACTAAACAGGTTTTAATCATTAGGACTGATAATGGAAAAGAATTTAAGAATGCTGATTTTGATGTATTCTGTAGGTCTAAAGGAATTAAGAGGCAATTTAGTAATCCTAGAACTCCTCAACAGCATGGAGTAGCTGAAAGGAAGAATAGGACATTAATTGAGGCTGCTAGAACTATGCTTGCTGATTCACTTTTGCCAAATACCTTTTGGGCTGAAGCAATCAATACTGCATGTTATGTGTTAAATAGAGTTCTAGTAACTAAACCTCAAAACAAAACACCTTATGAACTTTTGACTAATGTAAAGCCTAACATAAGTCATTTAAAACCGTTTAGGTGTCTTGTGTTCATACTAAATACTCTTGATTACTTGGGAAAGTTTGATGGAAAGTCTGATCCAGGATATCTTGTAGGATATTCATTGCAAAGTAAAGCATATAGGGTTTACAATTTGGCAACTAAGAAAGTTGAAGAAAATGATCATGTCAATTTCTTAGAAAATAAACCCAATGTTCCAGGAATAGGTTATGCTTGGATGTTTGATTTAGATTATCTAACTAACTTCATGGATTACTACTCTTTGCAAAAATATTGTCAAACTAACAATGCAAGTGAGCAGTCAAGTGAAACTAATGCATGTACTCAAGAAGATGTTTCTTCATCAGATGAAGATGTTCACATCTATGTGCCAAATATGCCTACTGTTACTCCCATGTCTACAACTCCCAAGAAGCAAACCATGCCATCAAATGATGATCAAGCCTTCCAGGAACTTCAGAGGCTTCAAGATCAAGAAAAAAATGCTACATCTGCTAATAAGCATTCAGGAGAAGAATCTTTTGAGTCACAACACTCAGCAGTACATACTATACCTAGCGGTATTTCATCTACAAGTACTGCTAAGTTAAAATCTGCTAGATCTGCTGACTCACTAGAAGAGGTTTTGCAAGCATTGGATGATGAAGACTTATATGCCAGTCCAGCTGAAGGAATCTTCTCTAAAGCTTCCTATGATGAGCAGGGTGCTGTAACTGATTTCAACAATTTGGAAACAACCATCCTACTACTTAGATTATTGGTGATCCAAAATCTGTTGTACAAACCAGAAGACAACTACAAACCAATATTGAAACTCACGCACTAGTGAGTTATGTCAAACAACAGCAGAGAACAAATCATAAAGATACTCAACATTGTTTGTTTGCCTGTTTCTTATCTCAAGTAGAGCCCAAAAATATCTCTCAGGCTCTTGATGAAGAAAGTTGGGTGGATGCCATGCAATAAGAATTAACACAATTTGAGCTACAAAAGGTTTGGATTCTTGTGGATCTTCCTTCAGGAAAAAGAGTAATTGGTACAAGATGGGTCTTTAGGAAAAAGAAGGATGAAAGAGGGGTTGTTGTGAGGAACAAGGCAAGACTTGTCGCTCAAGGCTACAAACAGGAAGAAGGGATAGACTATGATGAGATTTTTGCACCAGTGGCAAGGATAGAATCCATTAGGTTATTTTTGGCCTTTGCATCATATATGGGATTTATAGTCTATCAAATGGATGTGAAAAGTGCCTTTCTATATGGTACTATTTCAGAGGAGGTATATGTCTCACAACCTCCAGGTTTTGTAGATCCTAAATTCCCCAATAGAGTCTACAAAGTTATCAAAGCACTTTTTTACATAATTCTATTTTTTTTACTTATCAATTCTTTTATTTGTAATAAAACTGTTCATGTAATCCAGTTTATTGGTTTACATATTAGGAGAAGGCAAACGGGCAACAAGCTGCGCCGCTATCCCTTTTTGTATAGCAAAACCAAGTCTATTAAATACAACATTTGTGGATTTAGGAGTCAAAACATTACTATTCATAACACGTTGTATTCTCGTAAGCACTTTATGGTCTGCATCAAGCTCCAAGAGCATGGTATGCAACTTTATCCAACTTTATGCTAGAACATAGATATAGGAGAGGAACCATTGACAAAACTCTGTTCATCAAGAAAAATGCCAAAGACATTATTCTAGTTCAAGTCTATGTTGATGACATCATTTTTGGTTCTACTAAGAAGACATGGTGTGAAGAGTTTGAAGCTTTGATGAAAGGAAGATTTCAAATGAGTTCTATGGGAGAACTAACTTTCTTTTTGGGACTACGAGTCAAACAAAGGAAAGATGGAATATTTATCAGCCAAGATAAATATGTTGCTAAAATCTTAAAGAAATTTTCATGTATGGATACAAGGAGTACAAGCACACCTTTTGAAGCCAATAAATCTTTATCAAAAGATGAACATGGAGACGATGTTGACATTTATCTCTATAGGTCAATGATTGGTTCATTGATGTATCTTACTGCTTCAAGACCAGACATAATGTTTGATGTGTGTGCATGTTCAAGATTCCAAGTTCATCCAAAGGTGTCACATCTATATGCTATGAAGAAGATTTTTAAATATCTTAAAAGTCAACCTAATTTAGGATTATGGTATCCTAGAGACACCACCTTTGAATTCGAAGCTTACTCAGATAGTGACTATGCTGGAGCAAATCATGATAGGAAATCCACCACAAAGGTTGTCAATTCCTAGGCAGAAGACTCATATCATGTCAGTGTAAGAAGCAAACCATTGTTGCTACTTCTACAACTGAAGCTGAATATGTAGTTGCTGCTCATTGTTGTGGACAAGTACTTTTGATTCAAAATCAATTGTCGGACTATGGGTTCAATTTCATAAACACCAAGATTTACATTGATAATGAAAGTACTATATGCATTGTCAAGAATCCAGTATTTCACTCCAAGACAAAGCATATTGAAATAATACATCACTTTATAAGAGATGCTTATGACAAAAATCTTATTCAAGTCTTGAAGATTCATACAGACAACAATGTAGCTGATTTGTTGACCAAGGCATTTGATGCAAAGAGATTCGAATTCCTGGTGACACACATTGGTATGCTCAACCAATAACATGCTGCATATGTTGAGGGGGGGTAATAGTTGTACAAGTTTTATATAAATTTTATTGTATAGTCTATGCTTTGTGTTTTTTATGTTATTGCAGGTTTATAGAAAAAGATAAAAGAGGTTACATGTCTAGTCGAAAGCATGAACTTGTAAAAATTGTGAGGTACCGTTGTCACTCCATGTACCGCTAGCACAAAACCAAGTACCGCTTATGTTCCATGTACCGCTACATGTCCGTTGTACCGTTAAGGGTCTCTTTTGTAAATTTGGCGGTTTCTTCGCGCTTGGGTTTGTTATTTACTTAAATACTTACCCCAATTACACAATTGATTCACCTAATCTTTTATTTTTCTCTCTTGATTCTATAACCCTCTCTCTAATCTTTCGATCATAAAAAATACTAATGGCTGTCTTACAAGTAATCTCTACGAATAATTTAGTTGCGAATCTTGCTACGAATGATGACTCACTTGGTTTCCATGAGATGCTTGGTTTCCTTTCTCGAAGTCATACTCACTTCGCACTCACTGTAATTCCAGTTGTCTCTATACCCATTGTTGAACAATTTTGGGATACTGCTGTTTTAGGTACTCGTTTTGATCAACCTTGCATTAAGGCAAAGGTAAATCATAGGAATATATATGTCACTGAGGTACTGCTAAGAGCAAGTTTGATACTTAATGATGAAAATGGACATAGTGTGCTTAATAATACAGAGATTCATGATGGCCTTGCAGCCATGGGCTATGGGGGTGGTAGGGAAAGTATTACTTTCTTTAAATCATTACTTTCACCTCAATGGAAATTGCTTTTTCATGCTATTATTTATTGTTTAAGTTCAAAAAGTACATCTTTTGATCAAATACCTACTGCATTGGCATCTGCTAGTATTTGTCTAGCAAATAACAGGGTTTTTAATTTTTCAAAATTAATTTTTGATGCCATGACTAGGAATTTGGAAGGGACTAAGAAGTTTTTAATGTATCTTAGATTAATTCAGGCTTTAGTTAGGGACCAAATACCTAACCTACCAGCATTAACTGATACAGTGGATGTTCATTCATTCACAAAGAGAACTTTATCTTTCTTGAACAAACAAGGCAATGCCTTTTTAGGAACTATAACACCATTGTTTGCTCATATGTTAGCCCAACCTACCAATCAAGAAGGTGAGGAACCTAGCAATGCTAGTGATTCTCAGCACACTCCTTCTCACCAGAGCTCCTACTCTCTAGAAGATTCACAATCTTCTTCTCATAATGTTGGTATTCCGCCAAACACTGATGAGATGATCCACACACCTGCTGCTTCTATTGTTGCTAGTGGTTCACCACAAGCACAAGCACCAGAGGTGGTGGATGTTGCAAATTTAACTTCTTTGTGTACAAGTTTGTCCCAATAGGTATAGGTATTGCAGAAAGATAAGCTTGTTCAAGACATGAAAATTGCTGAATTGGAAGCTATCCTACTCAAGTTAAAGAACAAAGTGTCATCTTGTATGAGGCAATATAGATCTGTTCAGAGATCTGTCATCAGGAAGCAAAGGTTTAGAAACATCAAGAAAAGGCAACTGAATGCAACCAAACAGGGGAGGAATATTGAAGAACAGGGAAGGAATAATGAAGTACAACCACCTTCTTCTGATAATCAAACAAGGATCTATGGAAATGACATCAATTTTGAATTGGATGAAGATGTCATGGGGACTTTTAAAGATGGAACTGGTTTAGAGACTGGTGTGGATGAACCTTTAGACATGGAGATTCAACAGCAAGACCCACAACCTACTCCAGAGGAACCACAAGTTCAAGTACATGTTCAAGAACAAGTTCAAGAAAAATTGGTAAATCAACCAGAGGAGCCACAAGTTGAAGAAACATTGGAAACTCAGCCAGAACCATCATTTCAATCACCACCTCAAGCTAATTGGAGTGCTTTCTATGAGAAGTTGGAGTAAATTTCTAATCAGTTTCCTGATCCATCACCACAAAGCAATAAGTCAGAAAAGACTAAAGAAGTGCAAGTTGATATGATGGCTTATATGGAAGATAAAGCATCTGGGGAAACACAAGTGATTGAAGAAAGAAGTGTGTCAAATACTGGTGAATTCAACTTTGTTGAAGATCCAAGTACTGCTAAGCCAACTCCAAGTACTGCTGACATTGTTGAAGATCCAAGTACTGCTAAGCCAATTGCAAGTACCGCTGGTGATCATCCTTCACTGGAAAGTCAAAGTTCATTTGGAGAAAATGATACTTTAGCCAAATTGCTGCTTGATCTAAAGAAGAATTTAGTTGAGAAGACTAAGCAAGCAGAAGTGGAGAAAAAGACACAACAAGAAGTTCTTGCCTCAAAGGATCAAATTCAAGGTAAGAGAGTACAAGCTTCACACCCTACAAAAGGTATAGTCATTCAACAGTTAGCTAATGAAGAAGTAGTTGCGAAACTGAAGAAGAAGCTACCTAAGATAAATCCAAAGGATAAGGGGAAGAAGCAATTATTGTCAGAATCTGTAGATGAAAGTCATTCAGATGATGATATAAACAAAGTCATGTACAGATTTAATCAAATTGACCGTGTTAAGGAATTTGCTAATAGAATGCAAGCACAAATTCGTGAAGATGAATTGCAAGAAGAGCTTGCAGTAAAGCAAAATTTATTAGAAGCTAAAAGGATACAGCAAGAATGGAATATACAAGAGTATGACAGGATTCAAGCTGAAATACATGCAGTGAGCTTCTTGCAGACTCATTGATAGCTGAAGAAAAAGATGTATATGATGAAGAAGAAAAATCAAGATTGATTGATGATATGGTAAAGGAGCAACAAACATTCTTTGCTGAAAAGAGAAGGAAAGAAAAGATTAAGCCTCCAACTACTATGCAGATTAGAAGTCAAATGATGAAATTTCTAAAGAAAGTAAAAGGATTTACTCATATACAGCTGGTCAAGAAAACTTTTGAAGAAATCAAGACTTCGTATGAGCAAAGTAAGAGGACTAAATTGAATTTTGTTGAGATTGGATATGAAGTAGACAAGAAAGCTGTTGAGGAATTCAAGAAACGTCTACAACAACAAAGACAATTTGGTAGTACTCCTAGAATTGAGCCAAGTACTGCTGAACCTACAAGTACATCTCCACCTATCAAAACCACTTATGTGAGGAAGAATAGAAAGGAGAAAGTAAGTTCAAGAGAGGAAGAGACTGCTCAAAGGATGAATGCAGGAGTTGAAACTCAATGAATTGCTCAGACTGAAAATGTACAAGCAGTACATACACAGTCAACAGTACATACAACAGTACATACTGATGAAACGGTACATACAAGCTTAGAAGAGGGTTCAACAGAACTTGAAGGAATTTCCAAGAGTGTTAAAAGGAAAAGATCAACAAAGCTAAAGAAGAAATCTAAGAGAGCTAAAACTACAGCAGAAGATAGTGATGATGATGAGAGCTTAAGGAAGTACTTATAGATTGTGAACTTTGAAGATCAATGTTTTGATACAGAGATTTATTGGAAAAAGAGCATCCATTGTTAAGTGCATTTACTCTATAGATCAAGGACTTGAATCTCATGGAATTCAGAGATCTGATGGAGCAAAAAGGATATTCAGACTTTTGGAAGATATTCTTCATATTCTGGATAGACAAGATATTCAAGATCTTGTAAGGTTAGTTGAAGATGCCAGTGCAGGTAAAACTGAAGTATCACTATTATATAGGGAATTTCTCTTTATGTATGAGCCACACAAATGTGATCAAGAAATGTTGAAGGAATTAGAGAATCAGGTTCCTAGTTACTAGAGATATTACAGGTCATGTGGATTGTATATTTTGGATGTAGATGATGTTACATATTATATGCTACAAGAGAAGACTTATCCCTTCAAAAGAAAATTGTTGGAAAGGATGTTAGAACAACAATTAGAGGTTACAAAAGAATCTACTGATGCTTTGGAGTTGATCAGAATGTTTAAACAACAAATCAAGGATTTGAAAGATGAGGAAGAAGCTGAGAAAGAATCTTAAGTGTTTGACTTTCAGTCACACTTCATAAATGGTTCTCATTTCACCATGTCTAACACACATAAGAACTGGCTAGTCCATAAGCAAACAGTTTGTGGTAAAGACTTATCAAATCCGTTAAAAGCTGATAGTTTGCTAAAAACTATATGGTTCTAACTCACCTTGTTTCGAGACAAAGAGTTAGCTAGTCCTAGACAAACGGTACTAGGTAAAGACTTCATCAAATCCGTTGATGGTTGACAATTTACCAAAAATTGTAAGGTTTTCATTACACCTTATTCTTTGTGAATAAAGTATTGGTTATTCCAGAGTGTACGGCTAACTGGTAAAGAATTTATCAAATCCATTGATAGCTGGTGATTTGCTAAAAACCATGAAGCCAATACAGATTGGTGTTTTGTTGTTAACTGTTTTATTTCAGGTATGAAGATTGCAGACAAAGAAGTATTAAAAAATATAATACTTAGAAGGTTTTGTTATCATAAAATCAAGTGGAAGATTTATGATCAAGAGTTCAAGGTCTAAACTCAAGAAGACAAATACTGATGCTGTAAAGATGAATGAATGTTTAGAAGACACAAGAAGATCATAGTTTGAAGACAAAGATGATGCTCATAATGTTTGAAGATTATCTTATTAGAAGAAGATCTACATATGAAGTGTTTGGCTAAATTCAGTTGGATGCAAATACAAACTACCAAGTTCAATCCAAGGATGAAGGAAAGACTGAAGACATGTATTTCTAATACATCCAGTACAAAAGAAACAAGAAGACAACAAGTTATCATTTCTTGTTTAGGGGTGGATTGTTGGGAATTATTTGTTAAGTGTCAAGTACCGTTAGTATATTTGAAGTACTGTTAGTGTTATGTAAGTACCGTTAGTGTTAACGCGGTACATAGTAAGTACTGCTACTTATAAAGTAAGTACTGCTATGATGATTAGGACGAATATATCTTTGTATAAGATATGTCATAGTTATAGTTAGAGTATATCTTATGTGATTTACCTAAATAGTTAGAATATTGATAATATATCGTCTGTGATATAGTTATATTTATAGAATATTCTAAGGTTTCTAGGGTTCCTTACTCTATAAAAGGAACATAGGTACAATGTCTTTCATGTTCGATTAATAAGAGAATCAAATAGTTAAAAGTAATTCTGTTCTTCTGTGCTTTATAAGTTAGATTCCGCATAACTTATTTAGTGTTTAGTAAGAGTGCGCAAAGTGTTTTAGTTTGATTACAAACTATTATACTAATTCTTAACAGAATATAGATCCAACCAAAGGGATCAACATTAATATTATATTAATAATAACCTAAGTCATGATTATTAATTAATTATATTTCATGTTTTAATAATTAATTAATACTATAGTCTGAATTAAATAATTAAATACTTAGGTTATAACATGTATTATTAAATAAATAATAATTAACATAAATTCATGTTTTAATTAAATTAATTATATACCATGTTAAATTAATTAAATTAACTTGTAAAATTTTATACCTTGGTAAATAAATACTTGTTCTATTTTAGTCATGAACTGGACCAATGTAATTAATTTAGACATGTCGTGAACCGGACCCGGAACTTCTTGAACCGGTCCGAACAAAAAACCCCTTAACAGTGGCAAACCGGCTTGGCCGGTTTCCACTGCCTTTGTTAAGGCTACCACCGGCTTAAGCCGGTGGTCTTGTCCCTCTCGGCTAGCCACTGCCAACAGCAGTGGGTTCTGACTGACTGTGTGCCGGTGGTCCCTGCTGGTGCGCCATGTTCCCCCTGCTTGATCCCAAACTGCCACCGGCTGTGTGCCGGTTGTGGGCTGTTGCTGCCGAGACCCAACCAAACAAAAGGACACCGGGGTTGCCTTGTCCCAGCTATTGACCGAACCAAACAACACCGAGACGTACGTCTCGGTAGGTGGTGCGAACCAAACGACGCCGAGAGCCATGGGGCTCTCGGTTTGAGTGACGGTCGAACAACCAAACCCGAACAAACCTTTAATTTACCCACCATGATTTATAACATGTTTTTAATGCTTGTTTTTAAAAGGTTTTTACGGATTACCAAGCACGTTGAATATATGAATAACGAACACACGAACACACTCCTTGAATTTATTTAACCAAGATCAAACAACCACCTCCTTGTGGTGTTGTGTTGCCGTCGGCCAAGAGAGAGAGAAAAGAGAATAGGGTTTTGTGATTTTGTGAAAAACTCTGTAAATGCATAATTCCCTTATTTGTTATTTTTAATAAAACAAAACATGGGCTTGGCCCTTTCCTTCTCTTGGTGTCGCGGCTTGTAGGGCCCACAAGGGAAACCCGAAGCCTTTATCGTATCTAAAATATTACATGCTCGTGTATTCGTGTTTAAGTGTTATATTATTATTAATTATTCGCGTTATTATAAATACTTGTACGTAACGCTATTAATCAGATTAATAATATACGTAAATACATAATTATATGTTCGTGATTTCATGTTCGTGATTTTATGTTCGTTATTATAATTATTATTGTTAATAATTATCGTGTACTAACACGTACTTAATACTTATCGTGTAATTATACGTACATAACTTCTATAATTTCTAATCGTGACACGTGTTCATGCTATAAAAGGAAAGTTTTTAATATGTACGTACGTTACTAAGTGTACTGTTCATGGTAAAAGCATGTGGGTTTTACAACTCTTCCCCCCAAAAAAGAATAATTCGTCCCCGAATTATAGATAAAATAAACTAAAAGAGGAACATACCCGAATTCAAAATATGAAATGAGGGTAAGAAGCCCGGATAGACTCCTCTGTTTCCCAAGTGGCCTCCCGCTCGGTATGGTCCCTCCAAAGGATTTTGACGAATGGAATCGTCTTCTTCCTCATGACTCGTTCTTGTCTGTCAATAACTCGTTCGGGTTCCTATATGAAGGTAAGATCTTCAAGAATATGTTCCAGTGGATACTGAACAATGTGAAGGGTATGATACTTGTACCCTCTAAGTAAAGACACATGGAAACCGTCATGAATGTGAGAAAGCTGTGGAGGTAACGCTAAACGATAAGATACTTCACCGACTCGCTCGATGACATCAAACGGTCCGATGAATCGAGGACAAATTTCCCTTTGATTCCGCAACGTCTAACACCACGTGCCGGCGATACCTTAAGAAAGATGTGATCTCATATGTTAAAATGTAAGTCCCTACAATGCTTGTCAGCATAACTCTTCTGACGTGATCGTGATTCTTGTAATTTCAGCTTAGCTAGAGTGAACTTCTAGTTGGTCAACTCTATCATTTCTGGTCCTTCAAGTGTTCACTCACCAACCAGATCCCGGCAGATTAGGGCGCGACACTTTCTGCCATACAACATCTCGAATGGAGCACACTTAATGCTGGCATGCCAACTGTTGTTGTATGCAAACTCTACCAAACAGATGTATTCGTCCAAATCTCCTGTCCATTCCAACGCACATGACCTCAACATGTCTTTTAATGTCTGAATCGTTCGCTCTGATTGCTCGTCTGTTTGAGGATGAAAAGCCGTGCTAAGCTTAAGTTTTGTACCCCAAGCTTTCTGCAGACTCCTCCAAAATCACGAAGTGAAACAAGGATCTCCGTCCAAGACGATACTGGATGGAGCACCATGAAGTCTCATGATCTCCTTCTTGTAAGTGTCGGCGAGTTTGCTAACCGGATCATCCTTGCGAATCGGTAAGAAATGAGCTGACTTAGTAAGTGGATCAACGATAACTCAAATCGCATCATGCCTCCTCTTTGTCTGCGGAATACCGATAACATAATCTATGGTGATTTTGTCCCACTTCCACTCTGGAATGTCTAACGGTTGTAGTGAACCACTAGACCGCTGATGCTCGATCTTAACCTGCTGGCAGGTAAGACATTTGGAGACGTAATTAGCAACATCCTGTTTCATACCACTCCACCAAAAGTATTGTTTGATGTCGTGGTACATCTTGGTCGAACCAGGATGAATGGAGTAGGGGTAGCTATGAGCTTCAGCTAACAACGCTTCCTTGAGTGTAAGATCATCAAGAAAACAAAGTCTAGTTCCTTGTGATAAGATACCATCGTCATCCAACCGAAACTCCGTCTGCTGTTCTATGTTCTGAATGATCGCCTAAATTTCAACATCATCCTTCTGAGCTTCCTTGATCCTAGAGAGTAACTCAGGTTCCACTCTAAGATTAGCTCAGTAATCGTGTTGTCCATGTACCATGATCTCGATATTTAGTCGCTCCAAGTCTTTTATAATTTCCTCCTCAATTTTAATGTCGTTTATCATACCGGACTTTCTACTAAGTGCATCTGTCACTACATTCGCCTTGCCAGGATGATACTGCAGATTAATATCAAAATTCTTCAACAACTCTAACCATCTCCTTTGTCTCATATTCAACTCACGTTGAGTGAAGATGTACTTCAGGCTCTTGTGATCTGTGAAGATATCACATGATTCTCCATACAAGTAGTGCCTCCAAATCTTCAATGCAAATACGACTGCTGCAAGTTCCAAGTCATGTGTAGGGTAATTCTTCTTATAAGGTTTAAGCGGCGGTGAAGAGTACGCAATCACTTTCCCATGTTGCATGAGAATACATCCAAGTCCCTTCCTTGAAGCATCATTGTAGATTTGAAATCCACCTGTACTAGATGGGAGAGTAAGAATCGGTGCAGATACCAACTTCTGCTTTAGGTCTTCAAAGCCCTTTTCTCTTTCTTCAATCCAGACGAATTTCTCCCCTTTCCGCATTAGTTTGGTCAATGGTAGTGCTAAGCGAGAAAAGTTCTCTACGAACCTACGGTAGTAACCAGCTAAGCCTAGGAAACTGCGAACTTCAGTTGCTGATGTCGGTCTTGGCCACTTGGTAATAGCCTCAACTTTTGTTGGATCCATGGTGATTCCTTCTGCTGATACATTGTGGCCTAGGAACGCCACCTTGTCTAACCAGAACACACGCTTGGAGAATTTAGCATACAGCTGCTTCTGGCGAAGTATCTGTAGTACTATACGAAGATGCTCTTCGTGTTCCTCCTTGGACTTAGAGAAAATCAGAATGTCGTCAATGAAGACAATGACGAACTTGTCCAGGAAATCATGGAAGATACGGTTCATCAGATCCATTAAAATAGTTGGAACATTGGTAAGGCCAAAAGGCATGACTACAAACTCGTAGTTCCCATAACGTGTACGGATAGCAGTCTTGACGATGTCCTGCTCTTTGACCCGTAATTGATGATAGCTCGATCTCAGATCAATCTTGGAGAAATGTTTGGCCTCTTAGAGTTGGTCAAACAAGTCGTCAATGTGTCGCAATGGATATTGATTCCTGATGGTAATCTTGTTAAGCTCACGATAATCTATGCACAGATGCATGTTGCCGTCCTTCTTCTTTACGAACAGAACAGGTGCGCCCCATGGAGAAGCAATAGGTCGAACGAAATCGCATTCTAACAGTTCCTGTAGTTGTTCCTTTAACTCCTTCACCTCTATGGAAGCCATGCGATAAGGAGCCTTAGATATTAGCTCAGCTCCTGGGACGAGCTCAATATTAAACTCCACTTCACGAGCCGGTGGTATGCCCGGAAGTTCTTCTAGAAACACGTCTGGGAATTCTGACACGATTGGCTGATTCTTGATAGATGGACAGTAATGCATGCGCTTGTAAGGTCGATATTATTTGTACAGACCTTCCGGGTACGAACCCGTTGTGAATGTACTATGGTGCATTTACATCACCGAAGATGACCCTATATGTATGGCAGTCTATGGTGGCGTGATGTTTGGATAGCCAGTCTATGCCTAATATCATGTCAAAATCGAACATATCGAGTGGAAGTGCGTCATCAGGACGAATCTTGTCGTCAAACTCTAAGGGAAGGCTCTTGTACCCATGGGTTATGTGTACAGAGTCTCTTATAGGCGTGGAAACTTTTAATACATTCTCTAAAGGCATAGGGAATATCCTAGCCTTCTTGGCATAAGCAGTAGAAATGACCGAATGCGTAGCACTCGTGTCAAATAAAACACATGTAGCTTGGCCATACATATACAAGATTCCAGTGATGGTACTTATAGACTTGTTGGCCTGATCACGAGAAGTTGTGTACACCCGTCCACTAGTAGGAGGTGGCTTGGAATCAGCATGTCTAGATGTGCCCTCCATCTCGCCCTTGCGGCAGTCCTTCATGCGATGACCTTTAACGCCACACTTGAAGGAAGCGTCGCTGTCGTGGCTACATGGCCCTGGGTGCCTACGGTTGCAGGTAGTGCAGAGAGGGTGATTATACCCTCCAGCATGTGCCCTTGCTGGCTGGGAACTTATCCAGAAACGTATACATGAGACATGGTTTATAGGTACAAAAGGACAAGGCGGAAAATCGTAAGATGTAACACCAGTAATAAATGGATGGTTAGGCTGTAAACCTCTTTGGTTCTGCTTCCTTCCATTACCATGATTCTTGGTAAAAGATTGCTAATGTGTCAGAATTATGAGTTTTCACATGTAACATAAGAAATGAGTAAGTGTAAGGACCTGCTGCTGTTGGAGTTTCCAGCGTTGTTACGGTAATTATCATTACCGCTGCACCTATCCGTAGCAGAACGGTCTTGAGTCTGACCGTTACCCTTGGGCTGAGTAAGCTGTTGCTGAGTAGCCGGTTGAGACCGGTCCCCAGTCTTCTGCCTGAGATGGTCACCGCTAAATGACGAACAAAATACCTCTTGTCAGGTCTCTCTGCTTCCCCGAATTCCTCTCTTTCCTGCAACATCTCCAGCTTATGTGCTGCATCGGCAACATGTGCCACCGTGTTGAAGGTAGCACCTACCATGTTATTGACGTCCGATGTACGCAGAGCCCAATGAAATAGCATGCTTGCTCTTCAGCAGTGCCTGCTGATGCGCCAAGAGTACCCGCTAAAAGAAGAAAGCGTTGCATGAACTCGTTGCTGTTCTCCTCAGGTCACTGCCTAATCACGTAGTACTCCCTTGTCATCCTATCCACATTTCCATGGGAAGGATTTGTGGTGGAGGAGGATTGTGGTTGTCTTAAGGAAGGATCGCTTGCAAAGCTGCATTGGCAGTTGCACCCATCTCTTGAGTATTTCGTGTGTTCACCATCTGACAGTATAAAACAAAATACATGATTAAACTGGTTAAAACATAAAATATATGCATGGAAAAAAAATTATGCCAATAAATCATGAGAAAAATTTTATGCATGAAAATTTTGCATGAATGCATGATGCAGTTTTATGAAAACTTTTATATGCGCGAGAGTGAACGCCTATGGTCAGTTCACCCAAAACAAAAGACATGGCGATGGGACGCCAATGGGTCGGTCCCAAAGTTAAAAGTTTCGATAAAAGCACATGCGACTAAATAGGGCCAGTCATGTACCAACCATTACTTAGTCATAAACCTGCGATAATGACATATAACATGAATGCATGAAAACAATGAATGCAGGAAACTGACTGTCAGTTCTAGGAAGACCGTAGTGACTACCCACTAATCACATGTTGTGTTTTGAGATTCTACAGGTCGAAGCCTTGGCTCTAATACCATAATAGTAACACCCCATTTTGGTAAATGGAATGTCACGCGTTATTATGGCGTGTCATCAAAGCATACAAGGAAAAATGTCTTAAAACATTACATGACCATAAAAGGAAATACCGGAAACAAACATCGGTACCTCAAAGTATAAGCTCATCACACACAAACATAAGTACTGTAAAGGAAAAGGACTAAACAATTTCCATAGAAATAAGTAGAAAAATGTATGATGAAATGCATAAAGTAGATAAGGCTAGATAGCTTCCAATCCATATGCACGTACGTTTAAAGTCTACGAGCGCCCTTGAGTACCTGCCGTTTGGGAACATAAAAGGAAAACGGCTGAGCATAACGCTCATTGCATGGATATAAAAGTATGACATGGAATAACGTAAGCATATAAGACTAATAGCAGCGGAATATCATAAGTTCTAAGTAATCTAGATTCATGTTCATAAAACTGGTTTTATAGTTTGAAAAGACTTATGTTTCTATGAAAATCTGTTTAATTAGCCACATAGCCCATATAGGTCATGAGGTTCCATCGTGCATGAATACTTGGAGGGGAGACCTCGTCATGCAGTTAGAGGAGTTTCCCCTATTTAATTAGTCTGGGTAGGAGGGATCAACTCCTAGTGAAGGATGCAAGGCACACATCTCATTCACTAAAATAATACTGGTAAACATGTACCTAGGATGCACCCATACGCCCCACATGTTTATATAATATAATGGCCAAAACTGAAAAGGGACGCCACGAGTAATCACTTCACCGTGGGGAAGTCATAACACTAGTGCCTCCAGTGTTATGGTTATGGTACCTCCATAACTAGGTAACATTGTTCATGCATGTATATGGCTTAGGCTCTTAATCTAACATAAGTATCAAACATATAAAACAAATACTGGGAAAAAAGTTGGCTGTAGATGGGGAATCCTAATCAGAATGAATGTCCATACTAAAAGGACGGGAAATCCATACCTTATGTCCAGTGAACGAAGAGGACGAACGGAAGAGAGTCCTACTTCGATCTCACTAATGCTACATAAATAGTATACATGTATAAGCATTCTAATTACTAAGTGTGTAACTGATTTTATCTTGTCTTAGCTAGTTTTATATGTTTATGTCTTGTATTACTGATTTTATCTTTTTACTATGTTTATCATGTATTCTATATATTCTGATTAAGTACTCCTTGCATTTCTTGTATTGTTATACTTGTTGTGTAATAATAAGTAACTTTCTAAAAATAGCAGGTTTCCTAAAATAGAAAGTTTCCAAAAATAGAAAGTTTCCAAAAATAGATTAACTTCTTAAAATAGATCAGTTTCTAAAAATAGAAATTTTCCAAAAATAGTCAAATTCCTAAATTAGAAAGTTTCCATATTTAGAATTAAGCTGAATTAATAAGCTAATAATATAAGCTTATGTTTACTGAATAAATATCATAAGTCATGTGATTATAGTATAGTTTATTAATAATAGCATGTTAATTAAATAAACTATAGGTTATACGATTTAAATAAATATAAGCATGAATTAAATTAAAGTGTATAAAATACATAGGTTAAAACATGTATTAATATTATATTAATAATAACCTAAGTCATGATTATTAATTAATTATATTTTATGTTTTAATAATTAATTAATATTATGTTCTAAATTAAATAATTAAATACTTAGGTTATAACATGTATTATTAGATAAATAATAAATAACTTAAGTTATTGTTTTAATTAAATTAATTATATGCCATGGCAAATTAATTTAATTAACTTGTAAAATTTTATACCTTGTAAAATAAATACTTGTTCTATTTTAGTCATGAACCGAACCAATGTAATTAATTTAGACATGCTTCTTGAACCGGTCCGAACCAAACCACCCTTAACAGAGGCAAACAGGCTTGGGCGGTTGCCACTACGTTTGTTAAGGCTGCCACCGGCTTAAGCCGGTGGTCTTATCCCTCTCGGCTAGCCACTGCCAACAGCAGTAGGTTCCCACCGGTTGTGTGTCGGTGGTCCCTGCTGCTGCGTGCTTTGTTCCCCCTGCTTGACCTTAAACTGCCACCGGCTGTGTGCCGGTGGTGGGCTGCTGCTGCCGAGACCCAACCAAACACAAGGACACCCCCGATTCGCGTCGGTGTCTCTTGTCCCTGCTGTCGACCGAACCAAACACCACCGAGACATACGTATCGGTTTCGTGGTGCGAACCAAACGACGCCGAGAGCCATGGGGCTCTCGGTTTGAATGGCGGCCGAACAACCAAACCCGAACAAACCTTTAATTTTTATCCACTGATGAGATGGCATTTATACATGATCTCATCGTTCTTTTCGGGCTTTAAATGCACTAAAGTGTCATAAAATACCATATATATATGCTTGTGTTTGTTTACTTGTGTATTTTAGGTATGGATATCGTGAAAAAGACAAAAGGGTGTTTGGCAACAGGTTTAAGCCGGGTACAATCATTGATTTGTGTTGCTAAAAGGTGTTAGACAACTTGATTAAGGTTAAGTTAGATGTTAGTAAGATGGTAATATAGTTTGGCACAAGATTTGAACAAGTTTGGTGAGTTTAAAAGGATTAAGGGCGTTAAAAATCTGCATAGTGTTAATTTGCTTGATTTGTGATGAACTTTGTGCATGATCTTTGATTGTTGATCTTTGATTCTTGTTGTTATTTGTGTGTTAATTGACTCCTTGTGCTTCATTGAGCACAAGGGTGCCCAATTGTTCCAACAATATCTCCAAACAAAGCTCATTGCCAAGTCCTCTTGGCTTGTATCATACTTGGAAGAAGCTTGAACATCAGCAAAACAACCAGACACGTCACACGAATTGCGCCGCAAGACAGAAGATTGCGGCGCAACACAAGGAGCTGCAGGCCAAAGTTTTTCCCGTAACACGAATTGCGCCGCAAGTCATACTTGTTGCGGCGCAACTGAAGGTGCTGCTGACCTTGGTGATCTCGCAACACTTGTTGCGGCGCAAGACCCCACTAGTTGCGGCGCAACTAGTGACTTTTATGTTTTTTGGAGTATTTTAATATTATTTTATTAATTAATTTTCAAAATTTTATTTTTCTTTCTTTTTCATTTTTCCTAGGTTCTTTGTCATTAATTGGGACTATTTCCATTTTTAGATTATTTTTATAGCTTTTAGATTTATTTTTATAATTATTTTAAGTTTAATTAGTTTTTATTTATTTTTAGAGTTTTAAAAATAATTTTAATAGGTTTTAATTTTTAGAAAATTACTTTTTAGTCTTATAATAATATAAGTTGAGTAATTATTCAATGAAATCATATTTTTGACATTTGAATTAATTAAATTTAATTTTAGGGCTTTAATTAGCATTTAAAATTAATTATTTAATTAATAAAAGGTTTTAAAATATCTTTATTGGATTTTTGTCTTTATTTATATTATTTTAGACTTGTTTTAGTTTTTTTAATCTTTTCTTGATTTTGTTTTTGGTTTTATTAATTTTTAATTTTAGTAATTTTTCTACGGTTTTACGTTTTCGTTTTTTTTACGTCATAGTATAAGTTCCAAGAAACCGTCATTCATTCTCATCAATATTAATCTCAAATACATACAAGTTAATTCACAACACCATACCTCCTTGGGAAACGAATCTTTCATCTCTTTTTAAGTGATTGAGGGTCATTAGTGCACGGTTTTCCTAAACCGTCACTCGATACTTACCGCTACTTTACGTTTCTTCTCTTTGTTTTTCCTAAGGCAAAGAAAGGGGTGTAATTTACTAACAATCATTTTTGGCGCCGCTGCCGGGGAGGTGTGTCGTGTCTTAATTTGGAAAATTTTGTTTTTGATATTATCCATAATAGTATTTGTGTTAAGTGGAACTCCCTTAACACGTATTATCGGTTTTCTCGGTTTTTCTTTGTGAATATTATTAATATATTGTATTAAGTATCACAATAAAAATACAATATCTCCAAAAGTGTGAAAACACAACCTTGATTCGGGATTTCATCACTCGATCATTGTATTCGAATCTCAAACAAAAAGAAAAGGCAAAAATAGATAAATACTTTCGAGAAGCTCGATTTTGAAAAATACGAACTATAAGGTGGGTATAAGGCGGGTATTATAAAATATACCCTAAGGAAAAAGGCTCTTAAGTGCTTCGCGCCGCCTCGTTTCCCCGCTTGCTTGTGAGTATTTTGATTTTGAAGGCTAATCGAGGGTTTTGCCGCCCAAAGTATTAATACGTATACTATATTTGCTTGGTTTTCTTTGTGATTAAACCCTCGTGAACAATTTGGTTTTCACCAAAGTTCTAAAGTCATTCGAAGGCGTTCACTCCACGTGATCGTTTTCATTCCTTTGAGGCTTCTTTAATCAAGAGTTTGATTCGAGGAGAGATTTTGTAGATTGTTGTCTACGAAGATACACCAAAATCCAAAAAAATTAAATATCATCAAAAACACAAAAAAAAAATTAAAAATCCACAAAACGACCAAAAAGAATCTTCTTTGCTCACCTCCCATTCTTCGTGAAGTTTATGATCACTCGTAATCAAGCTAAACGAGCTCGTAAACGACTTCAAAAGCAAGCCAATCAATCGTTGATTGTTGAAGAACCTCCAATTGTTGAACCTATTATAGAACAAGAAGTCGTAATGGCTAATCGTACTATGATGGAGTTGCTACAAGCACCCACCGAGGGTTTTGGAGAGGCCATTGTTATTCCCGCCATCCTTGCGGAGAATTTCGAAATTAAGACGGGTTTAATGTCGATGCTACAAGCAAACAAATTTCGAGGTCATGAGAAAGACAACCCACATTACCATATTAGGAATTTCAACCGTCTCACCGCCACTAGCAAATTCAAAGATGTTCCGCATGACGCCATTAAGATGATGTTGTTTCCATATTCGTTGGATGGACCCGCTAAAATTTGGCTCGAGAAAGAACCGCCAAATTCTATTTTGACATGGGCCGATCTCGTTTCTAAGTTTGTGAACAAGTTTTTTCCACCATCGAAAACAACACACTTAAAAAATGAGATTTCACGATTTGTGCAACGTAACAATGAAAGTTTTTCAATGGCATGGGAACGATTTAAGGAGATGTTACATGAATGTCCTCATCATGATTTTTCGGAATTGCATCAAATTGATACCTTTTATAATGGGCTTAATGATCATGAACGAGATTATTTGAATGCCGCCGCGGGTGGTAATTTTTTGTGTAAGACGACAAATGAGGCTTTACAAATCATTGAAAATCGATCTAAGGTTTATAGCCCTCGTAACACACCGAGTGTTGCCAATATGGGTTCGTCATCGTCATCACAATCGTCTCGTAGCATTAACGCCTTACATGATGAAGCTAATGAGGAAAATCGGTTTTTTGATAGATTTGCTAATCTAATGTCCCATTGGAAGGCTCAAGAAGCTTCCAATTCCGCTTCGGTTAAAGCGGTTGCTAAGAGTTGTTTATCGTGTGGAGGAGCTCATGATTTATCCGAGTGCATTACCGCGGATGGTAACACTTCGAGTGCTTATGTAGCAACGGGAACTTACAACCAAAACGGCCAAGGTTCCCGCCAAAATCAAGCTCCACCAAACCAAAATGCTAACAATTATCGAAACAACAACCAAGGTAATTACCAAGGCAACACACGCAATTACAACAAAGGGAATTATCAAAGTGGGAATGGACAAATCTCTAATCAAAACCAAAACCGTGATTTTCAAAACACTACACAAGGTTTTCAAAATGCTCACACGAAAAATTTGCAAGGAGAATTTTTAGATTATGCAAAAGCAAATGATGCAAAATTTGATAACATGCAACGTGAGATGATTAGCTTAAGGTCCGAGTTGAAAAACGAGCTTAAAAATGAACTTGCTAATGAACTTAAAACTCATGCAAATAAAATGGAAGGAAATGTCCAACGTCTTCAACAAAACCAACAAAAGATGGAATTAGGACAACATGAGATTAAGCAAGAGTTATTGAAAGCGGATGCTAGGCAATCTAAATTTGAGGACCGAATGGCTAAGATGTTCGAAGCAATCATGTGTAAGCCCTCTTCTTCGGGTGGTCTTCCTAGTGATACCATTGCAAACCCGAAGGGAGAAATGAAGGTTATTACTACACGAAGTGGTAAAACTTTCAAGGAACCAATCTCTCGTCCAAGTACTTCTACGGAGAAGGAAATCGAGAAAGAACCCGAGGTGATGGTCGAAAAGGAGCACATTACAATCCCACGAAGTACCGCTCATACCACACCTACGGTTGAACCAATACCAATTGTGGAACCCGAGATTCCAAGGCCGTTGCCTAATGACCTACCCACACCACCTTTACCCTACCCTTCAAGACGAAACAAAGAGAAAATGCAAGAACGTAACAAACAACAAATCGAGCTTTTTATTAAGATGTTTCAACAAATGCATTTTGATGTGAGTTTAGCCGACGCGTTGTTATACATGCCTCGTTTCGCTTCCACTTTTAAAAGTATGATGAGCGATAAGGAAAAGCTTTCAAAGCTTGCTAATTGTTCTTCGGTTTATCTTAACCGCATACCGGAAAAAGTTGGTGATCCCGGAAAGTTTCTCATTCCTTGTGACATACAAGAGATGAAAGAATGCCTCGCCTTGGCCGATCTTGGTGCGAGCATTAATTTGATGCCATTTTCCATTTGGAAATCGCTTTCGCTTCCGGCTCTTATTCCTTCGAACATGTCCATCGAGATGGCCGATCATTCTACGATCATGGCATGTGGGGTAGCCGAAGATGTTTTCGTGAAAGTGGGGAAGTTCTACTATCCCGTTGATTTTATAGTAGTCGACATCCCCGCGGATCCTCAAGTTCCTCTAATTTTAGGACGATCATTTTTAGATACTTCGAGATCGCTTATCGATGTTCATGCGAGAACTATCACTTTGAGATTCAACGAAGAGGAACTTGTTATAAACGCTACTCAAAACTCGAAACCTTCTCATGTTTATGCAATCGCTACCATCAATCACAATGACATCATTGATGTGGTTTGCGATAAGTTTTCACAAGAAGTGTTAGGTTTTTCCGATAGCTCGTCAAGTGGCAATCCCACTATTTTGGATCCGATTCTTGCTAATTCCACACCAAATCTCACTCCATTCCAAGGAGGCGATTTCACTTCAAATGAAATCGACAATGAAGATGAGGTGTTGATTAGTGATGATATTTCTATTCCACCATTTCTTCCGCCGATGGGAGTTATGAGTGTTGAACCTAAATCTTCAATCGAGGAACCGCCTATCCTTGAATTGAAAGATCTTCCTTCTCACCTTGAATATGCATTCTTGGAAGGTGATGACAAGTTGCCGGTTATTATTGCAAAAGGTCTTGCTAATGATGAAAAAACCGAGCTCTTGAAAGTTCTTAAGGCTCACAAAGGGGCAATTGCGTGGAAAATTTCCGACATTAAGGGTATTGACCCAAAATTTTGTACTCACAAGATTTTAATGGAGGAGGAGTACAAACCCGCAATTCAAAGTCAAAGAAGGGTGAATCCCAAAATTCACGATGTCATAAAAAAGGAGGTCCTTAAACTCCTTGACGCGGGAATGATTTATCCTATATCCGATAGCCCATGGGTGAGCCCAATCCATTGTGTCCCTAAAAAGGGAGGAATGACCGTTGTGCCTAATGAAAACAACGAGTTAATTCCCACTCGTGTTGTGACCGGTTGGAGGGTGTGTATTGACTACCGAAAGTTAAATGACGCCACTCGTAAAGACCACTTTCCTTTGCCCTTCATGGATCAAATGTTGGAGCGACTTGCGGGAAATGAATTCTATTGCTTTTTAGATGGTTTTTCCGGTTACTTTCAAATCCCTATCGACCCTCGTGATCAAGAGAAGACTACGTTTACGTGTCCTTATGGAACGTTCGCTTATCGTAGGATGCCTTTCGGACTTTGCAATGCACCCGGTACATTTCAACGGTGTATGATGGCGATTTTTCACGACATGATCGAGAAGTCGATGGAAGTGTTTATGGATGACTTCTCGGTGTTTGGTAATTCGTTCACGTCATGTTTATCTAATCTCGAACAAATGTTAAAACGTTGTGAAGAAACCAATCTTGTGCTTAATTGGGAGAAATGTCATTTCATGTGTAAACAAGGAATCGTCTTAGGACATAAGGTGTCGAAGGCGGGGATTGAGGTCGATAAAGCTAAGGTAGACGTCATCGCCAAGTTACCTCATCCCAAAACCGTTAAGGGAGTTCGTAGTTTCCTAGGCCACGCGGGCTTTTATCGTCGTTTCATCAAGGACTTTTCGAAGATTTCTCGTCCTATGACACACCTTCTCGAGAAGGATGCTCCTTTTAACTTTAATGAGGATTGTGTTAAGGCTTTCGAGACTCTAAAAAGGAAACTTACCGAAGCTCCCATTCTTGTTGCTCCTAATTGGGAATTACCCTTTGAAATCATGTGCGATGCAAGTGATTATGCTATAGGGGCCGTCTTAGGGCAACGTTACGACAAGCATTTCCGTCCTATCCACTATGCTAGTAAGACGATGACCGAGGCTCAATTAAAGTACACCACAACGGAAAAGGAATTCCTTGCCGTGGTCTATGCTTTTGAGAAATTCCGACCTTATCTCGTCTTAACTAAAAGCATCGTGTATACCGACCATTCGGCTATCAAGTATCTCTTAGCTAAGCAAGATGCTAAGCCGAGATTGCTTCGTTGGATGCTCCTCCTCCAAGAATTTGATGTCACCGTGCTTGACAAAAAAGGAGCCGAGAATCTAGCGGCCGATCATCTCTCTCGTCTAGAAGATCCTCACAAAGATGTTTTCGAGAACAAGGAAATTACCGAAACATTTCCTCTTGAGACTCTCGGTGTAGTGAATTCTAAAGACACCACCCCATGGTTTGCCGACATTGCAAATTACCATGCGGGCAATTTCATAATCAAGGGTATGACGACACAACAAAAACGAAAATTCTTTCGTGACGTCAAGTTCTATTTTTGGGACGACCCTTATCTCTTTCGGATTTGTGCGGATCAACTCGTTCGACGTTGTGTGTTTGGTGCCGAAGCTTCTAATATCCTTAGAGCTTGTCACGAGGGACCCACGGGTGGTCACCACGGTGCTAATCTCACGGCTAAGAAAGTGTTCGATGCCGGTTTCTTTTGGCCTTCTATCTATCGTGATGCACACGCACTTGTAAAGTCGTGTGATTCGTGCCAACGTCAAGGAAAATCGTCTCAACGTGATGAAATGCCGCAAAATATAATTCAAGTGTGTGAGATTTTCGACATATGGGGAATAGACTTTATGGGGCCGTTCCCATCGTCTCATGGCAACAAATATATCCTCGTCGCGGTGGACTACCTTTCTAAGTGGGTGGAAGCTAAGGCTTTGCCTACTAATGATGCTCGTGTGGTAGTGAAGTTTTTGAAGCAACTATTCTCTCGGTTCGGAACCCCTCGTGCTATTATAAGCGATCGTGGAACCCATTTTTGTAATGACCAATTCGAAAAGGTTCTAAAGAAATATGGGGTTACACATCGTCTTTCTACGGCTTATCACCCGCAAACGAGTGGGCAAGTCGAGGTTTCGAACCGAGCTTTGAAGAGGATTTTAGAAAGGTCGATTGGAGAAAACCGTGCTTCATGGTCCGACAAACTCGATGACGCTTTATGGGCCTTTAGGACCGCTTATAAGACACCTATCGGTTGCACTCCTTATAAGTTAGTCTATGGGAAGAATTGTCATTTGCCCATTGAATTGGAGCATAAGGCATATTGGGCCCTTAAGCATGCTAATTTTGACTTAAAGACCGCGGGAGATCACCGGAAAATACAATTGAATGAATTGGATGAATTAAGGGATAATGCTTATGAAAATTCATTAATTTTTAAAGAAAAGACTAAAAAGTTTCATGATTCAAAGATTAAAAACCGGGTTTTTAACGTTGGTGATCAAGTGTTGCTTTTTAACTCACGTCTTAAGATATTTTCCGGGAAATTGAAATCTCGTTGGTCGGGTCCGTTCACCATTACACAAGTGTTTCCATATGGGACCATTGAGCTAGCTCAAGATGATGGCCCCAATTTCAAGGTGAATGGACATAGGCTTAAGCACTACTTTGGTGGGGAAATTCCTTCAATGGTTGCCCCCGACCAAGACACCTTCCCCAATGATAATTAGCATTGAGGGGATCGAGTCGAGCTCATGACTCGGTAATCAAAAACGAGGTGCCTCGTGGGGGAGATCCCATGCTTATCTTTATGCTTTATGTTCACTAATAAGGGGACTTGTACCCTTCCAACTCGTTGTCTCGTGGTTGTTTGTGATTGTGTTATCTAGATCATCATCATCATCTACGATTGAAGACTCTCGTGTTCGTTTACGTGAGCCTCCATCGTTCGTTTGAAGAAGTTTTTCACGAATCCATGACATATCCTTTATTGTTCTAACAATTATCTTTTAGCATAATTAATAAACGGCTTTAGATATATTGTTGATCACCCTTTCCATGCTAGATCCTAAGCATTCGATTCTTCGTCTCTAGTATGGGGGTGCTCCACCTTTAGACTCGAAACATTGAGGACAATGTTTACTTTTAGTATGGGGGGGTGAATAGGTACTTGCTTTGCTACGCCCTCACGTTTTCCAATTTTCAATGTTTTGTTTTGCTAATAAGGCTAAAAATGGCCAAATTTTAAAATTTTTCTTAGTTTTCATAAGTGTTTTTAAGACACGAATGTATATTTTCCGATGGATAGAATAAGAGTTAATTTTTGACTTGATGGGCATTTGGAGCCATTTACATTCCTTAACCCGCTCAATTCAAGTTTTGCTAGACTTTTATATAGGGAGCTTTAAAACGCGAAAGTCTTAATTCATTCGGGTTAAGAACAAGAACTTTTCGCAAGTTCCTATAATTGATTCTAGAAAGTCACTTATCAAGGGAACTATAAAACGCATTCTCTAAACTTGAAAAAGTCCAAGAAAGTGCAAGATCCTATAGGTGGCTTGAAAACCCAAAACTTTGATATAGTCTTAATGAAAGCTAATCCAAATTTGGCTTAATTTTGACTTGCATGGCTAAGTATTCACGAGTCTCTTTAATTAGAGGTCTTTATATAGTGAAGAACGAGAAATGATAGAGTTAGACAAGTGATCATGCTAAACGTAGAACATGAAAGTGTTCTTTCAAAAACTCATGTGTTTTTAATTGTGGCTTTTTCTTCCCATAAGATCAATGCATTAGGAATAAATCATAATTGCAATAAGTAAGGTCGTACGGTTTGAAAGGTTACTTAGCCTCTAGCGCAAGATCGTTTAAAAGTTGCTCGGGGTTGAATAGAGTTCATAGCCAAGGCATAACTTATTGAAACGGGACGCGAAGATTGGCGATCATCCAAAAAGGCCCTAACAAGGCATGAGGATAAATATATCCAAGTCCGAAAAGGAGGCGGATCGTTGTATATCAAAATCCAAAGTAAAGATTGAAGAAAAATGATGAAGTCGTGGTCCTATATGAAGAATCTCTCAAAAAACGTCAAGTGAAGAAATTCCAATTATATGAAGAGAAGACCATAATTTCGAGAACGTCTTCCCAAGATTTGAAGTATGAAGTACATGCCAAATATCGGTCCGAGAAAGGTCTCAAATCGTGAAACAAGTTATGCCAAGATATGAACTTAAGGAGATACACGAGAAGCCGTTTTAAAAGATTTTGTCCTTCGGCTAACTATTGATCAAATCGTGCTACTTTGCTTTCGGACTAATAACTACTTAAATAAGTCAATATGAATCACTTGTGATCCATGACAAATAGATAAAAAATGCTAGTAACCCATTTCCTTTTATAATAACTAGGATTGCGGGGAGAAAAAGGTATTACACAATTTGGACGTATGAGTAGTGTTAGCATTGTGACTTGTACCAACAATGATCTTGTTTTTGCACTTAGCATGGAATGTATGACAATCAAGGATGACGAAATTTACTCTAAGGGACATTAACTTGTTTCTATTCTTTGACCCTAAAAGTCACATTTTGGTGATGAAAATCATACATTATGTCTTTACACAATCTCGTAGTATGTTGCAAGTCTTTTACTCTTCAATAAAGGTTAATAAAAATTGAACTTTGGTGATGCTTAGATACTTTATTCTAGCATTGCGTGAGGGCACGGCAATGGCTTAGTATGGGGGAGTGATGAGATGGCATTTATACATGATCTCATCGTTCTTTTCGGGCTTTAAATGCACTAAAGTGTCATAAAATACCATATATATATGCTTGTGTTTGTTTACTTGTGTATTTTAGGTATGGATATCGTGAAAAAGACAAAAGATCACAAGATACAAGGAAAAACGGACACGAGAAACGAAGCCGTACAAAGAACCGAGCCCTAATCATGGAATTTTCATCAAATACCCTTGAAGACTTGAAGACAAGCAAGATTGATCATCATTTATTGAAGAAATGACACTTAAAACCCTTGTATATTCATAATTACAAGTTTGGTCCATTAAGTTTGTCAAAATTGCAAAAAGGTCCTTCAAGATTGAAGAAATGGCAAGATTAGTCCCTCAACAATTTCAAATTGCCAATAATGGTCCCTCAACAAGTGAAAGACTCATTGAAGACCTTTGAAGATCAACTTTGTCCAAGTTCAGCCCTTGAAATACTCAAAATAGCAAGAATAGTCATTGGAAACATTTTGGAGAAAGTTTGTGCCAAAATTGTCAAGTGATGAAACTTAAATACAAGGGAGAGACGAATTTTAGGCTGAAAATCTTTAAAAGCCAAAAATTCCAAAAGACAAGGACCAAAAGTGCCAAACCTGAAACAATTTAAAAAAAAATGCGCCTAACATGTTACTATTCCCTTAAATTCGGATCAAATGGGTACTATTCATCATTCTTACCACCCCAGATTTTACCCTCACATTTACTTGGGTAAAACTCAATTAAACTTGCACACACTTAATTCACACACTCCAAAACCCTTCCCACTCCTAAAAACCTGCATCCCACTCATGTGCACCAAAACCCCAATTCCCCAATCCACCAATCACATCATTTCTTAACCTCCAAGACTAGTGACGTGGCAAAATGAACGTCCAAGATGATATGCTTGCTCACAAAGCAAAATTTAAAGGCCAAGATCAAATGGACAGCTCATATGCACTCAAAATCATTCAAGGGCACATTTGGGATTTTCTATGTATTAGGGTTTTATGTTTTTAGCCTTCTAGTATCTTCTTAGGACTCTATAAAAGGAGCTCACAACTTGTGTGAAGCCCTTGTTCCAGTTTCTAGTCTCTCACATGTAATTCCTTTTTAAAGAAATAAAAAGTTTGGTTTTTGAAATATTCAAGTGTAATTCCTTTTTTATTGTTTTTAAAAGTTTGTGTGTTGTGAGGAGATTGATTCTGAGTTCCACTTTGTTTATGGTTAAGCAACTTTGATTTTCAAAGTTGTTTAAGGTTTTGAGATTTTGAGAGATTTTGGTAAAATCTTCTCAAAGGTATTTGGGTGTTTATGGTTCATGTTCGTTGGTGATTTAAGTGTTATAGAAACATTTTAAGAAGATTAAAAAGGTTTTGAAAGTATTTTGGAAAGAAGAAAAAGGAAACATAAAAAAATATATATTGTTATATTATTTTGTTGTTTTCTTGTTTTGTGATTACAATAGGTTGAAGGCTTGTTGATTTGGTTCAGCTCCAACCCGGGTTGGATTGGAGGAGGATTTTCATCCTCTAGGTTCTTGGATGTAAGAACCTAAGGTATCTTCTTTTACCTTGAAAAATTTCATAAAATAGCTAGTTGGTATGATCTTAAGTGATTTGGTGATTAAGTGTGTTTATATTGCATGATTTGTGTTCTAGTGTGTATGTTTACATGTTAGATGCACTTGGAATCAATTTGGTAGCTTTTGTAAGCATGTTGGTATGTTAAAAGTTGGTTTTTAGAAGTTTAAAGGGTGTTTGGCAACAGGTTTAAGCCGGGTACAATCATTGATTTGTGTTGCTAAAAGGTGTTAGACAACTTGATTAAGGTTAAGTTAGATGTTAGTAAGATGGTAATATAGTTTGGCACAAGATTTGAACAAGTTTGGTGAGTTTAAAAGGATTAAGGGCGTTAAAAATCTGCATAGTGTTAATTTGCTTGATTTGTGATGAACTTTGTGCATGATCTTTGATTGTTGATCTTTGATTCTTGTTGTTATTTGTGTGTTAATTGACTCCTTGTGCTTCATTGAGCACAAGGGTGCCCAATTGTTCCAACAATATCTCCAAACAAAGCTCATTGCCAAGTCCTCTTGGCTTGTATCATACTTGGAAGAAGCTTGAACATCAGCAAAACAACCAGACACGTCACACGAATTGCGCCGCAAGACAGAAGATTGCGGCGCAACACAAGGAGCTGCAGGCCAAAGTTTTTCCCGTAACACGAATTGCGCCGCAAGTCATACTTGTTGCGGCGCAACTGAAGGTGCTGCTGACCTTGGTGATCTCGCAACACTTGTTGCGGCGCAAGACCCCACTAGTTGCGGCGCAACTAGTGACTTTTATGTTTTTTGGAGTATTTTAATATTATTTTATTAATTAATTTTCAAAATTTTATTTTTCTTTCTTTTTCATTTTTCCTAGGTTCTTTGTCATTAATTGGGACTATTTCCATTTTTAGATTATTTTTATAGCTTTTAGATTTATTTTTATAATTATTTTAAGTTTAATTAGTTTTTATTTATTTTTAGAGTTTTAAAAATAATTTTAATAGGTTTTAATTTTTAGAAAATTACTTTTTAGTCTTATAATAATATAAGTTGAGTAATTATTCAATGAAATCATATTTTTGACATTTGAATTAATTAAATTTAATTTTAGGGCTTTAATTAGCATTTAAAATTAATTATTTAATTAATAAAAGGTTTTAAAATATCTTTATTGGATTTTTGTCTTTATTTATATTATTTTAGACTTGTTTTAGTTTTTTTAATCTTTTCTTGATTTTGTTTTTGGTTTTATTAATTTTTAATTTTAGTAATTTTTCTACGGTTTTACGTTTTCGTTTTTTTTACGTCATAGTATAAGTTCCAAGAAACCGTCATTCATTCTCATCAATATTAATCTCAAATACATACAAGTTAATTCACAACACCATACCTCCTTGGGAAACGAATCTTTCATCTCTTTTTAAGTGATTGAGGGTCATTAGTGCACGGTTTTCCTAAACCGTCACTCGATACTTACCGCTACTTTACGTTTCTTCTCTTTGTTTTTCCTAAGGCAAAGAAAGGGGTGTAATTTACTAACAATCATCCACCATGATTTATAACATATTTTTAATGCTTGTTTTTAAATCCCTTGTTCATGTGTTCATCATAAAAATAAAAGATAACTAAAAGAAAAGGTTTTACGGATTACCAATCGTTTGGAATAAATGGAGACCGATCACACGAACAAACTCCTTGAATTTAATTAACCAAGATCAAACAACCACCTACTTGTGGTGTTTTGTTGCCTCCGGCCAAGAGAGAGAGAAAAGAGATTAGGGTTTTGTGATTTTGTTAAAAACTCTGTTAATGCATAATTCCCTTATTTGTTATTTTAATAAAGCAAAACATGGGCTTGGCCCTTTCCTTCTCTTGGTGTCGCGGCTTGTAGGATCCACAAGGGAAACCCGAAGCCTTTCTCGTGTCTAAAATATTACATGCTCGTGTGTTCATGTTTACGTGTTACGTTATTGTTAATTATTCGAGTAATTATAAATATTTGTACGTAACGCTATTAATAGTACTAATAATATACGTAAATACATAATTATATGTTCGTGATTTCATGTTCGTGATTTTATGTTCGTGATTATAATTATTATTGTTAATAATTATCGTGTACTAACACGTACTTAATACTTATCGTGTAATTATACGTACATAACTTCTGTAATTACTAATCATGACACGTGTTCATGCTATAAAAGGAAAGTTTTGAATATGTATGTACGTTACTAAGTGTATTGTTCATGGTAAAAGCATGCGGGTTTTACAATATTAGTATTAAACGTTCATGATTCGTCTCGTATATTAATTAATCATGAAGTTTAAATTTGACTGTGTTTTCGTGCATTTAATGCTATTAGGTATTTTAAATCGGGTTTTACAGAAGGAGTGCCAAATGATCGTACGATCTTTTCCTGGAAAATGTATGATAATATGCAAATTTAAGATATTCTTGTAGATGGAATGGATTTGCAGACTTGGTCAAACTGTTGAAAACAACCCAAATAGTACCATGCCTCTTTTGAGCCTGCGGTAGTCTGGTGACAAAAGTCCATGGATATTCTGTCCCTTTTCTGTTCATCGTTCCTAATGGTGGAAATATCTCCTAGTCTGTTGGTGTTCTATCCTAGCCTGTAAGAATGTCAGGTACTTAGATATGAACGTAACTGTATCTTGCTTCATAGAAACTGGATACATAGAAGTTTGGAAAACTATGAGTCTCTGAAATTAGACTTCTATAAGCGTAGGATTCTCTGGAACACCTAATATAGTGTAGGGTTCTCTCCTTTACGCGTAAGCTTAGTCATGGTAAGATTAACCGTGAGAATCAATGTGATTCAGCGTGTCACGACAATCAACCAGAATTCATACTGGAAAATTTTAGGGTGAAATTTTTTTTGTCGTAGAATTTGCAACATAGTGCAAATATGGTCTTCATGCTCTTCTCTAGACTTAGAGAGGGTCAGGTCGACATCGATGAGAACAATAACGAATTTGTTTATGAGTTCATTGGGAAACTCCATCACCAGGTCCATAAATGCTGTTGGAGCATTCGTGAGACCAAAACAAAATTATTAATTTTAGCATGACCGAATCGTGTGCGAAAGGCAGTCATGGAAATGTCCCACTCTTTCACTCGCCACTGTTGGCAGCATGATCATTAGTCGATCTTGGAAAAGTGCTTAACATCCTATAGTCGAGCGGACACGTCGTCAATATGTGGAGCAGGATAACGGTTAAGAATGGTGATTTGTTTTAAATCGAAGGTAGTCGATACATAATCTCATGTTGCAGTCCTTCTCCTTAATAATTTGAATCGGTGCACACCATGGTGGTACACCTGGCGAATGAGCTTCTTCAAGCATCTCGTGTAGCTGATCCTTCAACTCTTTTAACTCAAGGAAGCCATGAAATGAAGAGCCTTGGAAACTGGATCTGCTTCCTAACATGCTCAATGTTAAGTTCCACCTTGCAGATAAAAGGTATACTCGAAGGTCCTTCTAAGATATGTCTGGTAAACTCTAAAATAATCGGATGATTATAAATAAAAGGAACTTTAGAAGTCGTGTCATAAGTGATAGCTGGAAAATCCTCGCAGCCATAGGATAACAAACACGTGCTTGTAAAGCATAAATAATTTGCACAGATTTTCTTGATGGAAAACCATGCTGAATGTATTCAGGAGCCTGAACATTGTCGTACAAAATCTGATATGAATGGTGACCAATCGTAGCGTGGTGTGTTGTTCCTAGTCTATAATGAGAATCATATCTAACTCGCATATGTCCGAGGTAAGTGCCTTAGCAGATTGGATCTTATCATTATACTGAAGGAAAACCTTTGTACACATGAGTGATACGAATGGCTTCCTTTATGGTCATGGATATATGAGATATGTGATCGAGAATGAAAGTGTCATATCATTACATGAAGTGAACGTTGCGGATTTCACTGAATGTGTTTCGCCTGCCTCACGCATAACAGACACTGCACGTTCGAACGTGAACAATACGCCAGTGTTGGTACTGGATTTTATGGCCTGATTCATTCATGGCACGACAGAATGGGTATACCCTTTGGAGGTACTCTAAATTACTTAGGGTTGTTTCAGATGATAGACGTGAGTCATGTGTCTTGACTCGTGTCTTGAGAAAGTATGCGTATGACATTTGTTATGACTGGTGTCTTGACATGTGTCTCGGGATGTGAAATGAATAAAACGGAAAATCTTAGGTTGTCATGCCAGAATTGGCGGATCGGTTGGACTGCTGACCCTTTGTATTTCTGATCACGTCCGTTACCGGAGCTTTTGTCGTTATTGCCAGAGTATTTGTTGTCACGGTGGTTGTCACTACCTCCTTGTCTGTTAGTTCCATGACGGTCATTATCATGACTATGGTTTATGTTACTATTCAGCTGAGTGTCGGCTGGTACCGGTTCTCACTCATATGCTGGAAAAACAACTGGATAACGTGTGACATATAACTGAGGGGATAAAGAGATATAATGAAATGGTAACATCTGGTGGATGAAGTATAATTCTAGTTGGGTTGCTCCGATATATCGCCTTCGTCCTGGTTTTGTAGAATCTCCAAGCTGTGAGCCGCATTATCTCTTGAACAACATTGGTAAGTGAAAAACATCTATGAAGGTAGAGAATTGATTAGTACTACACATGGAGTGCGATGACTGGAATACCTCTAGAATGTGGTGCATGAACTACACATGTGGTTCGGTACATAGAGTACACATGGAATACTGTACGTGGAGTACACATGAAATTCACATGAGATGATTGATACGGGTGTTAACCATGTGATACGATCAAAGGAAGGCAAAAGATCAAATGGTTAAAACCAAACTTAACAGTATAACATAATAGCCTAGATAATTTAGCGTAGACATAGTTCCAGTTGTTTAAGAGCACAAAAGCATGGTTAAACGGAAACAAATGATGGCCAGCATGAAACATGATTAATGAAAACTAACCATGACTATCTTGAAAGCATGATTAAATACAATCCATCTATGTCTTGCATGAAAGCAAAATCAACACGAAGAAACATGGAACAATTTTAACATAAAGGAGCATAAGAACATAATCATCATGAAAACGAAGTCAACCCTGAAAGTATGAAAACATAATTTTCATAAGGAATCATAACAATTAATGAGGGGACATGAAACAATATGACTGTAATGAAATGAAATCTAAAAATCGCTGGTGTGGACGACCATGGGTCGGTTCACTGAACAAGATTGACATGAGTAAGGGTGAACGCCTATGGGTCGGTTCACCAAACAAAATTGACATGGCAAGGGTGAACGCCTATTGGTCGGTTCACAAAAAAAATTGACATGAGCAAAGGTGAACGCCTATGGGTCGATTCACCAAACAAAATTTCGAATGAAAAGCACATGCGACTAAATATGGCCAGTCTTGTACCAACCATTACTTAGTCAAAATACCAGCAACAATACTACATGAAAATAAATAAATAAAAATCAATTGTCAAAAACTTAACAGAAAACATGTGACTAAATATGAACTACTGTGGTTCAGCCCATATTAGCCAAAATTCACAAAGAAACATCATGCATAAAACAATGACATGTAACAAAGTATGGATGAGTATTGATCAACCCATATTAGTAAAACAAATCCGATCGAACACATCATGGTTAAAGACAATAAGGTTCTGAAATTGTCAATACGTAGAATAACAAGCGTTGGCTTATGAAGATCCTGGTGACTACCCACTTGTCACAAATCAAGTTTTAAAGCCTATAGGTCGAAACCTTGGCTCTAATACCAGAATAATAACACCCCACTTTGATAATTGGACCGTTACTTGTATTTATGGCGTGTCATCAAAGCATGCAAGGTAATATGTACAAAAAAATACATGACCAAAAAAGGAAAAACGGAATCAAACATCGGTTCCCTACATAATCCGAAAACATAAATAAAGTAAATGAAATGAGAAGCACAAAACGAGTGTCCAAACAAGCATAAGTATATGAAGGCAAAAAGGAGAAGAAATCTAAGGCAACTTCCATCCAATGCACGTCCTCCAAATGCTCAAGTTTGACCTTGGGTATCTGCCATTTTGGGACATGGAATAAAAGTAACGGTTGAGCAATACACTCAGTGAACGGATATATCACATGGTATGAACGACTGGAACATATTAAAGACTAAAAAGCAGCAGAGTAAGTGTAAGCCCTAGAAAACCTAGAAAACATGTTTATAAACTGGTTTATATTATGAAAATACTTATGTTTTTATATGAAAACTGTATTTTAAATTTAGCCAAGGGCCCATATAGGTCATGAAGGTATCAACTGGCATGAATACATAGTGGGGTGATCTCATTATGCAATTAGAGGGGTTGCCTCTAATTATACTGGTATGGGTAGGAGGGTTTGTAACACCCCCACAAATGCTATGCGCAGCGGAACTACAACATTTGGGTGCTACACAGTTATCATCGCACACAAGAGATATCAAACGACTCAAAAGACGTAAAAGTCTTGACATTATTTAAACATAGTTAAAATGTACATGTCTACTGTTTTCCAAACCCCAAAAGAATACAATACAGAGTTTGCGTTTAGGTCCCCACTGAATCTCAACCCAAAAATACATTTTCATTCACATGACATAGTATAAAATTTTTAAGTGCAAAAAGGGGGGAAAACAAAGTAGACCGCCAAGCCACCACAACTTCCATCCTCGCATGCTCCGCTGCTATCAATCTTGGTTACCTGAAACACATGCTTAAAATCGTCAACACAAAGGTTGAGCGAATCTATAGGTTTATCAAATCATAAGTTGAACATAAGTATTAAAAACCAATCATGATCATTCAATAGCATTGTCGTACTCACAATCTATTACTCAAGGATATGACAATTGTGTTTAAGCTCATGACACTAATCCGTTAACTCAATCACCCGCGTAATAATTACCGGCGTGATTCAGATGAAACCAGTGCCCCTTCTAAAGGCATCAGTTGCAATTATACCTTATCTCTCATACAAGATAATCTACCGCAGAACTTACTCAACGTAGAGCTTCTCGGCTAGCATTGGGTCGTTAGCCCCGTAGTACTACAAATTGTATAAGCGGCTATTTCCCCCTACTCGAGGGCAGGACAATAGTTAATAGTTCATGAATTTAGGGACTTTTGCAACTAGGTACTCAACACAATTTCGAGGCAACATTCGGGTCCAACAACCATTCATGACTTATGTTCATTTTCATTTAAATTAGCATGTATCCCCCTCGCGGGTAAAAATCATTTGAAATAAGTAAAGAGCGAGGCTATAGACTCACCTTGCGTAGTAGTAGTGGTTCTAGCGAAGACGTAACGAGAAATGTCACCGACGACGTGGATGCCCGGGAAAATCAAACACTTGACCTAAAAATCAAGGTACGTAAACCAAATCAATACTCCGCGTACATTATTGTACTAAACACACGCAAATGCAAACACACTCAATGCTTATGAAAACTCACGCCAAAGTCAAACAAGTAGTTGTTACTAGACTTATACCATTTATCAATGTTATTATAGTTACTATCCATTTTACGGTTTCGCCGATACTTACCAAAAGTACGGACTGTTTTACTATACTTAACCATTTTTATAAAATTTGAGAAAATTCTCAAAAATACTTTAAGACCTGTAGAATTCACATATTCAATCCCAACAAAAGTTTTCACTTCTACAACCCGTTACTCAACACTTTTCCAAAAACTACGTTTTTCGGACTGAAATTGCACTTTGACCAAGTCGGACTCATTTGACACATTTAAAATATACCATTTACCTCTACGACACCTAAGTCTAATAATAGACTCACATACACAGGTTTGAGACCAAAAATCAACTTTCAAACATTTACCAAACTCTATCTATGGTCCCCGGGATTTGACCCAAAACCAAACACAAATTCGGATTGTGTTGATTCTCATCTCCCGGTACACGTATTTTCAAAATAACATAACTTTTGACTCGTTTGGAGTTAAAAGCTCTATCTTATACCGAAACGAGCGTCTCGACGACCACTACAACTATATCCTACAATCACAACCTGGACCAAAAATTAAAACCACGAAAATAGCCCTAAACAATCTGTTTGAAAATGACTCATTCAAAATCACCTTTCTTCTTGTTTTCAACCCATCCAATCATCACCTAAACCTAGATTAACCCCTCATACCCATTACCAATCATCCAAACAGCCTATAACACTATAAAAATCGAATCCTCATCAAAACCTAAAGCCTAAATCATACATGCAATTGGTTTAATTCATTCAAAAACATCTAAAACACAATCCTAAACATGAACCCACAACACAAAACATCAAACTCATCAAACCACAACCAAACCCACTTTGGCCGTGGGTTTGGGGTAGCCAAAACACCCAAGAAAACAGCCCCCCAATTCGTTTTATTGATGATTCAACATTATTAACACATGAATTAAACATGTGTACCATTTAATTAGATCAAAATCCATTTTTGAAAAATTATAAATTTTTGGAAAAATCAAAGATGTTGCATGTGTGTTTTTAATGGATTAGATTACTTACAATGATGAAACAAGAGGTGGTATTTGATTGGATTTGTCAAAAATCAAGTTTTTGTGGCGGATCTAAGGTGGTGGTGGTGGTAGGCCGGCGGCCTAGAGAGAAAAAGGGAGAAGAAAGAAATTTTTGAAATGAAAATAATGAGGTGTGTGTGTAAAAATTTCCTTTTATAGGGTAGGGAGAGTAGGAAGTGTAATATTAGTTTTCTTTTGGCCTTTGTTGAAAAATAACTTTTAAAGATGGCAAAAAATGGTACTTAGTAAGTTTTTACAAATTTACGAGAGTCGGGTTTCGTCCCGGCTACCTCAAAATACTTTTAAATGGTTCAAACGCACACAAAACGAATATACACATGGTTCCGACTCGACTTAACACGTAAATAAAATAAAATCTCGAAAAACTCAAATATCGATCAATCGATAGTAAAATATGAATTTTGGGGCATCCGTCGGTATCGTAGTCGTTATCGGTTCTTCTTAAATCGTCAAACGTTAAATTACGACCGTAAACGTTGGTTTCAACTTAAACCGTCAATTATATAGCAAACGAAATTTCTTAAAAATTTCAAAAATATACGTAAAATAGGATTAAATAAATAACGTTGGGCTCGGGATGTCACATCCACAAGTGAGCCACAACTTAAGAGAGATGCTCATACTGAACAGCTCTTGAGACAATAACTTAGCATCATACGGCACTTTCACGGGTGTTACATCCTCCCCTCCTTAAAGGAGCGACGTCCCGGCGCTCTCCGGTTCTTATACTCGCATTTGTACTACTAGCAAGATGATGGTACTACTTCCTAAAGAGGTCTCCACATTCCGACGTGGACTTCGGTTCACGTCTCGGGTTCTATCACACCTTCACCATGGGTATTATGCCTTGCTTCAATCTCTTACCATCTTGATCCATGATCTCCACTTCAATTTCCCTAAATTCTTCCCACGGGTATCAACACATCTCTTTCCACAGCTTCTCGCGGTTAGCATATAATTCTTAATCTACACCATTTCTTCCGTAGCCTCTCGAATAGTTTCAGGTCCATTCAACTGACTTTTTCCTACTTCATTTCATCCAACTCGCGGTCTATATTTTCATCAACATAATTCTTCAAATGTCGCAGCTTCAAAGCTAATCAAGGTAAAAGTCGTGGTACAAAGATACTACCAATGGCATTTGTCGTTCTCAACAACTATCAAAATCAATCACACATGTTCGGAGTACGTTTTCCAACGTTCGAGTCGTCCTTTCACTTGGTTCATCATCTCATAAAAACAATCATCACAAAGAAAATCACACGGGTCGCACATCACCTCATAGAAAAACGTTCAAAATATAAAAGACGAAGTAATCAATACTAGTCGTACCAAATCACCTTATCACGATATTACATACATACAACCCTAGTTCGTCAAAAACGAATTCATTGATACGGAAATCATCCGACGTATACATAACTCTCTCGAAAACGTCACAATCCAACCAAATACAAAATCCATTATGAAACACATACCACCAAATTACGACATGTTTGCAACATGTTTAAAACATAGCCAAACCATGCCAAACCAATCCGTTCAATCAGTTAACACACGCTTGCTAATCAGCCAAGCCAAGATAAAACAAGAATATTGACATAATTCTCGGATGAGTCCAGTCAAAAGAAAATTGCAAGTTAAAGAAGGTTCAAGAGCTTGCTAGCTATGGATGTGATATGAGCTTAAACTCATATCCTTTTATCAACAAATAACCCTAAAACATGAAGCAAAATACCCATTTATCTTGTAAAAAGCAGTGTTATGTGGTATGTTTGTGTTTGTGTGATCTTATGTAGGTAAAAGGATACAATTTCAAGCAAACAAGGAAAATCAAGCTCAAATGGATGAAAAAGACAAAAGAGGATCAAAAGTGACAAGACTTTGAAGTTTAAGGACCTATCTTGACAAGTTGTGAAAGTTGAAGGACTAGAAGTGCAAATTATGAAAAGTCAAGATTCAAGTCAAACCTGGTCAAACTATCAAGTCAACTCAGTCAAAGGGCCATTTTGTACAAGTTTTGGAAGTTAAAGGACCAAAAATGACAAAGGAATGAAGATCCTAGCTTGAAATGGGAATCTGCCAAGTCAAGGGGCTTGTTTTGCCAAGTTTGGAAAATATTACAAGACATGATCCATGTGCATTAGCTCTAAACCAATCAGAAGCAAGGAAATAGTAAACATGGATCAAGCATTAAATACCCATTAACAGCCGCCACATTTATTACCATATCCAAACAGTTTCAATCCGTGTGACTTGTTTTAAGCCAACCAGAAAACGCCACGTGTCCATCTTCTTTAACAAAAATATTTCCAGGATCGGGATTTTGATAGAAGGCGTTTCATGAGAAGATCAAAACACCAAATTTGCTCGTTTTGAAGAGAGGAATACAATGGTGCAATCCAATTAACAAGTTATCCACTCAATCAAAAACCCCCAAATCAGTTCATAACCTTCAAAGAGGGATTTGCAGAATATTCCACGTGTCAAGCTATGATTGGATCTGCCACGTCACAAACCCCAACAGAATCTCCTCTCATGCCTATAAATAGCTAGGATGTACCTCATTTCTTATTGTAGCTTAATTTGGTAAAACACATAGTTAAATCTTTCCTTTCCATTTTTCCCTCACTTTTCCCCTAACTACTCAAGAGTCTGACAAACTCTTGAGTCAGTTAGTTAGTTAGTATCTTGTAACAACCTTTATAACAGAATTCCTTCAATAAATTTCAAATTTCCTTTTTCCCGCCAAAAGTGTTCTTATCATTCCAGTTCATTACCTGCTATTGTGTGATCATATTGTGGCTGTTTGATGTTTGTTATGATCATACATTGATCATAACTGACATTGGTGAAGATTTGTAGCTGTTTGTTCAGAATTCAGTTCATTCCTAGTTCTTTTGAAGATTTCATGGCAGTTTGATGAATTGTAGCTGTTTGATTGTTAATTTGAGTTGATTACTAGTGATAGGTGGTGGTATCACTAGTGCAAGAGAGCTCAGCGCTCCTCTTCTTCCCAAAGGACCTCTACAATAGGTTTCATAGCTCTTGTTTTATGTTCCTCTAAACAAGTCCTTGCATGTTCAATTTCCTAGTTAAACTTGATGGCTGCCTGATTTACTTGATAGTAGTTGATGTTTGAGTGATCTTGGTTCTTTTGAAGCTTATCTTGCCTTCTTGTTTACTGAATTGATAGCTTAAGTAGTTTCTGCTTATTTTCAGTCACTTTTTAGCATAACAGCTTAATTGAGTTCTAGTCTTGGTAATAGCTTAATTTCAGTCCTAATAGTTGTCATTTTAGTCATTAAATCTAGTTTGCTAAATTTCTTGAATCAGTTTAATCCAATTCCTAATAAGTCTTTGTAAAAATTTTGTTAAAATCAGATAAAGGAGTGTTTGGTAGTAGCTATTAAGTGGTTTTCAAGTGTTAAGATTTGGTGTTTAGGAGTTCATTTCTAGTCATTAGGAGTTAACAAGTAGTTTTCAGCTTTTTACAAGTCATAAAAATAGTCAAACAGGCAATTGGCCTTAAAATAGTTTGGGTCATCCTTGTTATCAGATTTGGTTTGGAAACTTGTCAATTTCAATTGCTGAATTCTCTTTCATTCCTTGATGAAATTTGCTCAAACTTGTTTCCAGACTTAGTTTACATCATAAACTTTCAGTCATTTCAAGGAAAATCTACAGTTTTAAGTAATAAGCTAGAAATAAGCTTTTTAGTCCATGAATGAGCATTTGTCATTCTCTGATGTAAAGCACCTACTGTTTTCTTGGTTCTCTTAATCCTCTTCACAAAAGTCTTAATTTTCTTTCACCAATCCATTTAGTTAGTATTGAATATGAAGTTTTGAAGTTTTGAGCTTTTTCATAAAAATTGGTCAAACTTGGTCAACATAAGCTCAAAAGAGCTTATTTCAGATTTCTCATTCATTATTGGATGAAAATGGTTCTAGTTTGATTTCCCGTTCTTGTAATCAAGTGCTTAATCAGTTTTGTAACAAAAATCAGGTTGTGACTGATTGGAATAAGCTGTAGCTTATTTTGTGCTTATTAATAAGCACTCAATTGCTTATTTTGGACTTTTAGCTTATTTCCTTGAACACACATAGCTTAAATGGGATTTTAAGAGTTTTGCAAGTGGTTTCAGCTTATTTGGTTGAGTATTAAGTTCAAACGAGCTTAATCTTGTTCTTGTCCCGTTTTTGGTTAAAAGTTTGGTTTAATTGCATTTTAGTCCTTACTTTTCATTCAGTTTTGTAAACTTGGCTAAACTTCCAAGTTATTAGGGTTTGCTAAAATTCAGTCCCTGGACTTTGAAGTTTGTTCAATTTCAGTTGTTAGTTTGTTAGTTTGTTACTATTTGGTTAGTTTGTTAAAGTTTTTACATAATTGGTCCTTTTAGTTAACTGTTTTGCATTAATAGTTCTTATAACTTTTAGAATTTACATTTCAAGCATTTACATTTCATAGAAATTACATTTTCAGTCCTTTTAGTTTCAAGTTTTGCATTTTTATATTTTACTTGAATAGAATTTGGTATTTGCAACTTGTTTTACGTATAAGTAGGTTTATATTTTTCATTTTTACATAGTGTTGTTTGAATTAGCAATAGATTACCAAGCAAGCTTGAACAACCAAGAACAATTATAAATCTGATTTTGATTGGACTTTCTATTGGTTAAGAACTGAGAAAACGAACTTGCATTATACTCATTTCAAATGGCGCCGCTGCCGGTTCTTTGACTACACGAGAGACTATCGATTGACGGTTTTCATTGGCATTTGGGATCCGTTCATTTGGTGAACGTTATTTTTACGTATCATAAATCAAAAACAACTAAAAAAAAATCAAAAATATAAAAATATATAAAAACTAAAAATTAACAAAACAATTCTTTTCCTAAAGAATTGACCAAAAAAATTAAAAAATCCAAAAAGCAATCTTTTTCCTAAGAGATTGCACCCAAAAATATATATTATTGTATTCTCTCGTTTTTTATGTACATATAGTATTTTCCTTTAAAAACTCATAAATACAAAAATATTTTCCATATATTATTATAAGTAAATACGTTTACGTATAAGAACAATCAATCTACATATCTTCCATAAGTATTGCCGAGGCAATAAACCGTGTTGAGGGGCGCTCCGGTCCTTGACACGCGTATCGATCAAACAAAATAAAGCAAGAATAGATAAATACTCTCAATAAGCAATAATTCGAAGAATACGAACATTTAAGTGAATAGAAAGGCGATGTGCTATAAAATGCCATCTAAGGGTCAATAGGTACTTAAGTGCTTCGCGCCACCTAACCCCCCGTTCACTTGGGAGTATTCTAAGAAGGAAAGCTTCATTGAGGGTCTTGCACCCAAAGTAGTAATACATATATTGTTATTTTCTTGTGGATATTTAATATCGAAACTCGAAGAGGATAATCTTATTCTTTTCAAAGTCACACGAGAGCTTCTCTCTCATTCCTCGTATTGAGTTGCATGCTCACTCGCGGGCGTGCACAAATACCGATTGGTGTACAACCTCTTCCTCCGAAAAGGAAGAAAAAGAGAAAGAGTAAGACTACCACCGTCCACCAAGCCGATCACGAGAATCGTGCTTTGTCACCACCACAAGGAGCCATGGCTATTGATAATCGTACTTTGTATGAACGTATGCAATCCAACATTCATGGATATGTTAGTGCCATTAAGATTCCCGACTTTCCCGCTAACACATTTGAGCTACATACATCTATGATCAATATGGTTTCTGCATCACCTTTCTTTGGGAAACAAAATGAGGATCCCCATGCTCACCTTAAGAGATTCCTTTCACTTTGCAACACCATTAAGCATAATGGGGTTCCACATGAGGTCATTAGATTGATGTTAGTGTCATTTTCCTTAGATGGGAGTGCTAAACATTGGTTAGACACCCAACCACCCGATAGTATCACCACATGGGATGATTTTACCACTAAGTTTTTGAACAAATTCTTTCCTCCACAAAAGACTATGGCTTTGAGGAATTTGATTATGGGCTTTACACAAAAACCTAGTCAATCCTTTGGTGATGCTTGGGAAGAGTATAGTGAGTTGTTGAGGCGATGCCCTAACCATGGAATGGATGATCTAGGCCAAATCAATACCTTCTACAATGGCCTTAAACCTCACCACCAAGATTCACTAAATTCTTCCGCGGGAGGGAGTATTCATTGCAAGACATACCATGAGGCTTTGAACATTATTGAGACTAAGGCAATGGTTCAAACAAACGATCCATTTGAAGAAAGAGTTCATGTTATCCAAAACACTTCTCAAACACCTTGTGAACTCCAAATTCTTCAAGAGATCCTTCAAACAGTCAAACAAGGACAAGAAATGACTCAAGGCATGATTCAAGATTTTAAGAGCATGACATTGAACAATTCCTCAAACAATGTGAATGCCATCACCATTTCTTGTGTTACTTGTGGAGGTCCCCACTCTTATGAACAATGTGACAAGGTGCAAGGGTATCAAGGGGAATGTTATGCTTATCAAGAGGAACACCGTGAACACTTCAAGCCTAACATCAATCCAAATAACCTTTCTTACAAATCCCAAAATTACCTTACTCCACCCGGCTTCCCACCCCAACCACCCACCCAAATTCCACAAAATCCTCCTCAAACTTTAGCAAGGAATCAAGGGCAAAGACAACCATACCAAGGAAATAATTACAAGGCACCCAATCAATTTCAACCTCAAGCTAATACCTTTTATCCACCACAACAAGGATTTAATCAACCACTTCCATTTATTCCCAATCAAGCATATGCTCCAATACCAAATCAAGCTTACCCTCAAAATCAAACTCAAGGATATGGGATGCAAGAGACTCATGAGTATGTTGACAAGAAAATGCGTGAAATTGAGAAGAGAATGAATGACCAAGTGAAACGTACAATGGAGGAACAAATCAATAGGGTTTTAGTGGCGGTAACTCAAAGACCACAAGGGGCTTTACCTTCTAACACACAAACAAACCCTAGGGCCAATGTTAATGCTATTACAACAAGGAGTGGTACAACAACAAAGGATCCTTCACCTCCTAAACCTACTATTGTTCAACCCACTTGTGCTCCTACTTGTGATAAGCCTTCTACTTCTACTCCACCTCCTCAAAGTGCTCCTATTCACTCAAACACACCTTCTCAACCACCTCATACTTCTCCTTTACTTTCCACACTTCCCAATGAAGAGTCTAACAAAGACAAATCTTCCACCACAACACCTATTCCACCTACACCCAAACCTACTCTTCCATACCCTTCAAGGTTGAAAAAGGACAAGTTAAAGAACAAAGATGACATCCAAGTCTCCAATTTCTTAAGGATGTTCAAGAAACTCAATATCAACATATCCTTTGCGGAAGCTCTTGCTTATATGCCAAAGTTTGCTAAGATGTTCAAGGATTTGCTCTCAAACAAAGAAAAATTGGTTGATTTGCCCAACACATCACTTAATGAAAATTGTTCCGCGGTGTTACTTAAAACCTTACCAACAAAACTTGGAGATCCGGGGCGCTTCTTGATACCTTGTAATTTTCCCGGTGTTGAAAATTGCATGGCTTTGGCGGATTTAGGGGCAAGCATAAATCTCATGCCTTTATCGGTTTGGAAACAACTCTCTCTTCCCGAGCTCACTCCCACTAGGATGACTCTTGAACTAGCCAACCGAACCATAGCTCACCCCGTAGGTATAGCGGAAGATGTGTTTGTAGGTGTGGATAAGTTTACCTTTCCGGCCGACTTTGTAGTGGTCGATTATGACATGGATCCTAGAGTGCCTTTGATTGTTGGTAGACCGTTTTTGAGAACGGGTCGTACCTTGATAGATGTGGCGGAAGGAGAATTAATTATGAGAGTAGAGGATGAGAAAGTGGTGTTTAAGTTAGGGAAAGTTTGTGATAGAAAAGAGGTTAAGGAGTCTAGACCTTGTGAGACGATTAACATTGTGGATGTGCTAGATGAAGTGTGTAATGAACACTTTCATGATGCTTGTAAAAATGCTAGTGATGAGATTCCACATGTTGAGACCGTGGCCTCAATTGCTCCCTCTTTAACACCTTTTGGAGAGAGTGATTTCCTCTTGGAGGAATTTGAGTCCAACTTTCTTGGTGATGATGATTCTCCCATTAATTGGGAAGAAGATATTCTTACAATCCAAAAGTTGCTCAATGAGGACCCTATTCCTTCCCCTATTCCACAAGAGATTACCATTGAGGAACCTTCCATAGTAAAACCTTCCATAGAGAGTCCACCTCCCATTGAACTTAAGGAACTTCCATCCCACTTAGAATATGCTTTCTTAGAAGGAAAAGACCAATTACCGGTGATTATTGCTAAGGAATTGAAAGAGGATGAGAAGGAGCAACTTATTGAAGTCCTTAAGAAACACAAGAAAGCCTTAGCATGGAAAATATCCGACATAAGGGGAATTGATCCACATTTTTGTACTCACAAGATCCTTATGGAGGATGATTATAAACCCGCCATTCAAAACCAAAGGAGAGTTAACCCAAAAATTCATGAGGTCATTAAAAAGGAAGTGATTAAACTCTTAGATGCGGGCATGATTTACCCCATTTCCGACTCTCCATGGGTTAGCCCGGTTCATTGTGTTCCAAAGAAGGGTGGAATCACCGTGGTGCCTAATGAGAACAATGAGCTTATTCCCACGAGACTTGTAACCGGTTGGAGAGTTTGCATTGATTATAGAAAACTCAATGAGGCAACTAGGAAAGACCATTTCCCGCTTCCCTTTATGGATCAAATGCTTGAACGCTTAGCGGGAAATGAGTACTATTGTTTTCTTGATGGCTTTTCGGGTTATTTTCAAATACCCATTGACCCTAAGGATCAAGAAAAGACCACATTCACTTGTCCATACGGTACATTTGCTTACAAGAGGATGCCTTTTGGCCTATGTAATGCACCGGGGACGTTTCAAAGGTGCATGATGGCGATTTTCCATGACATGATAGAGCAAACCATGGAGGTTTTTATGGATGACTTTTCCGTATTTGGGAACTCCTTTAGCTCTTGTCTCACCAATCTTGAGAGAATGCTTAAGCGTTGTGAGGAAACACGTTTGGTGCTTAATTGGGAGAAATGTCACTTTATGGTGAAAGAGGGAATTGTTTTAGGACACAAGATATCCAATAAGGGATTAGAAGTTGATCGAGCCAAAATTGATGTGATTGCTAAGCTTCCCCCACCCACCTCGGTTAAAGGTGTGAGGAGTTTCTTAGGTCATGCGGGTTTTTATAGGCGCTTTATACAAGATTTCTCTAAGATAGCTAGACCGATGACTCATCTCTTGGAGAAAGAGGCTCCTTTCATTTTTGACCAAGCTTGTTTAGAATCTTTTGAGACACTTAAGGAAAAATTGAAAAAGGCTCCCGTTTTGGTTTCTCCAAATTGGGAATTACCTTTTGAGCTTATGTGTGACGCTAGTGATTATGCGGTGGGGGCCGTTTTAGGACAAAGAGTTAATAAGCATTTCCAACCTATACACTATGCGAGTAAAACCATGACCGGTGCACAACTTCATTACACTACCACGGAAAAAGAGTTGCTTGCTATAGTATATGCTTTTGAGAAGTTTAGACCATACCTTGTGCTTTCCAAGACCATAGTGTATACGGATCACTCCGCTCTCAAGTATCTTATGACAAAACAAGATGCTAAGCCTAGGCTTTTGAGATGGGTTTTGTTGCTTCAAGAGTTTAAGATAGAGATTCGTGATAAAAAAGGGGCCGAGAATTTAGCGGCGGATCATTTGAGTAGACTTGAGCATCCTTTTCAAGGAGATTTCCCACATCAAGAAATCAATGAATCCTTTCCACTAGAGGAGCTCATGTCTATCTCTTCCCAAGAGGATGCCACACCTTGGTTTGCGGATATAGCAAACTATCTTATGGGCAATGTGCTTATTGAGGGTCTTACTTATCAACAAAAGAAAAAGTTTCTTAAGGAAGTTAAGTATTACTTTTGGGACGATCCATATCTTTTTAGGCAATGTGCGGACCAAATCATTAGACGGTGTGTAGATGGGCCCGAGGCATTTAAAATCTTAGAGGCATGTCATAAAGGACCTACGGGTGGACATTTTGGGCCTAACTACACCGCCAAGAAAGTCTTTGATTCGGGTTACTATTGGCCTTCCATTTACAAGGATGCTCAAGAGATGGTGAAATTTTGTGATGTTTGTCAAAGACAAGGAAAAATTACACAACGTGATGAGATGCCACAAAATTTTATCCAAGAGTGTGAGATATTTGATGTATGGGGAATAGATTTCATGGGACCTTTTCCATCCTCTAAGGGAAACAAGTATATACTTGTGGCGGTGGATTATGTGTCCAAGTGGGTGGAGGCTAAAGCCTTACCTACTAATGATGCTAGAGTGGTTGTAAAGTTCTTGAAACAATTGTTTGCTAGATTTGGTGTACCTCGGGCCATCATAAGTGATCGTGGTACGCACTTTTGTAATGATCAATTCACGAGAGTTATGAAGAAATATGGAGTGAATCATAGACTTTCTACCGCGTATCACCCTCAAACAAATGGTCAAACTGAGGTCACAAATCGTGGTTTAAAGAGAATTTTAGAGAGAACGGTGGGAGAGCATAGAGCTTCTTGGTCGGATAAGCTTGATGATGCTTTGTGGGCGTTTAGGACGGCTTTTAAGACACCAATTGGTTGTACTCCTTATAGGCTTGTCTATGGAAAAGCGTGCCACCTCCCATTTGAGTTAGAACATAAGGCATCTTGGGCTCTCAAGTGGTCTAACTTTGATTTAAACCAAGCCGGTTCACATAGGAAAGATCAAATCAATGAGATGGATGAGTTGAGAGCCAATGCCTATGAGAATTCTTTGCTTTACAAGGAAAAGACTAAGAAATTGCATGATGCTAAGATCAAGAATCGTGAGTTCAAAGTTGGAGAGCCGGTTCTCCTCTTTAACTCAAGATTGAAGCTTTTTGCGGGCAAACTTAAGTCGAGATGGTCCGGTCCATTCACTATTGCTCAAGTGTTTCCATATGGAACTCTTGAGTTGTCCCAACCCGATGGTCCAAATTTTAAAGTGAATGGTCACCGTGTTAAACATTACTTTGGGGAGGACATTTCCGTTGAAATGGTCCAAGAGGTCCCCATTTTCCCCATGAATTAATTCATTGAGGGACGAGTCGAGCTAGAGACTCATTAACTCAAGCATCGTATAACTAGGTTAGAGTGTTGTAGGTTAGAAATAAAGGCATAGATTTGGAGATAAGTGTAGGGGAGACCTTCTTTTGTCTTCATGATTGTTTGTAGGGTTGCTCACTCATCTCATGCTTTGGAGCTTATGGAGGAGGCCCTTGTATCCGGTTCACTTCGTTACTTTAGTGATTTTTCATTGACACCTTGTGCTTAAACATGATTTCACTAATAGTAGTCCTTTCCTTAACTTGGGTTAAGCAAAGTCTATTCATTGTCATAAGTGTAGGGGAAGTTTTTATACTTCCATGCTCTTAAACATTGAGGACAATGTTTAGCTTAAGTGTAGGGGAGACTTCTATCGAAGTGACCTTACCTAGACCATTGCCTTAACTTCATGATAATTGGGGAAAATTAATTTTTCAAACATTTTTCATATTTTTGATCTACTTTGGCCACCAAAAATATGCATTCATAATTTTTGCATCAATCATTTTTCATTTGCATAACACATTTGCATTGTATATATTTTTTTCTTTTATTTTGCATCAAAAATATATAAAAAGGAAAAATATAATAAAACATGGTTTTAACAAGTTTAGACTTCTTTGACATATTAGGCCCGCCATGGATATTTTGACTCAACCCGAGTTTGCTTATTTTAGCACTCTCTAGCTAGTATCCTTAACCATGTAGTCCTTCATTGGTCTATTAGGCTAAGCTTCCACCAATTTCATTCTTTGAAATTTTAAATTTGTGGAGAATGGGAAATGATAGAGTTGAAGCAAGTGTAAAAGGGCTAGATAGACTTCATGGCAATTACTTGTGGCTAAACCCTTCTCTTCTCTACCTCTATTTTCTTCGCTTGTATATAATTGTTAATAAATAATCAAGTACGGTTTTAATTGGTTTGTAATCTCTTATGCATTTTTGGCTAATCATTCATGGTTGATATGAGTACGTCTTAAGATTCTAAGTTAGCACGTTTTATGTGTACTAGACTTGTGTCATGCTCCATATTTAGCGGGTGTTTTTCCTTTTCTTCTTTGCAAATTTCTTTGTGAGGAATAAAGAAAAATAAGAGCGGCTTATGAAAAAAAAATGAGTGGCTAGAAAAAAAACAAGAAAAAGAAAAAAAAATAAATAAATAAAAAAAATAATGCAAGACTCCCAAGAGGGGCAGTGTGGTGTTAATTATAGTGACTATTGAGTTCCAATATTACCTTGACGGGTTGCGGGGATTCAATAGATTGCTCCAATCCAATATTACCTTGACGGGTTGCGGGGTTGAAGATCCAAAATCTCAAAAAGATGCGGATGTAAATTATTGCGTGAGTTTTATTTTTCTTTCCTTAGCGAGTGTGTAGTTACTTATGAAAGCATGACATGAGGATTTTACACATAAGGCGAATGACTTATTACTCTTAATACGGACTTGTATTAATTGTGAGCGGTTTTTCAAGTAATGGATGAGAAGATTACTTAGGATTAAAACCGTGCTTCCTTATTTTTGGATTTTACGTTTCTTATATTTCACACTTTAATAATGACAAATTTGCCCACAAGCAATTTGCTCAATTAATAACCGGTTCCACATTTAATTGTCATGAATAAGTTGATGCACTTTTTACTTGTGAATGCAATGATTCCATTTACTAGCTTGGTATGGGGAAAGTGAAACTTGAGGGTGATAAGTGTCCATGGTATCCAAGCCCTAATCCAAGTCATTGAGTTCTTTATGAGTTATTTCCATCAAAACCATTTCAAGAAAAACCAAAAAGATATAGATAGAATTGTATTTTGATTCATTGCATTATTAAAAGTCAAAATCATGCATCATCTAGTTTAGAGTAGTGTAGATGCATCTCATATGGCCAAGGTGGATTAATTATGAGGGAAATGTAAATTTTTAAGCCTTGAAATACAATATTGCATGAGGACATGGCAATGCTCAAGTGTAGGGGAATTTGATATGAGCTTAAACTCATATCCTTTTATCAACAAATAACCCTAAAACATGAAGCAAAATACCCATTTATCTTGTAAAAAGCAGTGTTATGTGGTATGTTTGTGTTTGTGTGATCTTATGTAGGTAAAAGGATACAATTTCAAGCAAACAAGGAAAAATCAAGCTCAAGTGGATGAAAAAGACAAAAGAGGATCAAAAGTGACAAGACTTTGAAGTTTAAGGACCTATCTTGACAAGTTGTGAAAGTTGAAGGACTAGAAGTGCAAATTATGAAAAGTCAAGATTCAAGTCAAACCTGGTCAAACTATCAAGTCAACTCAGTCAAAGGGCCATTTTGTACAAGTTTTGGAAGTTAAAGGACCAAAAATGACAAAGGAATGAAGATCCTAGCTTGAAATGGGAATCTGCCAAGTCAAGGGGCTTGTTTTGCCAAGTTTGGAAAATATTACAAGACATGATCCATGTGCATTAGCTCTAAACCAATCAGAAGCAAGGAAATAATAAACATGGATCAAGCATTAAATACCCATTAACAGCCGCCACATTTATTACCATATCCAAACAATTTCAATCCGTGTGACTTGTTTTAAGCCAACCAGAAAACGCCACGTGTCCATCTTCTTTAACAAAAATATTTCCAGGATCGAGATTTTGATAGAAGGCGTTTCATGAGAAGATCAAAACACCAAATTTGCTCGTTTTGAAGAGAGGAATACAATGGTGCAATCCAATTAACAAGTTATCCACTCAATCAAAAACCCCCCAATCAGTTCATAACCTTCAAAGAGGGATTTGCAGAATATTCCACGTGTCAAGCTATGATTGGATCTGCCACGTCACAAACCCCAACAGAATCTCCTCTCATGCCTATAAATAGCTAGGATGTACCTCATTTCTTATTGTAGCTTAATTTTGTAAAACACATAGTTAAATCTTTCCTTTCCATTTTCCCTCACTTTTCCCCTAACTACTCAAGAGTCTGACAAACTCTTGAGTCAGTTAGTTAGTTAGTATCTTGTAACAACCTTTATAACAGAATTCCTTCAATAAATTTCAAATTTCCTTTTTCCCGCCAAAAGTGTTCTTATCATTCCAGTTCATTACCTGCTATTGTGTGATCATATTGTGGCTGTTTGATGTTTGTTATGATCATACATTGATCATAACTGACATTGGTGAAGATTTGTAGCTGTTTGTTCAGAATTCAGTTCATTCCTAGTTCTTTTGAAGATTTCATGGCAGTTTGATGAATTGTAGCTGTTTGATTGTTAATTTGAGTTGATTACTAGTGATAGGTGGTGGTATCACTAGTGCAAGAGAGCTCAGCGCTCCTCTTCTTCCCAAAGGACCTCTACAATAGGTTTCATAGCTCTTGTTTTATGTTCCTCTAAACAAGTCCTTGCATGTTCAATTTCCTAGTTAAACTTGATGGCTGCCTGATTTACTTGATAGTAGTTGATGTTTGAGTGATCTTGGTTCTTTTGAAGCTTATCTTGCCTTCTTGTTTACTGAATTGATAGCTTAAGTAGTTTCTGCTTATTTTCAGTCACTTTTTAGCATAACAGCTTAATTGAGTTCTAGTCTTGGTAATAGCTTAATTTCAGTCCTAATAGTTGTCATTTTAGTCATTAAATCTAGTTTGCTAAATTTCTTGAATCAGTTTAATCCAATTCCTAATAAGTCTTTGTAAAAATTTTGTTAAAATCAGATAAAGGAGTGTTTGGTAGTAGCTATTAAGTGGTTTTCAAGTGTTAAGATTTGGTGTTTAGGAGTTCATTTCTAGTCATTAGGAGTTAACAAGTAGTTTTCAGCTTTTTACAAGTCATAAAAATAGTCAAACAGGCAATTGGCCTTAAAATAGTTTGGGTCATCCTTGTTATCAGATTTGGTTTGGAAACTTGTCAATTTCAATTGCTGAATTCTCTTTCATTCCTTGATGAAATTTGCTCAAACTTGTTTCCAGACTTAGTTTACATCATAAACTTTCAGTCATTTCAAGGAAAATCTACAGTTTTAAGTAATAAGCTAGAAATAAGCTTTTTAGTCCATGAATGAGCATTTGTCATTCTCTGATGTAAAGCACCTACTGTTTTCTTGGTTCTCTTAATCCTCTTCACAAAAGTCTTAATTTTCTTTCACCAATCCATTTAGTTAGTATTGAATATGAAGTTTTGAAGTTTTGAGCTTTTTCATAAAAATTGGTCAAACTTGGTCAACATAAGCTCAAAAGAGCTTATTTCAGATTTCTCATTCATTATTGGATGAAAATGGTTCTAGTTTGATTTCCCGTTCTTGTAATCAAGTGCTTAATCAGTTTTGTAACAAAAATCAGGTTGTGACTGATTGGAATAAGCTGTAGCTTATTTTGTGCTTATTAATAAGCACTCAATTGCTTATTTTGGACTTTTAGCTTATTTCCTTGAACACACATAGCTTAAATGGGATTTTAAGAGTTTTGCAAGTGGTTTCAGCTTATTTGGTTGAGTATTAAGTTCAAACGAGCTTAATCTTGTTCTTGTCCCGTTTTTGGTTAAAAGTTTGGTTTAATTGCATTTTAGTCCTTACTTTTCATTCAGTTTTGTAAACTTGGCTAAACTTCCAAGTTATTAGGGTTTGCTAAAATTCAGTCCCTGGACTTTGAAGTTTGTTCAATTTCAGTTGTTAGTTTGTTAGTTTGTTACTATTTGGTTAGTTTGTTAAAGTTTTTACATAATTGGTCCTTTTAGTTAACTGTTTTGCATTAATAGTTCTTATAACTTTTAGAATTTACATTTCAAGCATTTACATTTCATAGAAATTACATTTTCAGTCCTTTTAGTTTCAAGTTTTGCATTTTTATATTTTACTTGAATAGAATTTGGTATTTGCAACTTGTTTTACGTATAAGTAGGTTTATATTTTTCATTTTTACATAGTGTTGTTTGAATTAGCAATAGATTACCAAGCAAGCTTGAACAACCAAGAACAATTATAAATCTGATTTTGATTGGACTTTCTATTGGTTAAGAACTGAGAAAACGAACTTGCATTATACTCATTTCAGGATGCATATCCAAAAGAAATAAAATACTTACATGTGTCATCGTGGGGTGCTCACACACGGATCCATACCCAAAAGATACTACAAGAACACCATCTTACTTCCGTCCCAAACGTGGTCAAAATCTTAATAAATATCATCGTTCACAGTTAAAAAAAAATATATTACATGGCACTTGTTCTCCATGATCGGACTTCATTGGACAATGTCGTCTCAAGTTCTCACAACTTACGATCACTCGACCAGATTACTTACCACACAAATACATAAAAGGCAAGGGTTTACCACAAAAACATCAACTAGGGATATCTATCGTTTAACCATCGATAATCAAGGATGGTTGAGTCAAGCAAAGAGGATTCCTCACTTAAATAAGCGAAAACGACAATGGAATTGTCTTTCAATTACTGATGCACAGTTGGTAAACTTCAACAGTTTATCGCGTGTCGTTAAACATATCAAAAGAACAAGAAAGAAAATATATAAGGTACGATACATTTGATGTAGGAGAAGTCTTCGTCATTTCACTTAGAGTTATTCAAACTCGGTTTTCCTCTACTCTGGCAGTCTTCTATTCTTGTTTAAAATTTCTTCTCAGTGTCGGTACGAGCCCCTTTAGTATTACATCAACGCCCTAGCGATTCCGATGAAATTCACACGTTACACACAACTCATAGAAACATTTTCCAAAATTACTCGGTCGCAGTGACTTACTAAGTCAACGCCAAACAGAAGAAAAGATTTCAAAGAACACAAGAAAATTCAAAAATTTTCTTTAAAAATCAAAGAAAATACGATTACTTGCATAAGGATCCACCATTTTTAAAAACGTTCTCTTCCAAACATTCATCAAAAACACTACCGGTTTTTAAAGACGACCAATTTATTTGAATCTACATCGCCCTTCCAAAACTATGCATAACTAGCTAGATCATGCATACTTAAGGACCAAGCAACGACAATTAACAAAACAGGACTCTTCCCGAATTATGCATAGTTAGCTAAGCTGTGCATAATTGAGGATCGAATGACGACACAAACATTATTATTACATACCCAATATGACTATGGAAGTTTTCGACCTAGCCTTCAAAATAATTAAATCATTTGAAATGAAATTTGAAATGGGAAAATATTGCTACCATCGTTTTAAGAAACACATCAAACATTTTTCATCCACTTTGGAAACATACTTTTACTTTGCCTTTTTGTGAGGAAAATAAATAAATAATTAAATAAAGAAATCGACACCATTTGCATTTAGTTCACCAAAACATTTGACACACTCATACCTATTTTCACAATAGACTATTCACAAAATAACGGTAAGGTGGTTCATGATTAAAGATCATTGCAAGCACAACAAGTAATAAAATTAAGATCAATGAGATCGAACGAGGTAAACGAGCAATATTTTGCCAACGGAAATTAACTACATTAGAAATGAAAATACTTCAAATGTATGACAAAAGTCTCAGGATAATAACAGCGATCTACGAATACATGGAGTGAAAGTTGAATATCAACACAAGCGTCAAAAATAAAAATAAAAATAAAACAACGATCATAATTCCCATCGTCTCGAGTTGCACACACATTCCACGAAGTGTATACGGGAAGAGAAGAATAATCACTTGGTTAACTATAAACAATTTTCACCAGGAAGATCGAGTTCTTTCACCTCTACAATTTGGTAAAGCGGCTTCGCCTCCTCGCTTTTGTTAAATATAAATAAACAACCACTCTAATGAAGATTTATAGCATCATACAAGTAAATACATAATTTTAGGTTCCATTAACCGAAGGAAGAAAGTTGCAGCGTCCATGAACATGAAAAAATACACCGGGTGACATACCCTCATTTTCAAGTACTAGCGAAATAGTAGTTTTAAAATAAATATAACAATAAGGGTTTCATATCATGATAAATGTTAAAATGAACAATCACATGACGACTCATGTTTAGATACAGACTCACAAAATCAAAGAAGGGATGTCGGACGATCGAACCATCGTGACTCAAAACATTATATATACATCTTTATTAAATAATATACAAGTAGGCGTGTGTTGTGTAATCCAGTTGCGTATAATAATTAGTGTTACCTTATATATTGTGAAACCGAACATTTACACATTTTTAATTTGTGTTACACCATTAAAGAATTTATACCTTTCATTTTCCAATCTTTACAACGCTTTCATTTCTGGAAAAATTTCAATCTCTCGGAAATTATTAACATTAGTAGATGCGGTGACTCGGTTATCATAATTGACAAATCATTAGGTTTGAAAATCTCCATACTTGTGTCAAAACCTCATTAATGTTCATATCTTAAGTACCAAAAACATACGTAGTAAGAATTTTCCAAGTTTTACGTTTTTATTATTACGACTTATATTATCACAAATACACGTATCCAACATGACTCAAACTAGTCCAATTAACTCTTAAAATCAACCTTTGACTTTTATTACACACATGTTTTCCCCAAAACTGTTTTGTTAAATCATATTCGCGTAATTCGACTCAAATGATAAAGAGGTTTCACGTGGTATTATCTCGGATACTTACTGATTTTAGTCGAGACTTAAATCTCAATAATAATAATATAATAAACAATCAAAATGCTTATCTCAATAATTTTAAAATATATAAAATTCAACTTTTAATCCTTAGCCCATTATCAAATGATTTTAAAATTAACACATCTCGTCGCGGAATAAAACAAAAGATTTTTCAAACGATTTTAAACAAGCATCATCAAATTACACATATTGATTCTCTATAACGACAATTAAACAAACAAATGATTTCCAATGACGTTCCATCAATGTTTAAAATTTTATTTCAAGCATTATAATTTCATACTTAAAGTGTATATTCCGATTTTATCCCAGTTTATTTACTACAACGAGTGACGAGTTCTAGTTTACACCAATGCATACGTAAACATAACCTTATGTTTAAAATAAACCAATTTTTACAAAGTTTCTACCTCCAAAATGCATGTCCACATCTTCTACTCATGTTTTATATTACAAGATATGTCAAAAGTTTACTATATTGACCCGAGAATTAATTCATACCAAATTCGAAGCTACATATACTCAATAGTCATATCACAAATTTTATTATAAACTCCTTTCTCAAATTAATTTAAACAAATTCTTAACAAGTCCATCACAATCTTTTAGTATCAAATTTTAATATATGAAAACAAGGATTTTACGAGTAGTAATAATTACTTATTACGATTTACCAACCAAGGTTGAAGGAAAATAATTTCACAATGTCCGTTTATTCTCTACACGAATTTTACTTGTTTCAAAACACATCATACGTCATTTTTATCCGAAAGTTTCATTCACCAAATATTAAATATATAAAACACTTTATGTTTAAATCATTCAATCAACAAAGTTCGATGCTTACTTAACTTGCACAAATGCCGGACCTCATCATGTAAAATATTAACTTCAAAATAATGAAACAACAAAACAAAATGAAATAAATGGAACGAGAATACGTATGTCAACTAAATGTTGTTATCGGCCTCGGATGAGTCTCGAAATCGTACTCCACAAAATTAACACAAAAACCAACCAAATTCCAAGTTATCGCGCTTGATCACAACGCCAGTCTATTTTAAAACACATCTTTAAAATTCAAGTAGAATAGTAAACAACGAGTTAATGGCAACACGCCTCAACCACGTTTCATAATATACACACATGATTCGCCGCCCCAATGTACGCATCGTCGATTATACTTCGTCTATGTTATAGTTACGTGAACCAACATATCAAACCCATTAGGAATAAAGGAAATAAAGTAATACGTAAGTAAATTACGTTTCAAAAGAAAATGTCCAAAATGACACATCACGGTGCGATAACGACAATCGAGATCGACCTAGTCGATATAAAATATGTTACGAAGCATCATTTACGTATCTAGGATATCAAACGAGGTTCATATTCGGTTATTCGAACAATAAATTAATTATCAAGATTGATAATTAGCGGTAAGGCCGAATTCTCAACAAAACCGCATTTTAATGTACGATAATTACTCAAGGGCCATTGCTTCACGTGCAATGCCTTTAAATACCATAGTATATACATACTTATACATACAACCATTCCTACATACACGTAGGATTACAACGCGGTGTTGCCATGTAATGCAATGTAGCCCGTTATGCCAATTACATGCAACATATAAGATAATCTTACAAGAATTTGCAAATTACGATGATAAGTACTCAGCGTACAAAACAATATATCTCAATATATATCAAAGTATTTACTTACTAAATACTCGGGAATTCATATCAATTTTTGAGGGATACATCTAAAATATAAAGCAATGCTAAAGAATTCTTACCGGAGCCATGCAGGATAGTTGTGTGCTTGGACAATTTCTTACGACACCAAAAGTTATAGTTTAGGATTTTTCAAAATGACCTAGTTCTCTATAACTCATGGCTCTGATTACCAATCTGTAACACCCCCACAAATGCTATGCGCAGCGGAACTACAACATTTGGGTGCTACACAGTTATCATCGCACACAAGAGATATCAAACGACTCAAAAGACGTAAAAGTCTTGACATTATTTAAACATAGTTAAAATGTACAGGTCTACTGTTTTCCAAACCCCAAAAGAATACAATACAGAGTTTGCGTTTAGGTCCCCACTGAATTTCAACCCAAAAATACATTTTCATTCACATGACATAGTATAAAATTTTTAAGTGCAAAAAGGGGGGAAAACAAAGTAGACCGCCAAGCCACCACAACTTCCATCCTCGCATGCTCCGCTGCTATCAATCTTGGTTACCTGAAACACATGCTTAAAATCGTCAACACAAAGGTTGAGCGAATCTATAGGTTTATCAAATCATAAGTTGAACATAAGTATTAAAAACCAATCATGATCATTCAATAGCATTGTTGTACTCACAATCTATTACTCAAGGATATTACAATTGTGTTTAAGCTCATGACACTAATCCGTTAACTCAATCACCCGCGTAATAATTACCGGCGTGATTCAGATGAAACCAGTGCCCCTTCTAAAGGCATCAGTTGCAGTTATACCTTATCTCTCATACAAGATAATCTACCGCAGAACTTACTCAACGTACAGCTTCTCGGCTAGCATTGGGTCGTTAGCCCCGTAGTACTACAAATTGTATAAGCGGCTATTTCCCCCTACTCGAGGGCAGGAAAATAGTTAATTGTTCATTAATTTAGGGACTTTTGCAACTAGGTACTCAACACAATTTCGAGGCAACATTCGGGTCCAACAACCATTCATGACTTATGTTCATTTTCATTTAAATTAGCATGTATCCCCCTCGCGTGTAAAAATCATTTGAAATAAGTAAAGAGCGAGGCTATAGACTCACGTTGCGTAGTAGTAGTGGTTCTAGCGAAGACGTAACGAGAAATGTCACCGACGACGTGGATGCCCGGGAAAATCAAACACTTGACCTAAAAATCAAGGTACGTAAACCAAATCAATACTCCGCGTACATTATTGTACTAAACACACGCAAATGCAAACACACTCAATGCTTATGAAAACTCACGCCAAAGTCAAACAAGTAGTTGTTACTAGACTTATACCATTTATCAATGTTATTATAGTTACTATCCATTTTACGGTTTCGCTGATACTTACCAAAAGTACGGACTGTTTTACTATACTTAACCATTTTTATAAAATTTGAGAAAATTCTCAAAAATACTTTAAGACCTGTAGAATTCACATATTCAATCCCAACAAAAGTTTTCACTTCTACAACCCGTTACTCAACACTTTTCCAAAAACTACGTTTTTCGGACTGAAATTGCACTTTGACCAAGTCGGACTCATTTGACACATTTAAAATATACCATTTACCTCTACGACACCTAAGTCTAATAATAGACTCACATACACAGGTTTGAGACCAAAAATCAACTTTCGAACATTTACCAAACTCTATATATGGTCCCCGGGATTTGACCCAAAACCAAACACAAATTCAGATTGTGTTGATTCTCATCTCCCGGTACACGTATTTTCAAAATAACATATCTTTTGACTCGTTTGGAGTTAAAAGCTCTATCTTATACCGAAACGAGCGTCTCGACGACCACTACAACTATATCCTACAATCACAACCTGGACCAAAAATTAAAACCACGAAAATAGCCCTAAACAATCTGTTTGAAAATGACTCATTCAAAATCACTTTTCTTCTTGTTTTCAACCCATCCAAACATCACCTAAACCTAGATTAACCCCTCATACCCATTCCCAATCATCCAAACAGCCTATAACACTATAAAAATCGAATCCTCATCAAAACCTAAAGCCTAAATCATACATGCAATTGGTTTAATTCATTCAAAAACATCTAAAACACAATCCTAAACATGAACCCACAACACAAAACATCAAACTCATCAAACCACAACCAAACATACTTTGGCCGTGGGTTTGGGGTAGCCAAAACACCCAAGAAAACAGCCCCCCAATTCGTTTTATTGATGATTCAACATTATTAACACATGAATTAAACATGTGTACCATTTAATTAGATCAAAATCCATTTTTGAAAAATTATAAATTTTTGGAAAATTATAAATTTTTGGAAAAATCAAAGATGTTGCATGTGTGTTTTTAATGGATTAGATTACTTACAATGATGAAACAAGAGGTGGTATTTGATTGGATTTGTCAAAAATCAAGTTTTTGTGGCGGATCTAAGGTGGTGGTGGTGGTAGGCCGGCGGCCTAGAGAGAAAAAGGAAGAAGAAAGAAATTTTTGAAATGAAAATAATGAGGTGTGTGTGTAAAAATTTCCTTTTATAGGGTAGGGAGGGTAGGAAGTGTAATATTAGTTTTCTTTTGGCCTTTGTTGAAAAATAACTTTTAAAGATGGCAAAAATGGTACTTAGTAAGTTTTTACAAATTTACGAGAGTCGGGTTTCGTCCCGGCTACCTCAAAATACTTTTAAATGGTTCAAACGAACACAAAACGAATATACACATGGTTCCGACTCGACTTAACACGTAAATAAAATAAAATCTCGAAAAACTCAAATATCGATCAATCGATAGTAAAATATGAATTTTGGGGCATCCGTCGGTATCGTAGTCGTTATCGGTTCTTCTTAAATCGTCAAACGTTAAATTACGACCGTAAACGTTGGTTTCAACTTAAACCGTCAATTATATAGCAAACGAAATTTCTTAAAAATTTCAAAAATATACGTAAAATAGGATTAAATAAATAACGTTGGGCTCGGGATGTCACATCCACAAGTGAGCCACAACTTAAGAGAGATGCTCATACTGAACAGCTCTTGAGACAATAACTTAGCATCATACGGCACTTTCACGGGTGTTACAGGGTTCAACTCCTAGTGAAGGATGCAAGGCACACACCACATTCACCATGAAAATCCTGACTAAAAACATATAACTAGGATGCACCCATACGCCCCACATGATAATATAAATAAATGGCCATAACTATAAGGGACAGCACAAGAAATCACTCTATCGTGCGGAAGTCATATCACGGGTGCCTCCAGTTTATTGTTATGGTACCTCCATAACTAGATAAACTGGCATGCATGTATATAAAGCTCAGGCATTTAAAATAAAACATAAGCATTCAAAACATATAAAATAACAGGGTAAAACAGATGGTTCCAAACGAGGAATCCTAATCAAACATACGAAGGAATGTCCATACTGAAGGACGGAATATCCGTACCTTATGTACAGTAGTAAAGCTAGAATAGAAGTTGAACGATCTACTACGACTTCACGGATACTACATAAATAAGGGATGTGAATGAGTTATCTGATTACTGTGTGATTTACTGATTATGTGTGTCCTTAGCTTATTTTATATCTTCTTGTCATGTTTTACTGTTTTAAATGTTATCTTGTACTTATTCATGTTTTCATGTATTCTTGTATTACTATACTTGTAGTGTCATAATAAGTAACTTTCTAAAAATAGAAGGTTTTCGAAAACATAAAGCTTCCAAAAATAGAAAGTTTCCAAAAATAGTAAGTTTCATGAAATAGAAAGTTTCGAAAAATAGTAAGTTTCCAGAAATAGAAAGTTTCCTGAAATAAAATAAGCTTGATTATTAGTCCAAAATATAAGCTAGGGCTTATTAGTCACAAGTTATAAGTCATGATGATTTATTAGTAAACTCGATTAAATTAAATACTTAGGATAAAGTGATTATTAATTAATAATGAAACTACATGGTTTATAAATTAATAAAATATCATGGTTAATTTAATAAAACTTTACCTTATCTTAGTAATTAAATTAAAGCATGGTTTTTAATTTAATTAAGTCTAAATAAATACTTAGGTTAACTTCATGGTTAATTTAATAAATTAATATAACCTAAGTACATAGTTAATTTAATTATACATGTTCTTAAACTAATTAAATAAACTTAATAAAAAAGATAGTAAAATTAATAAGGTATTCATGTATTCTCGAGCCCTGAACGCGATCCTACCGAGACACTTATCTCAGTCGCACACAACAAACAACCAAACACCCTAAACACCACCAACAGCCGACGGCAAAGGCCTAGCTTTGCTGTCGGTTCCCACTGATCACTAAGACCTCCTCTTGGGGTGTAATAATTCCTACCGAGAGATATGAAGCTCTCGGTTCCACTGCCTGACGAACAACAGCCCTCGCTGCTGCCACTGGTTACAATAAAGCAGCCACCGATGTTGTGTGGCTTGCGGTTGGTTGAAGGAGACCACCACCAAAACCCAATAAGAGTGCGGTTGTTTGGAAAACTACCACCGAGACCTTCTTGGTCTCGGTTCCCGTGACAACCAAACCCAAATCTCGACTTGATTTTATTAGTTACAAGTTTTAATCATTCTTAAACATATGATCATTAATTAAAATGCTTGATTTCGTGAATTGAGAATTAATAAGTAAGGTTAAGGATTCCAAGTTTACCAAAGTATGATGATCAAGGATTCAAGAACACGAACAATAACCCGTAAACAATCAAACATAAAAACCAAAATCCTCACCTTTTTCCCTTGGTGTAGCCGGCGACACAAGGAGGACAAAGCTAGGGTTTTTGATAAAATTGTAAAAGTGGAATAATGAAAAATGATTAGTTAGTTTTCCCTGACATGTAATTAGTAAACGGCCCGGGCCAAAAACCCTTTCCTTCCCCTTTTGTTTCCGCGGCTAACACAAGCCTAAAAAACAAGTTCGTTTGATTTTTTGTGTATAATAATTATTGTACGTGTTCGTGGTTTAATGTGGTGTTTTATTTCTTATCTTGTTTAAATATTATACAAAATTATTTATCGTGTATTAAAAATATACAAAATGCTTGTATTAATGTTCATGATTCGTGTCATATGTTAATAAATATTAATTTTTTTAATTTAATCGTGATTTCATGCATTTAATGTTCTCTGTATTTTTATGCGGGTTTTATAGTTACTTAGTGAGATCTAGAAACTTAAGGCATTCAGAGGGGATGAAACATGTTTACAATGCAAAACGTTCTTTTGGCAATGTTAGTCCCTAAAATATCTAGAAATTTCAAATTGTTCGCCAAGTTACTATGTTGAATACATTCATTACTAGCAGAGCAGCTGATGTAATGGATCTATGTCAATATAGGTTCTGGTTTCAAGGAAAATAATATAGTTACTGTAGGTCCTCGTAATCCTTGGATTATCCTTGTGTTGTGATTATCTAAAGAGATAGAGAGATAGATGAAGATGTAGAGAGAGAAAGGCAGAGAGAGGTTGGAGAGAAAATGAAAGATTAGATTAAGTGTGTGAAAAGTGAATGACCAACCCCTCCTAACATGCTAGGAGGGGTATATATATAGCCCACCCTACATGTGGGCTATATAGACTATATGTTTACTAACTAGATCACGATCCCAATACATTAATATATCGTTGGAGCGACCGATCCTTCATAAACACGTAAAAACATATTTCCAACAATCTTCCCCTAAGGGAGGTCGCTCCAAGAGACAAAGTTCTAAATATTCTATATCTCGTGATCTATGCTAACTATGATGTGACCGAGACTTTATTGGGGAAAACGTATTTCCGACAATCTCCCCCTAAGGGAGGTCACATTTTTTTACAAAATCTTAAACCTAGCATCTATGCTTGAGTCTTCGATCTTGTTCTTTTGAATAGGCTTGATGTGATCTTTGACTTTAGTCTTGAGCATGTTTCCTTGCCTTGACCTTGTGCATTCATCACTTCTAATGTCCGTCTCTTCGTGACTTCATGTTCCACATACTTATACCTTTATAATTCTTGAAAGCTTCAGAGTTTGATACAGCGGAAGACTTGACTTTTAGGCTTTCTAGAATTGGATGAAGTATTAAGTGCATAAAGTATATGCATGCGGGGACGACTTCTTCTCGGATTCCGCCACGCCACCGTCTTCAAATGCCGCAACATAAGTAGACACGAACAGAATGGCTTTGAACATTTCATTCTAATTCGGTAGCATTTTACCTCCGGTCGGTGAAGACCGCTGGACGATATAAAATATCGTACTTGTGGCAGGTAGATTTAATTAAAAATCTCCTTGACAAGATTTCGCGGGTAAACCCGTTCTCTTTATTCGACTGTAACACCCCCAAATTTCGGGTCATATGCGGAAGCTCATATGGGGTGCTATTTCATAATACAACAGCTGAAGTAATATAAAACGACCCGAAAAGAATCTTTTTAAAAATAAACTTTCTATTGAAATAGCATCTGCTAAATCGTTCACAACATGGTCCCAAACATTTATTAAACAAGTACACAACATATTTTTATAATAAAAGTCATTGAACGATTTTTACAAAATGGTGAGCTTTAAACATCTTTTTTATTAAACCGCAAGCACCGAAATCCCTCCTTTGTCATTACATTCAAGGACCTGAGATAAAACATGCTAAAGCTTGTCAACAAAAGTTGAGTGAATCTATACAGTTTATAAATAAACATTACCGAACACTAATACGTTTTATAGCCATCAACCATAACAATGTGGATCAACAAAGTTATAAGGATTTATTATAAGCATCATGACATGAAACGTTTCCATAATATTTGCCCACCATACACCTCTCTAAGTGTATATTAAACTCTCACGCATGTATCCCCCTTGGGCCTCAAGTGTGCCCTAACAATAGCTAGTCGTTATAGGACGGGAGGAGGTCGGTCCTCCCGGATAGTACTATTCCATGTATAAGCGCCTACATAATTCGGTAGCTAACAATTCCTGATATAATTGGGACTTTCATTTAGCGAAATAACAAACCTATAATAATCATAACCATGGCATTAAACATTTATAGTTGTACCCTTCATTTTTAATAAATCAATTTCCAATAAATAGGGTTCTCACAACTTCTAGTTGCACCCATTAATGGGTTTGCCGCAACCTATAGTTGTACCATTTTGTTTTTAAGAAAACAATTTGCATGTTATCCCCCTCGCAAGTTCTAAAACAATTAAAGAATTTAAAAGCGAGGCTATAGACTCACTTGATATCCGTAGAGAATGTGAGATGAGTACGAGCTTCGGGCATAAACAAATGATTACCGAGACCTATACGTAAAGTAACGGGTCTTATGTTTACGTCGGTAACAAAACTCATATGTGTATTACATATTTCATTATTATGGTTATATCAAATTTTACTAGTCAGTTTAGCCAAAAAAAATAATTTTTTTATTGTAAGAACTTATTGAGTTCAATAAGCTCATTAAGCGCCATACCGAGTCCATTGATCATTATATGTGTTCTTATACTTTTATGACCAGACCTAAAACCACCATATAGTATACATTAAGTTTGGACTTAATGCCATGTCCAATAAGTCTATACTTACTTTTTGGGCCTAGTGAACCATTAAGACATATTATGTCCATTTTAGCTTATAAATGCATCTTATAATAAGTTTTCGGGTTCTAGGATTTTGTTTATCAAGATCATCAGTAAGTTAAGTCCATAAATTACTCAAGAAGTGGGTCCTACCACTTCGGGTTTTAGAGATGAAAATAATTTACGTAGTATTAAGTTCGAGTTTTGAACAAAAATAGTATAGTTTTCAAATTTTCATATTATAAAATTAGTCATATTTTGTAAACTATAACTAATCGGTATTATAAGTTTATATACTAGACTTCATATTTTAGTCATTTTCTCAGATTATAACTTATTATAATTCATAATTATACTTTTTGTAATAATATTTTTAATTTTTTTATATAGGTATTATCACCCACATTGGGACTGAAATTTCACCTTTAGTGTTTTGAGTACCATTTTCAAACCATTTTGAATTGGTAGACTATCCAATTGATCCAGAATTTACATGATTTTTGCTACGTCCTACAGTTTTTACTTTTTGGATAGTTCAGTTCGTAAGTATCACTTATTTACCCATCTTCACAGCAAGTTCAGATTTGACCTCTTTTGGTAAAATGAACATAACTCACTCATTATTAGGTTTCATTAAGAGTTATTGCTACCCAAATCAAAACAAAAGAAAGGACTACAATTCTATCTCATTTAATAATCCTATGAGTTCACTGATTTTTCTGGAAAAACATATTTATCACAGCCTACGAATTTGAATAATCATTTTACTTGTTTTATGCTTGGTTTAGCTTGATCCATAATAGATCTATCATGCATTACCATTATTATTAGTTGATAAATATGAGACATACATGTACATATACATACTGAAAATCAAAGGTAAGGATGGTAATAATTTCATGGTTACCAAAGCAAGATGAAGATTAGCTTACTAGTGACCAAAAACACAACAATGGAGATGAAGACCTTCAAAACCACTCTTGTCCTTCCCTTTGATCACCTTCGTACACTATCTCCAATACCCAAACAAGCTTAGTGAAAACCAAATCTACTTCAGCCCCAAATATATAGAAATCATCCTTGAAAAACCCCTCTTTAATGAATCAAAATGATTAGAACAACACTAGTTGGTAGTATGCACTAGTGTTCTAGTAGATTTGATCTTCACAAATTTATGGATTTTGTATTTTGTGTTGCTGTATTTTCGGCCAAGAACAGCCAAGAGAGAGTGTTTTGGTGTTTGACAAGTTAAAATAAATGTGTGTTAATGATAAGTTATTAAGTATAACTTGTGGCTAGTCAAAAGGCATCATACACATGTCTTAAGCCATCCTAAGCGACCAACCATGGGAGGAGGTGCCTCCCCTTGTAATCTCCGCCCCAATGGGGTTAGGAGATTGTGTTTTCTTGTCCCTCACATAATATAAGTTAGTGCTAGTTATATGCTTAGGGTTTATGTTAAAACCTCGATTTGCGCGAAGGCTTAAAACGTTAATTTTTCCCGTAATGGTAAAATAGTCCCAAAATATGAAAAATGAAACAAACATCATAGAATTACTTCTATGGCATTCTAATGATATAATTATCGAGGCCTAACGTAGAATTGCCGGTTCGTCGTAAGTTACGCGTTTACGCACTAGGGTTCCCGTTTTCTCGCAACTTCAAGTAAATTCTTTAAAAATGTAAAAAATATATATATATATAAAAAATATTAATAGAGAATAAATAATGACCTCAAATTTCCAGATTGTCACATCGACCGTCCAAAACTGACTGCGAACGTAAAGAGTGAATCATTTGGATAAATATATCCGCATGATTGAAGCCGTCAATTATGATTCCTGGAACAAGTTTGATTCATTAAAGAATCGCACCATCGTTGCTTTCCAGTTGTCACGAGCTTGATTTATATTGAATTTTGCAAGTTACCTACCAAGTGTTGTTTGAGGTTAACACTAGAAGGATTTCCACTCATCACCGTGAACACTAAGGTATCACTCTGAGTGTTCTGGCAAGATCACTAAGATATTGTGTAGAGGCCTGGAACGTGTTTAAAGTCAGTTAAGAATTAAACCACTGTTGCTTTCCAGTTATCACAAGTTTGATTCATAAAGAATCGCACAAGTCACCTACCATGAGCTTTATAATGTTCGCTCAAGAAGGATTTCCATCTTCATTGTAGATACTTTCGTACTACTCGGATGTTCAGGCAAGATCATGAAGATTTTGCGTAGGACTCTTAAAATCTTTCTTACTTTTCACAGTGTGTGAAGAAGCAAGGAAATATGGAAGTGTGTCCTAATGAGATATTCGATGATCTCAAATGGCTCTAGACTTTATCGTGCATTTTGAATTTTAGTGATCGGAGGCTGGAGAGGAGTGCCACCATTTCAATGCCAATTTATTCGGAGTGAATAAATCAATAGATAACGTGTTGTCTCCGTGTGATTAAAACAAATAACTTTTGAGAGATATCTGAGTTAGCTGGGATGGGTTGTGCATTGCATCACTGGGTCCATGATGTCTTATCTTCAATATCAAGCATCATTAAAAATGATCTCAATAGCATATGTATTGACCCGGTTTCTACATAAAGTTGTAAGGAGGGCTTCTTTCTTTACACCCTTTATCTTTACAATTCTTTTTCATTCTTCAACCCCTTCAATGCTTACCAGTACGTCATAACTAGCACCTTGTTGTGATTGTTCCAGTGCTAACTTAAGTACTTGGTCGGTATTCAGCTACGTTCACAATCATTCCTCAACTTTCCTAAGGACGACTATTTCTAGCTATGGAATGTACTTGGGAAGATTCCTCCGGTTTTGGAAGAATCATACGACTTAACCTATCCTACCATCCTTATGTCACCACAATCTTCATCGTCGTGAGATAAATGGGTTTAGGGTAAGTATATGTCACCATGAAAATCCATTTTGATATGCAAATCCGTTTTGATCCCCTTAACATATGCCACGATATTCGAAAACATTTCGCATATGTCAGGATGAGCCAGCACATTAAGTCAAACCATATGTGATAATTTCCCATATTAAATCACATTTTCTCCCCCATATTAAAAATATTAACCCAATCGATATTTTTATTATCAATTGATTTAATAGAATTTTAAGAAAATTTGGGAAGAAAAATGCAAATCCAATTATCTTCATGAATTACACAAGCTCCCCCTAAAATTAATGAGGGTGTACTTGAAACGTAAATTAAATACCTTTTAAACACAAGTGTAAGGTATTTATCACGTGCAAAGATCATATATGATAATGTATTCACAAGATTAGCGATTTATGAGGTTGGACCTGAATGATGGAGAACATCATATGATAGAAGCACATGGTTCTTGTTCACGAATGTTGGTTGCCTCATCACGTCTGAAGTTATCTCTTGACTCCATGTGTACGATTGATATCGTTGTCTTGACACCAACATGTGAACTTGGCACTTTCGGCATCAAAGATTCTGAATGCTGGACAATTGCTCCCCCTCAATTGTTGACCCGTGTTCTATTGAAAGAGTTGTAGTCGCCGTTTGAGTAGTCGCATCGTCGAGTATGTAGATATCAATTGTAAATTGCTACGGTTGGTTGAGATGATAACTTCATAAAAACAAGATTTCTCTTGTTTTAACAAATCAATGCACTAACACGTACATATATTCGTTTTAGATTGTGTTATTACATAAACACAATCCCTTACATGGTTATAAAGTAAACCATGCCCGAGAAAATTAATTCCCGTTGTTGAGTCAAAGCTTTCCGGTGAAATGCTTGACTTTAAAGTGAAAAGCGGCTTACTATCGAAAATAATAGCAAGCCATTTTGAGCATGTTTTAAAACGTTTGAACTTCTGCTCGAACTTTATTTACAACCTCGTGTCATTATTGAATGACATTTCTAGAATTGTAAATATTATCGATTCTAGAAGACATGCTCTTTTTATCAAAACATTTTTTGCACACACAATTTTGAAAGATTTAGAAAAAACCATTTGAGAAATTCTCGAAAAATTGTGTTCAAAGTTTTGAAAACCAATTACTTGAGCTTAAGATGTTGAATATCTTATAAAACGAGCTCAAGTCCGAGAAGTTGTAAACTTCCCGTTGTTAAGGAAAAGTTACCATCGGCGATAAACTTTCCTTTTATCTAAAGATCGAGTTCTAAGCTGACATTTACTTATAAGTCGTTTTCATGAGCTTGAAAAACTTTGAATGTATCAACGTAAAGCTCATGACAGAGAAAGATGAATTTCTCGTTGAGAAGAAAAGTTCTCTTATTTAAAAGATACACTTTCCTTGATGAGCTTAAAAACCTGGAATGTTTTACTACAAGTTCATGACCGAGAAAAATTAATTTCCCGTTATGAGGATAAGTTAACATTAAAGATAAGCTTTCCTAAAATTAAAGTCCGAGTTACAGTATGATATTTAACTGTAAGTCATTGTGCATGAGCTTTAAAAACTTCGAATGTTTTTAGTATAAGCTCATGCCCGAGAAAAATTAATTTCTCGTTGTAAGGATAAGTTTATCATGGGCGATAAACCTTCCTTTCTTTGATGAACGAGTTACAGTCTGTGATATGACTATAAGTCCTTTTACACGAGCTTAAAACCTTTGAATAGTTTTAACGGAAGCTCGTGTCCGAGAAAGTTTAATTTCTCGTTTTGAGGATAAGTCATCATCGGGATGAAGTTTCCTGTCTTTTGAGAGCGAGTTACAGTCTGTTATGTGACTGTAAGTCATTTTACACTGTAAGCTTAACCGGAAATCCCCTGAGACACTTGTTTCTTAGATATCAGCTTCTTTAGCAACCAAACTCTGAGAGTGTCCTTAATTGAATGGTATACAATGATTGGACCGCTTCGTTCTTTTGGAACATCCTCTTTGGTACCTTCATTTTCATTAGGAATTTGCATGCTTGGATATGGGTTAGCGATATCTATCTTAGAAGCAAGTGGGGGTTCACAGTTTTCTTTTCTTGTGCTAGAGGTGACCTGAGGAGATGATTCACTTGTCTTAGCTGGTAAACGTTTCCTTTTATAGAAAACCTTAAGTTCAGGCTTAAGTGATGTATCCTCCTTTTCAATTTCCTCCCTAGTAGTCTTAGTAGAATCGGAGACTATCCTAGTTAAAGGGCACTCGTTTCCTACAAGAGTGAAAGTTCTACCATTGGGGCGCCGCATTTTACCAACGGGTTTGATTTTAGCCACCCACTGGGATTTAAGTCTAGCACGGGAGTTCACCTCATAAAGTAATGTTTTGATACATGAATCATGATTGGCTCTAAAGACACATTTCCTACATGTTTTACAAGTAGCATATTTAATGTCCGAGTAAGATCTAGAATTCCTAGATAATTGATTGATGCTCCTAGGAAGTGACATGCTACGGTTAGCAGTGTTGGGTAAACTAGAAGGCATCTGACTAGGTTTGAAATTTCTATCTCTTACTTGTGTCTTTAGCTTAGCTTCCCTTAGACTGAATGTATAGCGAACATCATTTGAACGAGTTTGAGACGTGTTCTTTGGACTATGTCTAGGGAGACTAGAGGCAATCATGTGATTAGGTGTTGGAAAAGCTGTTTTAGTCACAATGGGCCTAGATAGTGGAGTGACTGGTCTAGAAAGATGAACCATATCAACTTGGGAGGCAAACCGCGGTCTCGAGGATTTTGGTCGCTCAGATCTAAATGCAGTCGGTTGTCTAACAGACTGAATTTGAGGCGGGTTCCCCAAGATTGATGATTTTTCAAGCTTAGTGTCCACACTAGTTCCTTTAGTTTTCCTTAATTCGTTTTTCAACGCAGCTATAGCAAAAACCTTTTCCTGAACCTGGGCCTTTAAATTCTTATTATCTTTCAGCTATTTATCTTGGGATGCCAACTTAGATTCTAGCAAAGTAATTTGTCTCACAAAATTATCTTTTTCAGCTTTAGAATCTTGAATTTTTTGATTTAATTTTCTTTCTAGAACAACGTTTGAATTTTCAAATTTTTCAAAATACTTTTCAAATTTTTCCGTTTTCTTCGAAAATTCAATTTTGGAATCCTCAAGAGCTTTAGATTGCTGAGCTAAAATCGTTTCAAGCTCTTTAATCTTGGAATCAGAAGCGGTTAGTGAAGCAGTCATAAAGCATTTATCATGATGTACTATAGCATTCTGAACAATTTCTCCCCCATTTTGACTCACATCGGATGAATCTGAAGTGGTAAAAATATCACCCTGTTCCATCCCATGTTTGTCATAATTAGGTTCGGAATGCGCAACATGCGGTAGTTCATCGGCATTCCTTTGTACCGCATTTGTAGACTCTTCGTCATATACGGGTATGGTGTCATCAATCCGTGAAATGTTTCTTGTATCATGCTTTCCTCCCGAATCCTTGCTCTTGCAATCTTTAGGCTCCAAGTTTTCAACCGTATGATCATTCTCCTCTTGCATCTGCATTGTAGATTATTGCACTCCATTGTCATACGCTTGCTGAAGTCGGGATCTTTCATAAATCGAAGACGAGACCGATGTCATTAATTTCAACAATGTACCTGATGAGATGGCATTTATACATGATCTCATCGTTCTTTTCGGGCTTTAAATGCATAAAAATGTCATAAAATACCATATATATGCTTGTGTTTGTTTACTTGTGTATTTTAGGTATGGATATCGTGAAAAAGACAAAAGATCACAAGTTACAAGGAAAAACGGACACGAGAAACGAAGCTGTACAAAGAACCGGGCCCTAATCATGAAATATTCAACAAATACCCTTGAAGATTTGAAGACAAACAAGATTGATACTCAAAGAATGAAGAAATGACACTTAAAACCCTTGTATATTAATAATTACAAGTTTGGTCCCTTAAGTTTGTCAAAATTGCAAAAAGGTCCTTCAACTTTGAAGAAATGGCAAGATTAGTCCCTCAACAAATCAAATTTGCCAATAATGGTCCCTCATGAAGATTAAGAAGCATTGAAGACCTTTGAAGATCAATAAAGTCCAAGATCAGCCCTTGAAATATCTCAAAATGGCAAAAACAACCCTTTGAAACCTTTTTCCAAAGTTTGGTGCCAAAAATGACAAAGTGTGAAAGTTATTAACAAGGGAAATACGTTTTTAGGGCTGAAAACCTTATATGCCAAAAATTTCAAAACACAAGGACTGAATGTGCACACTTTGAAACATTCAAACACAGAAGTGCGCCAAACACCTTTTTTCCCCCAAATACGGATCAAAAAGAGTTACTGTTTACCCTCTTCCCACCCAGATTTTTACTTCACTTAAACATGGGTAAAATGCAATTAACCTTGCACATGTGTGATTCACACATGCAGAAAGCTATCCCACGCACAAAACCTTCACCCCATTCACTATGGACCCCACCCCCAATTTCCCTTTCAACCAATCAGAACACGACTTGGTCCCCAAGCAAAGTGACGTGTCCCAAATCAACAGTTGTGGTTCATTGCGTCCTCCCAAAGCAAAAATAAACGATGGAGATCAAATTTGACACCTCATACCTCAAAACGCGTTAAGGGCTTATTTGGGAATTTCTTAGATTAGGGTTTACGTTTTCATTAGCCTAGAATGTTCTTAGAGTAGTATAAAAGGAGGATGAAGTCTGTTCATACCCCTTTGTTCCAGTTTTTCTTCAAAAACATTTTGTAATTCCTTTTGATTAAATATAAAACTTTGGTATTTGTTATTTAGCAATTTAATTCCTTTTTATGATTTTCTTAAAGTTGGTATAAGTTATTGAAGGAAAACTGAGTTCCACATTTATTTGGTTAAGTAATTTTGATTTTCAAAATTATTTAAAGGTTTTGAAAACTTGAATTTCTTGGTAAGAAATCTGTTTCAGGTTTTGATGTTAAGAGGTTTAAGTAATTGGTGATTAAGAGTGTTTTTAAAAACGTGCTTGATAAGGATTGAGAGCTTTTGGAAAAGTTTAAGAAAGAAAGAAAGAGAAAACAGACTATATACATATTGCTTGTATTATTGCTTTTTCTTTTTGATTTTCTTTAAACAGGTTGGAGATTTGTGTTGATTGAGTTCTGCATACACCCGGGTGTATAAGGAGGTGGATTTTCATCCACTAGAACCTTGGATGTAAGGTTCTAAGGTAAATCCTTTTTACCTTTTTGAAATTTTCAGAAAAGAGTACTTCATGTGATTTGTATGCTTAAGGTGTTATTTGTTAGTATAGCTGTTGGATTTGAGTTCTTAAGTGATGTTATGCATTATTTGAAGTTTTAGAATCAGTTTGATGGCTTTTGGAAGTGATTTTGTTTGAAAAATTAGTTTTCAAAGATTTTAAAGGGCTGTTTGGATAAGTGTTTTAGCAGGGTAGAAATTCTGATTTGTGATTTAAAAACGAGTTAGAGCAGTTGAAAAAGGTTAAGATGGGTTGCTTGCTAGTTGTAGTTTAGTTTGGATCAAGTTTTGAAGCAAAGTTGTGAGTTTAAAGTGAAAAGAATAGCATAAACCTGCATAACCACTAATCTGCTTGTTTTTCATGAAATTTTGGTGCTAGATCTTGTAATCTGTTAAGAACTAGGCTATTATAGGATTGCATTTGGTTTATGTGTTGATTGGTGAGCCTGTGTGCAAAATTTTGGGCTTGGGAAGTCATAAGTGTGCAAGTAAGTAGCTAAGTAAGCCACCAGACCTGCACAAAGACCTCAGCAACTCTCATTAGCTTTTATGTGCTTTGTTTGAGAATTTAGTGTGCAAGGTGTTTAATTTTTGCTTATTACTGACTCCTTGTGCTTCAAAGAGCACAAGGGTGCCCCCCTGTCCAACAATCATACACCAAACAAGGTATCCAAGCTCCTCTTGGTGCCTTTTGTCATCTGTCAAGAAAATACAAGAACACAAGCAACTGCTTGTGTTCAATATAAGAACTGCACACGTTTTCTATTTTTAATCTTGTTTAAATCTTGGCTAAAAGGTGTTGGATTGTGTTTTCTAGTCGCATAAGGGTGTCAGTTTGGATTGTAGAAAAGAAAGAAATAAAAAAAGAAAATTTTAACAAAAAGTCGCCCGCAAAAGGACTCGAACCCCCGACCTCTCGAAGGAGGAGTAAGGGGAACTACCGTTGATCTAGACGCTTTTTTACGTTTTAGTTTGTTTTCAAATGTTATTTAACCCCTTTTTCTTTCTAGCTTATTAATATAACCCGTAGCTTATTTACCCCTTTTCCAGCTTATTTGATTTGTGTTTTTGGCTTATTTGATTTTTCCTAGGACCTTTATAGACTTTAGGATTTTTCTAGCTAATTTTTATAATTTTCCCATTAATAAATTATTTTCTTTACATTTTTAATTAGCCGTATTTTATAAAATTATTAAAAAATAGAAAAAAGTAGTTTTTAAGTTAGGAAAAATAATTTTTAGCTTTTAAATCAATATTTTGAGGTTTACATCTAGTTTTGGTTTTATAAACTTTAATTTTTAATTTTATATTATTTTAAGGTTTTTTATAAACTTTAATAATTTTTATAAAATTATAAAAAAGGGTTTAGAAACTTTAATTTGCTTTTTTATCTTAGTTAGAATATTTTAAGATTTTAGAAATTTTTTAGAATTAATTTTATCAACTTTTTATTTTTTCCATTATTTTAATATTATTTTATTACTAAAAATAAAAAGTTTTATTTTTATTTCTTTATCATTAATTAGGACTTTTACCATTTTTAGAATAATTTTATAGCTTTTAGATTTATTTTTATAATTATTTTAAGTTTAATTAGTTTTTAATCATTTTAAATCATTTTTAGAGTTTTAAAAATAGTTTTAATAGCTTTTAATTTTTAGAAAATTACTTTTTAGTCTTCTAATAATATAAGTTAAGTAATTATTCAATAAAATCATATTTTAGACATTTTTATTAGTTGTATTTAATTTTAGGGCTTTAATTAGCATTTAAAATTAAATATTTAATTAATAAAAGGTTTTAAAATATCTTTGTTGGATTTTTATCTTTATTTATATTATTTTAGACTTCTTTTAAGCCTTTTTAACCTTTTATTTATTTTGTTTTTGGTTTTAGTAAATTTTTTATTTTGGTAGTTTTTCACGACTTTACGTTTACGTCTTTTACGTCGTAGTGTAATTTTAACGTAACCGTCTTTTCATCCTTTCATCCCCATTCTTCTCAATATTAATCTCAAATAATTACAAGTTAGAACACACACATATACCTCCTTGGGAAACAAACTTTCTCTCTTTTATTTGATTGGGTCATTAGTGTTGATTTTTCCTAAAATCATCACTCGATACTTACCGCTCATATACGTTCTTTTGTTCCACTAAACAAGAGACGTATATTTTTACACTACAATCATTTTGGCGCCGCTGCCGGGGAGGTGTGTTGTGCTTTAATTTGGAAGCTTTTGTTTTTGATATTATCCATAATAAGTATTTGTGTTAAGTGGAACTCCCTTAACACGTATTATCGATTTTCTTGGTTTTTCTTGTATAAATATTACTATATTGTATTAAGTATCACAATCAATATACAATATCTCCAAAAGTGTGAAAACACAACCTTAATTGGGATTTGATCTCCTAATTATTGTATTCGAATCTCAAACAAAAAGAAAAGGCAAAAATAGATAAATACTTTCGTGAAGCTCGATTTTGAAAAATACAAACTATAAGGTGGGTATAAGGCGGGTATTATAAAATATACCCTAAGGAAAAAGGCTCTTAAGTGCTTCGCGCCGCCTCGTTTCCCCGCTTGCTTGTGAGTATTTTGACATTGAAGGCTAATCGAGGGTTTTGCCGCCCAAAGTATTATTACGTATACTATATTTGCTTGGTTTTCTTTGTGATTAAACCCTCTTGAACAATTTGGTTTTCACCAAAGTTCTAAAGTCATTCGAAGGCGTTCACTCCACGTGATCGTTTTCATTCCTTTGAGGCTTCTTTAATCAAGAGTTTGATTCGAGGAGAGATTTTGTAGATTGTTGTCTACGAAGATACACCAAAATCCAAAAAAATTAAATATCATCAAAAACACAAAAAAAATTGAAAATTCACAAAACAACCAAAAAGAATCTTCTTTGCTCACCTCCCATTCTTCGTGAAGTTTATGATCACTCGTAATCAAGAAAAACGAGCTCGTAAACATCTTCAAAAGCAAGCAAATCAAGGATCGTTGATTGTAGAAGAACCTCCAATTGTTGAACCTATTATAGAACAAGAAGTCGTCATGGCTAATCGTACTATGATGGAGTTGCTACAAGCACCCACCGAGGGTTTTGGAGAGGCTATTGTGATTCTCGCCATCCTTGCGGAGAATTTCGAAATTAAGACGGGTTTAATGTCTATGTTGCAAGCAAATAAGTTTAGAGGTCACGAGAAAGACAACCCGCATTACCACATTAGGAATTTCAACCGTCTCACCGCCACTAGCAAATTTAAGGATGTTCCACATGACGCCATTAAGATGATGTTGTTTCCATACTCGTTGGATGGACCCGCAAAAATTTGGCTCGAGAAAGAACCGCCAAATTCGATTTTGACATGGGCCGACCTCGTTTCTAAGTTTGTGAACAAGTTTTTTCCACCATCTAAAACAACACACTTAAAAAATGAGATTTCACGATTTGTGCAACGTAATAATGAAAGTTTTTCAATGGCATGGGAACGATTTAAAGAGATGTTACATGAATGTCCACACCATGATTTCACGGAATTGCATCAAGTGGATACTTTTTATAATGGGCTTAATGATCATGAACGAGACTATTTGAATACCGCCGCGGGTGGTAATTTTTTGTGCAAGACGACAAATGAGGCTTTACAAATCATTGAAAATAGATCCAAGGTTTATAGCCCTCGTAACACACCGAGTGTTGCCAATATGGGTTCGTCATCTTCGTCACAATCGTCTCGTAGCATTAATGCCTTACATGATGAAGCTAATGAGGAAAATCGGTTTTTTGATAGATTTGCTAATCTAATGTCCCATTGGAAGGCTCAAGAAGCTTCCAATTCCGCTTCGGTTAAAGCGGTTGCTAAGAGTTGTTTATCTTGTGGGGGAGCTCATGATCTTTCCGAGTGCATTACCGCGGATGGTAACACTTCGAGTGCTTATGTAGCAACGGGAACTTACAACCAAAACGGCCAAGGTTCCCGCCAAAATCAAGCTCCACCCAATCAAAATACTAACAATTATCGAAACAACAACCAAGGTAATTACCAAGGCAACACACGCAATTACAACAAAGGGAATTATCAAAGTGGGAATGGACAAATCTCTAATCAAAATCAAAACCGTGATTTTCAAAACACTACACAAGGTTTTCAAAATGCTCACACGAAAAATTTGCAAGGAGAATTTTTGGATTATGCAAAAGCAAATGATGCTAAATTTGATAATATGCAACGTGAGATGATTAGCTTAAGATCTGAGTTGAAAAACGAGCTTAAAAATGAACTTGCTAATGAACTTAAAACTCATGCAAACAAAATGGAAGGAAATGTCCAACGTCTTCAACAAAACCAACAAAAGATGGAATTAGGACAACATGAGATTAAGCAAGAGTTATTAAAAGTGGATGCTAGGCAATCAAAATTTGAGGACCGAATGGCTAAGATGTTTGAAGCTATCATGTGTAAGCCCTCTTCTTCGGGTGGTCTTCCTAGTGATACCATTGCAAACCCGAAGGGAGAAATGAAGGTTATTACTACACGAAGTGGTAAAACTTTCAAGGAACCAATCTCTCGTCCAAGTACTTCTACGGAGAAGGAAATCGAGAAAGAACCCGAGGTGATGGTCGAAAAGGAGCATATTACAATCCCACGAAGTACCGCTCAAACCACACCTACGGTTGAACCAATACCAATTGTGGAACCCGAGTCTCCAAGGTCGTTGCCTAATGACCAACCCACACCACCTTTACCTTACCCTTCAAGACGTAACAAAGAGAAAGCACAAGAACGGAACAATTATCAATTTGAGCTATTTATGAAAATGTTTCGTGACTTGCATTTTAACATAAGTTTTGCCGATGCTTTAATCATGATGCCTCGATTCGCCGCAAACTTCAAAAGTATGCTAAACAACAAAGAGAAGTTACAACAATCGTCTAGTTGTTCATCGGTTTTTCTAAGCCGCATACCACAAAAAGTCGGTGATCCCGGTAAATTTTTGATTCCGTGTGCTATTCAAGATATGGAGGAATGCTACGCCTTGGCCGATCTTGGTGCTAGTATTAATTTAATGCCTCTTGAGATTTTCAAATCGATTTCGCTTCCGGCTCTTACTCCTTCGAACATGTCCATCGAGATGGCCGATCATTCTACGATTATGGCATGTGGAGTAGCCGAGGACGTTTTCGTTAAAGTCGGAAAGTTTTACTATCCCGTTGACTTTATCGTTGTAGACATTCCTATCGATCGAAAAGTTCCTCTCATTTTGGGTCGCTCATTTTTGGATACATCAAGAGCACTTATCGATGTTCATGCTCGAAAAATCACCCTTCGTTTCAATGAAGAAGAACTTGTCATCAATGCAACACAAAACTCCAATCTTTCTCATGTCTATTCTATTGCTACTTTAAACCATGGTGACTCAACCAATGTCGTTTGCAAAGAATTTTCACCAAGAGTTTTAGGAAATGTCTCCAAAAACAATTTACCATTTCCTCCGCCGGTGGAGGTTATGAGTGTAAAGCCTACAAAGAAGAAACCATCAATACTTGAATCGAAAAATCCTTCGCCTCACCACGAACATTCATTCTTGAAAAGTGTTGATAAGTTGCCGGTTTCTACGAAAGATCTTTCGGATGATGAATATGTAGACCCCGATGGGGAGGTTTTCTTCGTCGATAAACGTTTTGAGAACTTGCCACCACCAAAACCAAAACGGTTTCAAAATGTGAGAATTTTTAGTGTAACTAACATCGTCTTAGAAACACCGAATATTTTCGACATAATCAAAAAGGGTTTTCATAAGGAGGGTTGAAAAGATAAAAAAGGAAAAGATCTTAAATGTGATTTAATTGATTTTTCTACAAGTCTAACTCCGTCATCACCACGTGTTTTGAGTGCTACAAGCTCGTCTACTCCTTTTGACGATGATTTGTGTGGTTCTAGTATGGGGGAAGCCCCTTATGTTCCCTCATCCTTGTCCACCGAGGACGAGATATTCGATCCCGGAATTTCATATAAAGGGAAATCTCGGTCTTCCACCGATGCAATAAATGGAAAATCTTTATATTTGCTTGGTGCGAGTCTACCTCGAGTAGCTCAAACGTTTGTCTTACCAATTGTCTCACCCTTCTACTTCTCATCTCTTTTATTCAAACTCTTCGAGTTTATGGCACATGTTGAAGTGGCGTTAAATTGTTTTTCCAAGAAAAATGAGAACGCCATTTTCGACCCCGGTATTTTGCATCATCTAAGGACTTAGTCCTTAGTACCGGTTGCTTTTTGGGCCTTGTTTATCATGTAAGCCCCACCAAAAATTGACCACACCATGATTTTCCCTAAATATTCACATTTTAAGGGGATCGAGTCGAGCTCATGACTCGGTAATCAAAAAAGAGGTGCCTCGTGGGGGAGATCCCATGCTTATCTTTATGCTCACTATTCACTAATAAGGGGACTTGTACCCTTCCAACTCGTTGTCTCGTGGTTGTTTGTGATTGTGTTATCTAGATCATTATCATCATCTGTGATTGAAGACTCTCGTGTTCGTTTACGTGAGCCTCCATCGTTCGTTTGAAGAAGTTTTTCACGATTCCATGACATATCCTTTATTGTTCTAACAATTATCTTTTAGCATAATTAATAAACGGCTTTAGATATATTGTTGATCACCCTTCCCATGCTAGATCCTAAGCATTCGATTCTTCCTCTCTAGTATGGGGGTGCTCCACCTTTAGACTCGAAACATTGAGGACAATGTTTACTTTTAGTATGGGGGGGTGAATAGGTACTTGCTTTGCTACGCCCTCACGTTTTCCAACTTTCAATGTTTTGTTTTGCTAATAAGGCTAAAAATGGCCAAATTTAAAAATTTTTCTTAGTTTTCATAAGTGTTTTTAAGACACGAATGTATATTTTCCGATGGGTAGAATAAGAGTTAATTTTTGACTTGATGGGCATTTGGAGCCATTTACATTCCTTAACTCGCTCAATTCATGTTTTGCTAGACTTTTATATAGGGAGCTTTAAAACGCGAAAGTCTTAATTCATTCGGGTTAAGAACAAGAACTTTTCGCAAGTTCCTATAATTGATTCTAGAAAGTCACTTATCAAGGGAACTATAAAACGCATTCTCTAAACTTGAAAAAGTCCAAGAAAGTGCAAGATCCTATAGGTGGCTTGAAAACCCAAAACTTTGATTTGATATAGTCTTAATGAAAGCTAATCCAAATTTGGCTTAATTTTGACTTGCATGGCTAAGTATTCACGAGTCTCTTTAATTAGAGGTCTTTATATAGTGAAGAACGAGAAATGATAGAGTTAGACAAGTGATCATGCTAAACGTAGAACATGAAGATGTTCTTTCAAAAACTCATATGTTTTTAATTGTGGCTTTTTCTTCCCATAAGATCAATGCATTAGGATTAAATCATAATTGCAATAAGTAAGGTCGTACGATTTGAAAGGTTACTTAGCCTCTAGCGCAAGATCGTTTAAAAGTTGCTCGGGGTTGAATAGAGTTCATAGCCAAGGCATAACTTATTGAAGCGGGACGCGAAGATTGGCGATTATCCAAAAAGGCCCTAACAAGGCATGAGGAGCTCTATTTTTGCTAAAGATCCAAAGATGATGTGAAGTATCATTATTCCTAAATCAATATGAAGGATCGAGACACACGACGAGAAGCAATTACTCCCCTAAAGAATGGAGAAAGTCTATCCAAAAAGACCCTAACAAGGTATGAGGATAAATATATCCAAGTCCGAAAAGGAGGCGGATCGTTGTATATCAAAATCCAAAGTAAAGATTGAAGAAAAATGATGAAGTCGTGGTCCTATATGAAGAATCTCTCAAAAACGTCAAGTGAAGAAATTCCAAAATATGAAGAGAAGACCATAATTTCAAGAACGTCTTCCCAAGATTTGAAGTATGAAGTACATGCCAAATATCGGTCTGAGAAAGGTCTCAAATCGTGAAACGAGTTATGCCAAGATATGAACTTAAGGAGATACACGAGAAGCCGTTTTAAAAGATTTTGTCCTTCGGCTAACTATTGATCAAATCGTGCTACTTTGCTTTCGGACTAATAACTACTCAAATAAGTTAATATGAATCACTTGTGATCCATGACAAATAGATAAAAAATGCTAGTAACCCATTTCCTTTTATAATAACTAGGATTGCGGGGAGAAAAAGTATTACACAATTTGGACGTATGAGTAGTGTTAGCATTGTGACTTGTACCAACAATGATCTTGTTTTTACACTTAGCATGGAATGTATGACAATCAAGGATGACGAAGTTTACTCTAAGGGACATTAACTTGTTTCTATTCTTTGACCCTAAAAGTCACCTTTTGGTGATGAAAATCATACATTATGTCTTTACACATTCTCGTAGTATGTTGCAAGTCTTTTACTCTTCAATAAAGGTTAATAAAATTGAATTTTGGTGATGCTTAGATACTTTATTCTAGCATTGCGTGAGGGCACGACAATGGCTTAGTATGGGGGAGTGATGAGATGGCATTTATACATGATCTCATCGTTCTTTTCGGGCTTTAAATGCATAAAAATGTCATAAAATACCATATATATGCTTGTGTTTGTTTACTTGTGTATTTTAGGTATGGATATCGTGAAAAAGACAAAAGATCACAAGTTACAAGGAAAAACGGACACGAGAAACGAAGCCGTACAAAGAACCGGGCCCTAATCATGAAATATTCAACAAATACCCTTGAAGATTTGAAGACAAACAAGATTGATCCTCAAAGAATGAAGAAATGACACTTAAAACCCTTGTATATTAATAATTACAAGTTTGGTCCCTTAAGTTTGTCAAAATTGCAAAAAGGTCCTTCAACTTTGAAGAAATGGCAAGATTAGTCCCTCAACAAATCAAAATTTCCAATAATGGTCCCTCATGAAGATTAAGAAGCATTGAAGACCTTTGAAGATCAATAAAGTCCAAGATCAGCCCTTGAAATATCTCAAAATGGCAAAAACAACCCTTTGAAACCTTTTTCCAAAGTTTGGTGCCAAAAATGACAAAGTGTGAAAGTTATTAACAAGGGAAATACGTTTTTAGGGATGAAAACCTTATATGCCAAAAATTTCAAAACACAAGGACTGAATGTGCACACTTTGAAACATTCAAACACAGAAGTGCGCCAAACACCTTTTTTCCCCCAAATACGGATCAAAAAGAGTTACTGTTTACCCTCTTCCCACCCAGATTATTACTTCACTTAAACATGGGTAAAATGCAATTAACCTTGCACATGTGTGATTCACACATGCAGAAAGCTATCCCACGCATAAAACCTTCACCCCATTCACTATGGACCCCACCCCCAATTTCCCTTTCAACCAATCAGAACACGACTTGGTCCCCAAGCAAAGTGACGTGTCCCAAATCAACAGTTGTGGTTCATTGCGTCCTCCCAAAGCAAAAATAAACGATGGAGATCAAATTTGACACCTCATACCTCAAAAAGCGTTAAGGGCTTATTTGGGAATTTCTTAGATTAGGGTTTACGTTTTCATTAGCCTAGAATGTTCTTAGAGTAGTATAAAAGGAGGATGAAGTCTGTTCATACCCCTTTGTTCCAGTTTTTCTTCAAAAAAATTTTGTAATTCCTTTTGATTAAATATAAAAGTTTGGTATTTGTTATTTAGCAATTTAATTCCTTTTTATGATTTTCTTAAAGTTGGTATAAGTTATTGAAGGAAAACTGAGTTCCACATTTATTTGGTTAAGTAATTTTGATTTTCAAAATTATTTAAAGGTTTTGAAAACTTGAATTTCTTGGTAAGAAATCTGTTTCAGGTTTTGGTGTTAAGAGGTTTAAGTAATTGGTGATTAAGAGTGTTTTTAAAAACGTGATTGATAAGGATTGAGAGCTTTTGGAAAAGTTTAAGAAAGAAAGAAAGAGAAAACAGACTATATACATATTGCTTGTATTATTGCTTTTTCTTTTTGATTTTCTTTAAACAGGTTGGAGATTTGTGTTGATTGAGTTCTGCATACACCCGGGTGTATAAGGAGGTGGATTTTCATCCACTAGAACCTTGGATGTAAGGTTCTAAGGTAAATCCTTTTTACCTTTTTGAAATTTTCAGAAAAGAGTACTTCATGTGATTTGTATGCTTAAGGTGTTATTTGTTAGTATAACTGTTGGATTTGAGTTCTTAAGTGATGTTATGCATGATTTGAAGTTTTAGAATCAGTTTGATGGCTTTTGGAAGTGATTTTGTTTGAAAAATTAGTTTTCAAAGATTTTAAAGGGCTGTTTGGATAAGTGTTTTAGCAGGGTAGAAATTCTGATTTGTGATTTAAAAACGAGTTAGAGCAGTTGAAAAAGGTTAAGATAGGTTGCTTGCTAGTTGTAGTTTAGTTTGGATCAAGTTTTGAAGCAAAGTTGTGAGTTTAAAGTGAAAAGAATAGCATAAACCTGCATAACCACTAATCTGCTTGTTTTTCATGAAATTTTGGTGCTAGATCTTGTAATATGTTAAGAACTAGGCTATTATAGGATTGCATTTGGTTTATGTGTTGATTGGTGAGCCTGTGTGCAAAATTTTGGGCTTGGGAAGTCATAAGTGTGAAAGTAAGTAGCTAAGTAAGCCACCAGACCTGTACAAAGACCTCAGCAACTCTCATTAGCTTTTGTGTGCTTTGTTTGAGAATTTAGTGTGCAAGGTGTTTAATTTTTGCTTATTACTGACTCCTTGTGCTTCAAAGAGCACAAGGGTGCCCCCCTGTCCAACAATCATACACCAAACAAGGTATCCAAGCTCCTCTTGGTGCCTTTTGTCATCTGTCAAGAAAATACAAGAACACAAGCAACTGCTAAAAGGTGTTGGATTGTGTTTTCTAGTCACATAAGGGTGTCAGTTTGGATTGTAGAAAAGAAAGAAATAAAAAAAGAAAATTTAAACAAAAAGTCGCCCGCAACAGGACTCGAACCCCCGACCTCTCGAAGGAGGAGTAAGGGGAACTACCGTTGATCTAGACGCTTTTTTACGTTTTAGTTTGTTTTCAAACGTTATTTAACCCCTTTTTCTTTCTAGCTTATTAATATAAGCCGTAGCTTATTTACCCCTTTTCCAGCTTATTTGATTTGTGTTTTTGGCTTATTTGATTTTTCCTAGGACCTTTATAGACTTTAGGATTTTTCTAGCTAATTTTTATAATTTTCCCATTAATAAATTATTTTCTTTACATTTTTATTTAGCCGTATTTTATAAAATCATTAAAAAATAGAAAAAAGTAGTTTTTAAGTTAGGAAAAATAATTTTTAGCTTTTAAATCAATATTTTGAGGTTTACATCTAGTTTTGGTTTTATAAACTTTAATTTTTAATTTTATATTATTTTAAGGTTTTTTATAAACTTTAATAATTTTTATAAAATTATAAAAAAGGGTTTAGAAACTTTAATTTGCTTTTTTATCTTAGTTAGAATATTTTAAGATTTTAGAAATTTTTTAGAATTAATTTTATCAACTTTTTATTTTTTCCATTATTTTAATATTATTTTATTACTAAAAATAAAAAGTTTTATTTTTATTTCTTTTTCATTTTTCCTAGGTTCTTTATCATTAATTAGGACTTTTACCATTTTTAGAATAATTTTATAGCTTTTAGATTTATTTTTATAATTATTTTAAGTTTAATTAGTTTTTAATCATTTTAAATCATTTTTAGAGTTTTAAAAATAGTTTTAATAGCTTTTAATTTTTAGAAAATTACTTTTTAGTCTTCTAATAATATAAGTTAAGTAATTATTCAATAAAATCATATTTTAGACATTTTTATTAGTTGTATTTAATTTTAGGGCTTTAATTAGCATTTAAAATTAAATATTTAATTAATAAAAGGTTTTAAAATATCTTTGTTGGATTTTTATCTTTATTTATATTATTTTAGACTTCTTTTTAGCCTTTTTAACCTTTTATTTATTTTGTTTTTGGTTTTAGTAAATTTTTTATTTTGGTAGTTTTTCACGACTTTACGTTTACGTCTTTTACGTCGTAGTGTAATTTTAACGTAACCGTCTTTTCATCCTTTCATCCCCATTCTTCTCAATATTAATCTCAAATAATTACAAGTTAGAACACACACATATACCTCCTTGGGAAACGAACTTTCTCTCTTTTATTTGATTGGGTCATTAGTGTTGATTTTTCCTAAAATCATCACTCGATACTTACCGCTCATATACGTTCTTTTGTTCCACTAAACAAGAGACGTATATTTTTACACTACAATCAGTACCACGGAACTCTTTAATCTCCGTTTGTGTGTACTGAATAAATAATTGACATATCCCTGAATTGTTAGACTTAAAAATGTTGAATTTGAGGAAGTGCGTAAGTTGTGTCACTAGAGCTTGATATGCAGATGCCGATGCAGAGGGATTAAAGTCTTCTTTGTGAAGTTGCTCAGCTAGTTGGTTCAAGTTGAGGAATATTGAATCGATGAATATATAACGATCTTGACCGAAGAGTGTCAGAAATTCGCTTTCTCCTTGAAACCAAGAAATGGTCACTAGATGAAACTGGAGTAGTCGAAAAGACGTTATACCACTTTCTCTAGCTGTGTTTTGCCTGAGATGCAATTCTCCCTCTTGAGATGTTGAATTAAACGATTCCATTGAAAATCGATGATATATAAAGGTAAAGATTACTTGTCGATCGATCAATGAAAGAAGGTTAATGAGTTTGTCCTTGTCGATTAAATTCCTTGAGTATTGAAGAAAATTGATTGAATCCCCTAAATAATTGTTCTCAATAAACCAAAAAATTCCAAGACAAAATTACACACGTTTTTTAAAAATGTTAGATCGCAACACTGGATCGTAGTGGAGATCGTAACCTTAGATCGTGACGAGTGATCGTACCCTACTATCGCATCCAATGATCGTATCCAATGATCGTATTTAAAAATTTTCATAAATACGTAAAAACGTATTTCCAACAGTTACTTTATTTACCGGGATCATTTTATTTTTTGAAAGTATTATAGAAAATACTAATTTTGAACTTATTTTTGTAGAAATGGCTCAAACCGACAATAATGCTTTAATTTTGGCGTTTAAAACTTTCTTTGATCGTCCAAAACTTACTGACCCAAACTTTAATGATTGGTATCACTCCCTGAGAATTGTCTTGAGGATAGCAGGTACTATTGATTACTTGTCCACGACCGTTTCGACCGACCTTGCTGAAGGGGCTTCTAATGCAAAAAGGCTCACTTACAACACTGAAAATAAGAAGCACACTGATGTGGCTTGCTTAATGCTTGGGAAAATGGTACCTTCTCTTCAAAAGAAGTTTAAGCGGTATCCTCCCATGCGCATGCTTGAAGAACTCAAGGCAATGTTTGAGAAGCCTTAAGCTGTGGAGACCTAAGATTTAGTAGATGCTTTGCATAGCTGTAAGCAATCCCCTGGGAAATCCGTGAGTGCATACTATTTGGAAATGAGAGGTTAATTGGAATAGCTCATTGCACTTAGGAAACCCTATGACAATGATATGGCGATTAACTTAATCAGTAAGACCCTTAACACGAACTTTAACGATTTTGTTAGGAACTTCAATATGCATTGCGCGGGGAAGACAGTTAATGATTTGCACGAAATGCTCATTGAATTTGAAAAAGGTTTTAAAGACAAGGCGTCAACCTCTACTCCTCAAGTCATTAACATAGACAAGGGTAGAGTAAGTAAGCCAAAACTGTAAGTGAATAAAAAGATGTAAGGCAAAGGCAAAGGTGACAAAGGCAAGCAAGTTGCGACATATCAAAAGCCTCACTAAAACTTTTCTAAGTAGAATAAATCTCAAAAGGATGAGACTTGTCACCATTGCCGCGCCAATGGTAACTTGAAGAGGAATTGCCCTCTGTATCTCGATGAGTTGCGAGAAATTAAGGAAAAGAAGTCTAAGCTAAGTGCTGCAGCTTCAGGTAACTTATTTGTGATTGAATTATTTAATTTAACATACAAGTTAAATTCCTAAGTATATAATACGGGATTTAACATTTGTAATATGCTTCAGGGGTTTAAGCTGGAAAGGAAGCTATCCTATGGAGAGCAATATTTGCAAGTGGGCAATGGAGCACAAACAACTGTTGAAGCTATAGGAGTGTTTAATTTAGTTTTATCTTCCGGTTTAGTACTGATCTTAAACAATTGTCATTATGAACCTTTAAATGTTAGAGGCGTTATTTCCTTTTCTTGTTTGTTGGATCTTGGATTTATTCACACTATTGACAATAATTGAATTTCTGTTTTCAAAGATGGTATTTTCTATTTTAATGCAATTTTTGTGAATGGTGTGTTTAAAATTAACATGCATGATAATGTGTAACACCCGCTCTGAATAGAGACATAGTATCACATTTATGGTTTCTTATCATATACATCAAAACATAAAGGTCTAAACGGAGCATATAAAATAAACATAAAGTATGGAAAGATAGATGCCAAAAAGAATTCAAATCCCAAAACAACGGGGTCCAAAATGGAAGAACTAAAAAGCATATATGTAATCAGTAAGTTATTGACGAAGGTTAACTCTAAGCACTCATCAACTCTCAATGTGACGATTCCCGCTTAATACCTGCCGCATCGAAAAGGAAACGGCTGGGCAAAACACCCAATGATCGGATATAACAAATAGATGCACAAGTGAAGGAAATATAACTCAAGCAATGAAACATAATTCGATGAGCAAAGGATTATAATGAGCATAAGAGAGATAATGAAAAGGTATAGGAAATTACACAAGTCTATATCACATATGACATATCATATCATATCAAAGTCACATAAGTTGTAAATGGGTAGCTACTCCCATGTACAAAAAGTGAGATAGGGCATATACTACATACCACCCATTCACATCAAATCATTTCATATCATACATACCATAGCCTAGGATGCATCCATACGCCCCTACAAATCATAACCAGATAGCACGTACACTAGCTTATGACTAGCATACGCACTCATAATATCACATATAATAGTGCACATAAAAAAGGGAACTCCAGGGTCTAATCACACCGCCCCAGATGGTGTCATGTTGTTGGTGCAACAACCGACATGGTTATGGTACCTCCATGACTGGTTACAAAATATATAGCTCGAGCATAAGGTTTTCATATCAAAAGGCATAACAAAGGCATAATTATAGTGTGTCAAACTAAAGCATAATAAGGCATAACAACGAAGGGATCATAACGAAACAATGGAATCAAGGGATCATATCAAATCAACATCTAAACATATGGGGAACATAGCAACAGTAAAGGGAATGATCAAAATTAAGGAGTACAAAAAGGGTAAACGAAGGATTCTTACTAAAAGAACGGAATATCCGTAGCTTAGCGCACGGAACAAAGACCTACACAAACAACGAAACCAATCCTAATACCGAGTCACCAAAACTAAAAGGTATATATACACAACTTATACTTACTGATTGCCGGTATTTAAGGTATGTTACACTACCTAACTAACTTATTAAAGACTTCCCATAAATTCCCACAAAAATCACAGATGTCAACTAATGGATTAAAAAGGCCTTTGTAAAAGGGCTAAATCCTAATGATTACCCAATCCATGATATGACCCAATAAGCCCAACCTAGCCCAAGTATAGTCTAGTCAGAACATAGAGAAAGTTGAAACGATTTTGACCCATCTAAGCAGCTTAAAAATGAGCAAAAATCCAAGAGATTCCCCAACATATGAAGATCATCCTCCTAAAAGTGTTTTACCTAATACAAATGTTTAAAGATTTTATGGCGTTTTTGGTGAACATGAGTTTTTTTGTCTTAAAATCATATTTGACACCGTATGGGAAAACGGCCATAACCCGACCATAACATGTTCTTAAAAGTAAAAGGATTCCTAATTAACATATGTAGAATCGTGATAATCTTATAACTAATCAAGAGGGTTGTTATTATTCTATAGAGAGAGAGTAGAGAGAGAAACCAAAGACAACTTTATTAATGTTTGAAATAAGTAAAACAACCAACACCCCTTTCCATGATGGAAATGGGTTTATATACACAAGTCCTTAAGTTGAATTGGGCCCGGCCCATGAACATGCTCATGGGTCGTGCTAAACATGAGTATTACTTAAACAATACTACGAGCCTATAACTATATTGTTGGAGTGACCGAGACTTTCTTAATACACAAAACGTATTTCCAACAATCTCCCCCAAAGGGAGGTCACTCCAAATTTACAAAGTCCTAATCTAGCATGTTAGATCTTGTTCTTGAGCTCGTAGTCCACTTTCTCTTTTCTCTTTGCTTTTTGTTGTGAATATGTTGATGTTGATCTTTTAGGCTTTGGCTTTATAGCATTGTTCTTTTGACCCTTCACGTGCGATCTTTGCCTCCTTGTGATTCTTGCCTCCTCATGACTCCATGTTTCACACACATATGTTTTTTGTTGAATTCTTGAAATCTTCAGAGTTTGGTACAGCGGAAGGCTTCATTTTGAACTTTCTTGAATTTTGCTGAAATTGATGCAGAAAAACATAAGCATGTGGAAACGACTTCATCTGGTACACCGCAACGCCACCGTCTTCAAATTCCGCAATATAACAAGACATGAACGAAATGGCTTAGAACATTTCATTATAAATCGGTAGCATTTTACCTCCAGTCGGTGAAGACCGTTGGACGATATTAGATATCGTACCTGTGACGGATAGTTTCAATTAAGTAACTTCCTGATAGGATTTCGCGGGTAAACCCGTTCTCTTTATTCGACGATCACTAAGCCTGACTGCGAACATAAGGAGTGAATCACTTGGATAAATTATCCTTGTGATTGAAGCCGTCAATTCATGAAACCTGGAACAAGTCAATTTCAATTAAGATTTTCACCATCATTGCTTTCTAGTTATCACGAGCTAGATTCAAATAGAATCTTGCTTGTCACCTACCAAGTGCTGTTTGATGTTAACACTAGAAGGATTTCCACTCGTCACTGTGACCACTAAAGAGTGTCACTCTGAGTGTTCTGGCAAGATCATATGATAATGCGTAGAGGCCTGGAACGAGTTTAAGTTTAATTAAGAATTAAACTAATGTTTCTTTCTAGTTTTTCACAAGAGTGGTTCTTAAAGAACCGCACGTGTCACCTACCATGGGCTTGTTTGATGATGGCTCAAGCATGATTTCCATCTTCATTGTAGTACTTGCGTATTACTCGGATGTTCTGGCAATATTACAAGAATACTGCGCAGGACTCATAAATATCTCTTACTTTTCACAGTGTGTGAAGAAGCAATGAATAAATGGAAAGTGTCCTAATGAGACTTTTGATGATCTTGTGGCTCTAGACTCGATAGTGCGTTTTGATTTAGTGAGCAATGGCTGGAGAGGATTGCCACCTATTCAATATCAGTCTATTCGGAGTGAATAAACCAATAGATAACGTGTTGAGCTCCGTGTGATTAAAACAAACATCTTTTGAGAGATATTTGAGTTAGTGATGTAGTTGTTTTTGCTACCCTTTAGGAAAAGGATGACAAAAGTGGCAAGTATTAAGTGTCGGTTTAGGAAAACCAAGCACTAATGACCAATTAAGTTCGTTCTCAAGGAGGCTAGTGTGTTATGTGTGTAATGATATGGATTAATTTGTGATTATCTTTGAGAAAGGAAAATAGAAAAGGGATTAGAAGAGAATGACGGTTATCAAGACGGATTAAACTAATTCTAAAAAGGCGTACACGTAAAGTCGTAAAAACCACCAAAATTAAAATTTAAACCTAAAAATTTCTAAAAATTACCAAAAATCCCTAATAATACTCTAAGACTTAACAAAAAAAAATCAAAACTTGCAAAAACCTTTTAATTAATTAGATAATGACTTTTTAATGCTAATTAAAGCCCTAAAAATCAAAATTAATTATTAAAAAGCCCTAAACAAGATTTTCAAGTTTGTAAACCTCAAAAATACTCTAATTAAGCTAAAAATTATTTTTCAAAGTTTTAAAACCAATAAAAACTATTTTTAAACAATTAAAAACTCCTAAAATCAATTAAATCTTAAATGAATTATAGAAAATAATTAAAAGACCTAAAAAATATTTGGAAAGTTGCAAAAATCCTTATTAAGTGTTTAGAACCTAGGAAAAATATAAAAACCTAGAAAATCAGACTTTTAATTTTTAATAATAAAATAATATTAAAATAATATAAAAATCCAAAAATTATAAAAAATTCTAAAAACTTGCAAACTAGCTTAATTTAACCTAAATAACTCAGAAATGAAAGTTAAATTACCTAAATACCCCTATTGGGCCTAGAAAATGGGCCAAACCCAAAACAGTCCCTTATTGGGCTTAATTAAGGCCCAATAAGAAAAAGTGTTCAAAATAAGCCCAAAAAGCACAGGTTGACTCAAAATTTGATTTTAAACAACTTTTTCCAAAGGCCCAAAAGCTGAAAATGTGAAATAAGCCAACTTATAATAAGCAGCTTATTCTTAATGGGCTTTTGAGCCCATTAAGCTATAAGCTGATGCCATAAGCTAAAATTTTACACACGAGCTTCTTTTGACCTAACAAAGACTTCTGCAAAAAGAATTTTCAAATAAGCCCACTTAATAAGCCAGAAATAGTTCACAAACTTATTCACAAAACGACAAAATAGTCGTTTTTATGATCTAGACCACCTCAGAAGCTGATTCAAGTTGAAAAATGTTTCTTATGACAAAACTAAGCTTAATAACCAAAAAACTACTCAATAAGCACTCTCAATAAGCTGGAAAATCAAATAAGCACTTATGTTAAAAGTCAAACAAGTTGGTTTTCTAGTAAAAAGTCAAAGTCAAAGTCTCATAAGCTCCAGTCTACTTAAATGGGTCAAATAATGAAGATCTATCACAAAAATAAGTTGTTGCAAGTCAGAATAAGCTAGAATAGCTTATTGATAAGCTGATGACAAAATTGCACTAGCAGGGGCTAGTTTTGGATATTGAGTAGTGGAAACTTTTTCCACTACTTGACTATTTTGACTTTTTGTCTTTAGTGACTTTTTCTTGGATTCAGATTTCACAAAGGCACCCAAATGATCTTTGGATCAAAAGGAGACAATCACAATCAAAATAACATAATCACTAACACCCAATTGATACAGTTTAATCAATTAATCATCAGACATGATACAGACATGAACAATAAGCAGTTAAGCACTTATGAGCAGTTTTAGCACAAATCAGCCAGCCAAATTCAACCAAATGCACACACAAGCTATAATAAACTCCAATAAGCAAGTCTAAACAGGTTTCATGCACTGGTTCAAAGAATTAAGCAAGATTCAAGCAATGAAAGTTACTGATGAACACTAACACATGTAGTTTCTACTTTTGCTGATGTATTTGACACACAAGCCAATTTCAACACTTCAAATCTTTCAAACAGGTTATATTAACTTTGTTTAAACCACTTTTATCCCTAAGCATGCATACACACTAAGTGTTCCCAAAATCCTAGGTCAAAACAAGCAAAAACAAGGTCTATATAGCAGATTGTTTAATTCAAGTGTTCAAACCCAAAAACTTGCAGCAAACCACTCTCAACAAGGTATTTATCAGATACAAAGCATAAACAACAACTTCCCTTAACACAATAGCAAGTTACAAGCATAAACCAGCAGACCCAAACACCCCTTTAACTTTTTCAAATCAAAATTTTCAAAAGCAAAGTAAGATTTCAGGCCAACGAAGCATCAATTAACACTAAAACAAGTATAATAAACAGATTCAAGCAAGAACAAGCCACAAAATTCACAAGAACACAAGTTTCATACAAATATCACCAAAAATCACAATTTAAGCAGATTTTGAGATTAAGTATGCAAACCTCATGGATGTACATCCACACACACGGATTTTGAGCTTATGTGCTAGCAAGAACAAGCACAAGCTTCCACAATAAGCCTGCTAAGATTGAACAAGGGTTAAGCACAATATCATAAAAATCAGAAACTTTGAAAAACTTGATTAATGCAAACTTGTTACCCCACACTTGATTATCCCCAAGTTATAAGCCTCACCACACCTTAACCAACTCAGTTAGGATGCTATGATCAGCCCTATAGCCCAAGAATTCCAAGATTGGAACAAGACTTAGCAAAATATCAAGAAAATGAGGAAATATGCAAACTTTTGCACACTCCTCTTTGAAAAACAGGTTTTGAACTTTAAGAACTAACAAGCATATAACAAATGAAAGCAGTAAACAAGAGTGGCCAATGACTTTTCTTCAAGATTTCAAACTCAATTTCATTAAACTTGAAAATGGGATTTATATAAACTTGAACAAGGAAAAATCAAAAGCAAACTGAAATGTGAAGCCCTAAGTGGCTTTATATAGAGCCTTACAAGTTCTACTAAGCTAAAAAACGTGTAAACCCTAACTACTGAAGTCCCAATTTTGCCCTTGAGAACTTTTGGCATCTTCTTGAATCATGTGACTTGTTTTGGCTGTTTGTTCAATCTGGCATGTGTGAGTGTATCCAAGGGCTCCCATTAAGCTTAGAAAGTAAGCATCAATCTCACACGTTGGATGGCTGGTGGTTTTTGGCAGTATCCCCCTTTTTTGTAGCAGGGGAATCTCATGTGGGGCAAGGGAGTGATGAGGTGTCCATGTTTAAGGTTGGGATGTGATTAGGGGGTCATTAATCACTAATCTGGAGCAGATGGGGTTTTAATTGTAACACAATTAGGAAAACCCAATTATGTTCTTGAGATAAATAGTGATATGCTTAATCCAGATTAGGGTGATTAATTTTTAAATAATGTGTTAAGGCGCCAATGTTTGTTTAATTAATAAACCAGGGGTGAGTGGGATCTGATGTGGAGGCAGTGAAGAATATGATTGGTGGAGGTGGTGAGTGGGGTGAGGTGGCACAAGCTGGTTGGTTACGGTAAGTATTATGTCTGGCCAACATTAGTCCCTTGTTTCCCTTCTTCTTGTCTTTTCAGTTATAAAAGCTATCAACGCCAAAACTTAGCCTTATCAACTTTTGCATATTTGCATTTTTGGCCCATAAACTTTTACCAAATGAATTCAGGGGTATTTCTTGCCATATTTGAATTCTTCAAGGGCTGGTTTGGTATTTTATTCAATGATAATGGTCTAGACTTGCATAATTGACATTTTGGAGGACTGAAATTGCCAAGTCTTGATGATTGAGGGACCATTTTTGCCAAATGTTGAAAGTTGAGGGTCCTTTGTGTAATTTTGGATTTTTCAAAGGACCAAACTTGTCATTTCTTGTACTTTGAAGGACTTCATGATGTATTTGACTTTGTGTATGATATTGGTTGACAATTTAGCTTTGTTGAGGGGTTAAACTTGCCAAATCTTCAAAGTTAAGGGTCCTTTTTGTAATTTTGACAAACTTTAGGGACCAAACTTTTAATTATGAAGATACAAGGGTATAAAGTGTCAATTATTCATAATTGGAGGACCCTTCTTCATAATTCTTCAAATCTTCAAGGGTTGATCTTGGGAAAGTCTTCATTAGGGCTTGGTTCATTGTGCGGCTTCGTTTCCCGTGTTCGTTTTTGCATGATTCTTGTGATCTTTTGTCATTTTCTCAATATCCGTACCTAAAATACACAAGCAACAAACACAAACATATATTTGGGTATTTTGATGATATTTAATGCATTTTAAGCCCTATTTGGAAGATGAGACTATGTATAAAAGCAGTCTCATCACTCCCCCATACTAAACCATTGCCGTGCCCTCACGCAATGCTAGAATAAAGTATCAAAGCATCTCCAAAATTCATTTTATTCACTTTATTGAACGATAAACTAGCTACACTACTACTATTACTACTACTTGTGTTATAGACATAATGTATGGTTTTCATCGCAAAATGGGACGTTTAGGTTCATAGAACAAGAACACGTGAATGCTTCGTTAGAAATAATTTCATCGTCCTCGATTTTCACTCCAATTCCATGCCAAGCGTGCAACGAGATCATTGTCATTATAAGTTAGTAATGCTAACACTACTCATATGCCCTAATCACGTACTTATCCTCCCATTATTCCTTAGTTGTATCTCTTATATTTTATTTTGTCTTGAATGTTTCACGAGGATACATTGTTGACTTATGCGATAATAGAGATTTAGGTCTAAAAATAGAGTCCTAACGGTGTAACTAAGACCATCAAATCAATAACCCCTCCTAATAGACGACGATGTAAAAAAATTAAGTTGACAAGAAGAATCGATAAACACGGTTTTGAACATGAGACTTATTACCAAGACTTTTATACGCCCCCTAACGGAATGGCCTTATTATCTTTGGTTTACCTCCATCTTTTATTCAACTTCGCCATGAAGCTTTTATTATGACTTCGGTCTTGCATTGCCTTTTATTATCCGCCTCATCGGTGGTTTTATTATCCAAAGACGTATATCCTCACGCTAAGGCGAATTTTGGATCTTTAAAGCTTCGAAGATTAAGGCTTGATTCACTTTCAATTTTGCATAGATTTTAGGCCTTGTGGGGCTTCAAATTGTTTGCTTGATTTAGGTGAGCACTTGAAATCTTATTATTGGGTGAAGCTTTCGATTATTCGGGTGCCAATACTTCAAAACCGTGACGCTGGCGATACCTTAATGTCTTCCCAATTTAATTACACGGAAGCTACTAGAAAAAACTAGAAACCCAACAATCCTAACTAAACCGCTAAGTCAATATTTATTAAGCAAAAAATATTTGCATGCGAAGGGAGAATAAGCAAATAACGAGAACACATGAGTTTTTGAAAGAATACGAGTACTCTACGTTTAGCATAGTCACTTATAATTAACTCTATCATTTATCGTCCTCATTTAAGAGACTTAGCCTAATGTGTAGTTAAGGAACCAAAGCTAAGTGCTCAACACGCACGGTCGAGTCAAAAATTACTCTTATTCTCGCCATCGGAAAACCTACATTCGTGTCTTCAAACACTTATAAAACATGAGAAAAATTTTAAAATTTGGCCATTTTTAGCCTTATTTTGCAACAAAACGATAACAAAAGATAACTTTAGAAAGCGTGAAGGTTTGGCAAGGCAAGTATCTATTCACCCCCCATACTAAAGTTAAACATTGTCCTCAATGTTTCGAGTCTAGGGGTGCACACACCCCCATACTAGAGACGTAGTCGAATGCCTTAATCTAGCATGGAAAGGGTGTAACCATTAAATTAATAGCCGTTTATGAAGTGTGCTAATAACCTAAGGTTAGAACATCAAAGGATATATCATGGATATTGAGAAATGTCTCCAAAGCAAACGATCGAGTGCTCCCATAAACGAACACGAGAGGCTCCAATCGTGAAGATCATGATCTAAAAACCACAATTCACAAACAACCACGGAACAAAGGTTGGAAGGGCACAAATCCCCACACGTAAGCTACATTAGAAAGCGATAATATGTACATAGGATAAGCATGGGACTCCCCCACGAGGCACCTCGTTTTTTATTACCGAGTCATGAGCTCGACTCGATCCCCTCAATACTAATTATCATTGGGGAAGGTGACCTGGTCGAGGTAGTTCAAGGATGGAACTACCCCGCCAAAGTAGTGCTTTAACCTATGTCCATTCACCTTGAAGTTAGGACCATCATCTTGGGCTAGCTCGATGGTCCCATACGGAAACACTTGCGTCACGGTGAATGGACCGGACCAACGGGATTTCAACTTACCGGAAAAGATTTTTAATCTTGAATTAAAAAGCAAAACTTGATCCCCAATGTTAAAAACCCGGTTTTTAATTTTAGAATCATGCAACTTTTTAGTTTTCTCTTTATAAATTAATGAATTTTCATAAGCAATATCTCTCAATTCATCCAATTCATTTAATTGCATTTTCCGGTGTTTTCCCGCGGTTTCCATATCATCATTACAATGCTTTAGGGCCCAATAAGCCTTGTGTTCTAATTCGATAGGCAAATGACAATTCTTTCCATACACAAGCTTATAGGGAGTGCACCCAATGGGCGTCTTATGAGCGGTCCTAAAGGCCCATAAAGCATCGTCCAACTTATCCGACCAAGATTGTCGGTTTTCCCTAACGGATCTCTCCAAGATCCTCTTCAAAGCTCGGTTTGAAACCTCGACTTGCCCACTCGTTTGTGGGTGATAAGCCGTAGAAAGACGATGTGTAACCCCATATTTCCTTAGAACCCTTTCAAATTGGTCGTTACAAAAATGGGTTCCACGATCGCTTATGATAGCACGAGGGGTTTCAAACCGAGAAAACAATTGCTTCAAAAACTTGACTACCACACGAGCATCATTGGTGGGCAAGGCCTTGGCCTCCACCCACTTAGAAAGGTAGTCAACCGCAACGAGAATGTACTTATTACCACGAGATGATGGGAACGGCCCCATAAAGTCTATACCCCAAACGTCAAAGATCTCACATACTTGAATGATATTTTGTGGCATTTCATCTTTTTGTGAGGCTTTTCCTTGTCGTTGGCATGCATCACACGACTTCACAAGATCTTGTGCATCTCGGTAAATAGTAGGCCAAAAGAACCCGGCATCAAACACCTTTTTAGCCGTGAGATTAGCACCATGGTGACCACCCGTGGGTCCCTCATGGCAAGATCTAAGGATGTTAGAAGCTTCGGTGCCAAACACACAACGTCAGATGATTTGATCCGCACAAGTTCGAAACAAGTAAGGGTCGTTCCAAAAGTAGAACTTGACGTCACGAAAGAATTTTCGTTTTTCTTGAGTCGTCATACCCTTAATGATGAAGTTGCCCGCATGGTAATTTGCAAAATCCGCAAACCATGGGGTAGAAGAATCAAGCTTAGAAGTCACTACACCAAGTGTCTCGAGCGGAAATGTTTCGGTGATTTCCTTAGGCTCGTAAACACTTTGGTGAGGATCTTCCAAACGAGAAAGATGATCGGCCGCTAGATTCTCGGCTCCTTTTTATGTCAACAATAGTGTGATCAAATTCTTGAAGGAGGAGAATCCAATGAAGTAATCTAGGCTTAGCATCTTGCTTTGCCATAAGATACTTGATAGCTGAATGGTCCGTATACACTATGCATTTCGTCAAGACGAGGTAAGGTCGGAATTTCTCAAATGCATACACCACGGCAAGGAACTCCTTTTCTGTTGTATTGTATTTAAGTTGAGCCTCGGTCATCGTCTTGCTAGCATAGTGAATAGGCAAGAAGTGCTTATCATGACGTTGCCCCAAAACGGCCCCTATAGCGTAATCACTAGCATCACACATAAGCTCAAAGGGGAGGTTCCAATTGGGAGCAACAAGAATGGGAGCTTCGGTAAGTTTCCTCTTAAGGATCTCAAAGGCTCGTACACAATCTTCGTCAAAGACAAAACGTGCCTCTTTTTCCAGAAGATGTGTAATGGGTCGAGAAATCTTCGAAAAATCCTTGATGAATCGACGATAAAAGCCCGCGTGGCCTAGGAAACTCCTAACTCCCTTGACGGTTTTGGGATGAGGTAATTTGGTGATGACGTCTACCTTAGCTTGATCTACCTCAATCCCCGCTTTCGAGACCTTGTGCCCTAAGACGATTCCACTCTTAACCATAAAATGACATTTTTCCCAATTGAGCACAAGGTTGGTTTCCTCACAACGTTTTAACATTCTCTCTAGGTTCGACAAACACGAATTGAAAGAATCACCAAACACGGAAAAGTCATCCATGAAGACTTCCATCGTCTTCTCGATCATATCATGAAAAATAGCCATCATGCATCGTTGAAAAGTTCCCGGTGCATTGCAAAGTCCGAATGGCATTCTACGATAGGCAAACGTTCCATATGGACACGTAAACGTAGTTTTTTCTTGATCACGAGGATCGATGGGAATTTGGAAGTAACCGGAAAAACCATCTAGAAAGCAATAGAAATCATTTCCCGCAAGATGCTCCAACATTTGGTCCATGAAGGGCAAGGGAAAATGGTCTTTTCGAGTGGCTTCATTCAACTTACGATAGTCAATGCACACTCTCCATCCGGTCACGAGTCTAGTGGGAATCAAATCATTGGCATCGTTTAGCACAACGGTCATCCCTCCCTTTTTAGGGACACAATGAATAGGACTCACCCAAGGGCTATCAGAAATAGGGTAAATCATTCCCGCGTCAAGGAGTTTAAGGACCTCCTTTTTAATGACATCGTGAATTTTGGGGTTCACCCTCCTTTGACTTTGGATTGTGGGCTTGAAATCCTCCTCCATTAAGATTTTGTGGGTACAAAACTTGGGAACGATTCCCTTAATATCGGATAACTTCCACGCAATCGCCCCTTTGTGGTCCTTTAGAACATCGACAAGTGCAGTTTTTTCATCATTCGAAAGATCCTTCGCAATAATAACCGGCAACTTGTCGTCCTCCTCCAAATAGACATATTCGAGGTGAGGAGGTAAATCTTTCAACTCAAGGATAGGTGGTTCCTGAAGTCAAGATTTGGGCTCGATACTCATAACCTCCTTGGGTGGAGGAAATGGGAAATCGTTAAGAAAATCCTTGATAATCGAGAAGTCCTCATCGTTGTCGAGGTCTTCGTCACAAGTACGTGGAACATTGCATTCTTCCAACGTAAAACCACCACCTTCAAAAGGAGTGAAGGTTGGTATCGAATTATCAAGAATTGGATCCAACATAGTGGGATTGCCACTAGTTTCTTCATCACCAAAACCTAGAACTTCTTGTAAAAATTCCTCGCAAACCACGTCAATCATATCAACGAGGTTTATGGTTGCAACGGAATAAACATGAGAAATTTGAGAGTTTTGAGTTGCGTTTATAACAAGTTCCTCGTCGTTGAAACGTAAGGTGATCTTTCTAGCATGAACATCAATTAAAGCCATAGACGTATCTAAAAACGAACGACCTAAAATAAGAGGAACTTGAGAATCCGTGGGGATATCAACAACGATAAAGTCTACCGGATAGTAGAACTTCCCCACTTTCACAAAAACGTCTTCCGCCAAACCACATGCGGGAATTGTGGAATGGTCGGCCAACTCGATTGACATTAGTGAAGGAGTAAGATTAGGAAGATTGAGCGACTTGAAGATTGCAAGTGGCATCAAGTTAATGCTAGCACCATGATCAGCCAAGGCGAAGCATTCTTCCATGTCTTGGATTGCACAAGGGATCAAAAATTTACCGGGATCACCGACTTTTTGAGGTATGCGATTAAGATAAACCGACGAACAACTAGACAATTGGTGCAATTTATCCTTGTTGTTCAACATACTCTTAAAGTTAGCGGCAAATCGAGGCATCATGACCAAAGCGTCGGCGAAACTCACATTAAGGTGCAAATCACGAAACATTTTCATAAAAAGCTCAAATTGGTAATTGTCGCGCTCTTGCCGTTTCTCCTTCCTAAGTCTCGATGGGTAAGGCAAGGGTGGTGTGGGTTGGGGCATAGGCATAGCCTTTGGAATCTCGGGTTCCAATGATGGTAATGGGTGAACCGTAGGTGTGGCATGAGCGGTACTTCGTGGGATTGGGACATGCTCCTTTTGGACCACCACCTCGGGTTCTTCCTCAATTGCTTCCTCCGTAGGAGCAATTGGTTGAGGAATCGGCTCCTTAAGTGTCTTACCACTACGTGTGGTAATCACTTTCATCTCACCCTTAGGGTTGGATATGGTGTTGCTAGGAAGACCACTTGACGATGGTTTACACATTATTGCCTCAAACATAGACGAGATTTTATCTTCAAAATTAGATTGCCTCAATACGGCTTCGGTTTGCCTTTTCTCGGCCTTAATCATCTCTTGTTTAATCTCATGTTGCCCTTGTTCCATCTTTTGTTGGTTTTGTTGCAACCTAGTGACATTTCCTTCCATCTTGTTGGTGTGGATTTTAAGTTCATTAGCTAACTCATTTTTCAACTCTTTCTTCAAGTCGTTTTTAAACTCGGATCTTAGGCTAATGATTTCTCTTTGAATGTTGTCAAACCTAGCATCATTCCCACTAGCATATTCAACAAACTCACTTGGAAGATCTTTCAATGTTTGCAAACTTTTGTTGTTATTTTGAAAATCATTTTTGTTTGAAACTTGATTATTAGCCCCTTGATTCCCATAGTTTCCCTTGTTGTAATTGTTCTTAAAACCAACTTGATTGTTGCGATAGTTGTTAGCATTTTGATTTGAACCAAAACCCGGTGGAGTCATTTGATTAGAGCGGGAAACTTGACCGTTTTGGTTGTAATTTCCCGTGGCCGCGAAGGCACTCGAAGTGTTACCACCGTTGGTAATGCACTCGGAGAAATCATGACCTCCACCACAATACATGCAAGAAACCTCAACCGCTTTAGCCGTAGCGGGAGCACTTGGTTCACCAACTTTGAACTCAATCAAAAGTCCTTTCAACTTATCAAAAATCTTGTTTTCCAAGTTCGCCTCAATTTGGCAAGCATCGATGGTATTAGACAAAGAAGGTGAAGCCGAAGACGAAGCCTTACGAACACTAGACGTGCTACGAGGACTATACACCTTAGATCTATTTTCAATCATCACCAAAGCTTCCTCAACCGTTTTACACAAAAAATTACCACCCGCGGCGGCATTCAAATAATCCCTTTCATGATCATTAAGTCCATTGTAAAACGTGTCAATTTGATGCAAATCGGAAAAACCGTGATGAGGACATTCATGTAACATTTCCTTAAACCTATTCCAAGCCGTTGAAAAACTTTCATTAAATTCTTGTGAAAACTTTGAAATCTCGTTTTTCAAGTGCGTAGTCTTAGAGGGCGGAAAAAATTGGTTCACAAACTTAGACACGAGATCCTTCCACGTCAATATAGAATTGGGTGGCTCTTTCTCTAACAAAATTTTTGCGGGCCCCGGTAAGGAATACGGAAAAAGCATCATCTTAATCGAGTCGTTAGAGACATCCTTAAACTTGCAAGTAGCAGTAAGACGATTAAATTGGCGGATATGGTTGTGAGGATTGTCCTTCTCATCACCACGGAATTTGTTGTTTTGAATCATGGACAACAAACCCGTCTTAACCTCAAAATTCTCCGCAAGGATAGCGGGAATCACAATAGCCTCTCCATAACCCTCGGTGGGTGCTTGAAGTAACTCCATCATAGTTCGATTCGCCATGGTTGGTGCTTCTCTTACAATGGGTTCGTCAATAGGAGACTCCTCACTAGAATTGTTGGGAGTGGGAGTTTTGTTCTTTCGTTTACGTGCACGTCTTGCTTGATTTCGAGTTAGCATAAACGTCACGTACAACGAGGGGACGAGCAAAGAAGATTCTTTTTGGTGTTTTGTATTTTTCAATTTTTTTGTGGTTTTTGATTGTATTAACCATTTTTAGAGCTTGGTGAAATGTATTAAGTAGACAAAAATCTACAAATCTCCTCCTTAATCAAATCTCTCGATTAAAGAAGCCTCAAGGAATGAAAACGATCACGTGAAGTGAACGCCTTCGATGACTTTAGAACGATGGTGGAACACCAAATCATTCAAGAGGGTTTAATCAATGAAAACCAAGAAAATATATATGATACTTAGTAATACTTTGGGCGGCAAAACCCTCGATTAGCTTTCAAAATCAAAATACGCACAAGCAAGCGGAGGAAACGATGCGGCGCGAAGCACTTAAGAGCCTTTTTCCTTTAGGTCGTGAAATACAACCGCCTTATACCCACCTTATAGTTTGTATTTCTCAAAATCGAGCTTCACGAAAGTATTTATCTATTTTTGCCTTTTTCTTTGGTTTGAGATTCGAATACAATGATTGGGTAATGACCTCCCAAGTCAAGGTTGTGATTTCTCACGTATTTAGAGTACTTGTGAATTTATTGTTCTACGTATACAATATAGTAATAGTATTCACACAAAAACCGAAAAACGATAATACGTATTAGTAGAGTGCTACTAATACAAATACTAATTATGGTTAGTATAAAAACAACAATGCCAAATCCAAACACAACACGCCTCCCAGGCAGCGGCACCAAAATGATGTAGTTGTTTTTGCTACCCTTTAGGAAAAGGATGACAAAAGTGGCAAGTATTAAGTGTCGGTTTAGGAAAACCAAGCACTAATGACCAATTAAGTTCGTTCTCAAGGAGGCTAGTGTGTTATGTTTGTAATGATATGGATTAATTTGTTATTATCTTTGAGAAAGGAAAATAGAAAAGGGATTAGAAGAGAATGACGGTTATCAAGACGGATTAAACTAATTCTAAAAAGGCGTACACGTAAAGTCGTAAAAACCACCAAAATTAAAATTTAAACCTAAAAATTTCTAAAAATTACCAAAAATCCCTAATAATATTCTAAGAGTTTACAAAAAAAAAAATCAAAACTTGCAAAAACCTTTTAATTAATTAGATAATTTCTTTTTAATGCTAATTAAAGCCCTAAAAATCAAAATTAATTATTAAAAAGCCCTACACAAGATTTTCAAGTTTGTAAACCTCAAAAATAATCTAATTAAGCTAAAAACTATTTTTCAAAATTTTAAAACAAATAAAAACTATTTTTAAACAATTAAAAACTCCTAAAATCAATTAAATCTTAAATTAATTATAGAAAATAATTAAAAGACCTAAAAAAATATTTGGAAAGTTGCAAAAATCCTAATTAATTGTTTAGAAATGAATGTGAAATTAACTCAGAAATGAATGTGAAATTACCTAAATACCCCTATTGGGCCTAGAAAATGGGCCAAACCCAAAACAGCCCCTTATTGGGCTTAATTAAGGCCCAATAAGAAAAAGTGTTCAAAATAAGCCCAAAAAGCACAGGTTGACTCAAAATTTGATTTTAAACAACTTTTTCTAAAGGCCCAAAAGCTGAAAATGTGAAATAAGCCAACTTATAATAAGCAGCTTATTCTTAATGGGCTTTTGAGCCCATTAAACTATAAGCTGATGCCATAAGCTAAAATTTTACACACAAGCTTCTTTTGACCTAACAAAGACTTCTGCAAAAAGAATTTTCAAATAAGCCCACTTAATAAGCCAGAAACAGTTCACAAACTTATTCACAAAATGACAAAATAGTCGTTTTTATGATCTAGACCACCTCAGAAGCTGATTCAAGTTGCAAAATGTTTCTTATGACAAAACTAAGCTTAATAACCAAAAACCTACTCAATAAGCACTCTCAATAAGCTGGAAAATTAAATAAGCACTTATGTTAAAAGTCAAACAAGTTGGTTTTCTAGTAAAAAGTCAAAGTCAAAGTCTCATAAGCTCTAGTCTACTTAAATGGGCCAAATAATGAAGATCTATCACAAAAAATAAGTTGTTGCAAGTCAGAATAAGCTAGAATAGCTTATTGATAAGCTGATGACAAAATTGCACTAGCAGGGGCTAGTTTTGGATGTTGAGCAGTGGAAACTTTTTCCAATGCTTGACTATTTTGACTTTTTGTCTTTAGTGACTTTTTCTTGGATTCAGATTTCACAAAGGCACCCAAATGATCTTTGGATCAAAAGGAGTCAATCACAATCAAAATAACACAATCACTAACACCCAATTGATACAGTTTAATCAATTAATCATCAGACATGATACAGACATGAACAATAAGCAGTTAAGCACTTATGAGCAGTTTTAGCACAAATCAGCCAGCCAAATTCAACCAAATGCACACACAAGCTATAATAAACTCCAAAAAGCAAGTCTAAACAGGTTTCATGCACTGGTTCAAAGAATTAAGCAAGATTCAAGCAATGAAAGTTACTGATGAACACTAACACATGCAGTTTCTACTTTTGCTGATGTATTTGACACACAAGCCAATTTCAACACTTCAAATCTTTCAAACAGGTTATATTAACTTTGTTTAAACCACTTTTATCCCTAATCATGCATACACACTAAGTGTTCCCAAAATCCTAGGTCAAAACAAGCAGAAACAAGGTCTATATAGCAGATTGTTTAATTCAAGTGTTCAAACCCAAAAACTTGCAGCAAACCACTCTCAACAAGGTATTTATCAGATACAAAGCATAAACAACAACTTCCCTTAACACAATAACAAGTTACAAGCATAAACCAGTAGACCCAAACACCCCTTTAACTTTTTCAAATCAAAATTTTCAAAAGCAAAGTAAGATTTCAGGCTAACCAAGCATCAATTAACACTAAAACAAGTATAATAAACAGATTCAAGCAAGAACAAGCCACAAAATTCACAAGAACACAAGTTTCATACAAATATCACCAAAAATCACAATTTAAGCAGATTTTGAGATTAAGTATGCAAACCTCAAGTATGTACATCCACACCCACGAATTTTGAGCTTATGTGCTAGCAAGAACAAGCACAAGCTTCCACAATAAGCCTGCTAAGATTGAACAAGGGTTAAGCACAATATCGCAAAAATCAGAAACTTTGAAAAACTTGATTAATGCAAACTTGTTACCCCACACTTGATTATCCCCAAGTTATAAGCCTCACCACACCTTAACCAACTCAGTTAGGATGCTATGATCAGCCCTATAGCCCAAGAATTCCAAGATTGGAACAAGACTTAGCAAAATATCAAGAAAATGAGGAAATATGCAAACTTTTGCACACTCCTCTTTGAAAAACAGGTTTTGAACTTCAAGAACTAACAAGCATATAACAAATGAAAGCAGTAAACAAGAGTGACCAATGACTTTTCTTCAAGATTTCAAACTCAGTTTCATTAAACTTGAAAATGGGATTTACAGAAACTTGAACAAGGAAAAATCAAAAGCAAACTGAAATGTGAAGGCCTAAGTGGCTTTATATAGAGCCTTACAAGTTCTACTAAGCTAAAAAAACGTGTAAACCCTAACTACTGAAGTCCCAATTTTGCCCTTGAGAACTTTTGGCATCTTTTTGAATCATGTGACTTGTTTTGGCTGTTTGTTGAAGCTGGCATGTGTGAGTGTATCCAAGGGCTCCCATTAAACATAGAAAGTAAGCATCAATTTCACACGTTGGATGGTTGGTGGTTTTTTGTAGTATCCCCCTTTTTTGTAGCAGGGGAATCTCATGTGGGGCAAGGGAGTGATGAGGTGTCCATGTTTAAGGTTGGGATGTGATTAGGGGGTCATTAATCACTAATCTGGAGCAGATGGGGTTTTAATTGTAACACAATTAGGAAAACCCAATTATGTTCTTGAGATAAATAGTGCTATGTTTAATCCAGATTAGGGTGATTAATTTTTAAATAATGTGTTAAGGCACCAATGTTTGTTTAATTAATAAACCAGGGGTGAGTGGGATCTGATGTGGAGGCAGTGAAGAATATGATTGGTGGAGGTGGTGAGTGGGGTGAGGTGGCACAAGCTGGTTGGTTAAGGTAAGTATTATGTCTGGCCAACATTAGTCCCTTGTTTCCCTTCTTCTTGTCTTTTCAGTTATAAAAGCTATCAACGCCAAAACTTAGCCTTATCAAATTTGGCATTTTTGCATTTTTGGCCCATAAACTTTTACCAAATGAATTCAGGGGTATTTCTTGCCATATTTGAATTCTTCAAGGGCTGGTTTGGTATTTTCTTCAATGATAATGGTCTAGACTTGCATAATTGACATTTTAGAGGACTGAAATTGCCAAGTCTTTATGATTGAGGGACCATTTTTGCCAAATGTTGAAAGTTGAGGGTCCTTTGTGTAATTTTGGATTTTTCAAAGGACCAAACTTGTCATTTCTTTTACTTTGAAGGACTTCATGATGTATTTGACTTTGTGAATGATATTGGTTGACAATTTAGCTTTGTTGAGGGGCTAAACTTGCCAAATCTTCAAAGTTAAGGGTCCTTTTTGTAATTTTGACAAACTTTAGGGACCAAACTTGTAATTATGAAGATACAAGGGTATAAAGTGTCAATTCTTCATAATTGGAGGACCCTTCTTCATAATTCTTCAAATCTTCAAGGGTTGATCTTGGGAAAGTCTTCATTAGGGCTTGGTTCATTGTGCGGCTTCGTTTCCCGTGTTCTTTTTTGCATGATTCTTGTGATCTTTTGTCATTTTCTCAATATCTGTACCTAAAATACACAAGCAACAAACACAAGCATATATTTGGGTATTTTGATGATATTTAATGCATTTTAAGCCCTATTTGGAAGATGAGACTATGTATAAAAGCATTCTCATCAGTTAGCTGGGAGGGGTTGTGCATGACATCACTGGGTCCATGATATCTTGTCTTCAATATTGAGAATCATTTAAAAAAATGATCTCAATAATAGATGTGTTGACCCGGTTTCTGTCCTAAGTTGTAAGGAGGGCTTCTTTCTTTACACCTTTTATCTTTACATTTCTTTTTCATTCTTCAACCCCTTTAGTACTTACCAATTTATCATCACTAGCACCTTGTTGTGATTGTTCCAGTGCTAGCCTCAGTAATTAGTCGGTACTCTGCTACGTTCACAATCATCTCAAACTTTCCTAGGACTTCTAATTCTATCTAGGGAATTGTCCTTGGGAAGATTCCATCGGTCCTGATGAATCATAGGACTAATACCTATTCCTACCACCCTTTTGTCACAACATCTGTCGTGAATTAAGTGTGTTTTAGGTAAGTATTGTCACCGTGAAAAATCCTTGAAAATCACTTAAAGCACTTGTGATATTATAATCAATGTTTTTGTGCCTTAAGTGTTTTGTTCATCAAAAACACTCCCCTTAACATGTGCATTACACATATTAAGTTAGTTTATCTTTTATGTCTTTTTCATTTATTTTAGCCAAATATCATTAAGTCTCCTTAATCCCTCTTTCTCCCCTTATCCAAAATGTTAACCATTAATATTTGGGATATTGAATGGATTAACCGGTCTTTGGGTAATAAAATGAAATTAGTTGCTGGCCATAGACCATGTCAATGCTCCCCCTCAAGTTAATGAGGGATAGTTGTAATGCTTGAGTATGATATATTTTGAAAGATTTAGAATCTTGTGAGATATTCTTGAAACATTATCATACTTTCACACTACAACAAGACACAAAAGCACAATATTTACAATATTTACATATTCACAAATTTAACCAATATGGAACAGACCTGAGATAGTACGACCCATTAGATGGATCATTGCATCAGCTTGTGGTGCGCTCCATATGGTCTTCCACCAACGAATCATTCAATACTCCTCATCAAGCGTTTTTCCCGCAACTTCTCATTGATCTTGTTTATCAGGTAGTTAGCACTTGTTTCGTAGCATGTGTGCCACCGGACGGTAAGTTGGGGATGCTTCTTGGTTCTATTGATCTGAATCAATGTGTCCCGAACTTGCTCAAGAGTCCCGTCACTAAACTTGGAGAGTTCCGCTATTCTCAGAAATTTCTTCTCGCCGAATCCATTCAAGTAGAAAGTACCTAGAACCGGTTTTGTAGTGCTTGTGTACGGGCTTTTGTCGTGATGAATAGCGGGAACCTGTGTGTATGGAGCCGTGAGGTTTAGCTTCTTCTAATAACTCTCAACACCAAGTTGCAAATCTTCAACTCTTTTCTTGATCACAATGCGACGAGTATACATTCGTAGAGCTAAATTCAGGTCAATGTAGTCTTCAGTGTTCAGGTGTTTGAGTGTGTGTTGAGTCATCAACAGTAACATATCTTCAATGTCAACAAGAGGAAGATCTGAGAAGTCTCCTTCCATGATGGTAAAGGATTTGTCGTCTTCTCTTTTTAATCTGATCTCTGTTACATGATGATAGCCGACTTTAGGTTCAACTCTTACTCCTCAAATAGCCTTGATTTTGAACTCGGATTTTACTGGAGTATTTGACTTGAGACCACATGCGTAGCTGTAGACTTTCTGTATGGTTTCTCCCCAACGTGATGCGCCCAATTCAGCATAATGATCATACTCAGGAATTAATTTCCTTACCCATATACGATCGACCTTTTCTTCAATCCAGGGTATTGACCCCCAAGTTGCAGCTTTGACCAAGGTTAAGGAAGTCGCATACTTGTTGGCACCGTTTACTAAATACTCAAGGTCATAGCAGACAAAGAAATCACGTATGATTTGATTGTCAGCATCAGCGATCAAAAGAGGAGCATTCTCAGGCCTGTGACGACATGTTCGTTGAGGAAGGTTCATTGCTTTCAACAGCTCATTCGCATTGTATTCAGCCTCCATTCTACTGATTCTTGAAGTAGGAATGATGGTAGGATCATGAAATGCTCGAGTTACCATCTCTGGAGTTACATTGTCAGTTCCATACCTGTAGATTAGATATGCTGAGAACTTGATGGGATTGTTGATTATTTGGGAGAAATCTGGTTCATCTTCTCGAGTTAGCAGACAAATGCTAGCAGCTTCTGTGACCCAAGGTTTCTCGGGTGCATCTTCATCTACATTAACTGTATCCACCCATAACGGTTCGCTCGATTCTGGAATATCATGACTTTGCGCAGATTTTGGAGCTCGATTCGGAAAAATTACTCGAATTGTCTGAGTACGTCGAGTGTCATTCACTGGTGTAGACTTAGACGTTTCGGGTAATGGTTGATCGGTTTCTAGGATGGGTAGTTGTTTTGGTGGTGATGTAGATGTGATAGCTGAAGCTGATTGAAGTGAACCCGATGTCAGATTAGCATCAGTATCATGATGGTGTTTAGTGCGTCTGCCGGTTGGAGGTGACTCAGATACTGGAGTTTCCTCGACTGTTGAAATTGTTGGATTTTCCTTTTGAGACTTGTCACCTTTTCCTGAAGTTTGATCCTCTTCAACATCTGACTTATTTTCGTTGTTGTCATCCTCTGCCTCTTCGTCATTCTTCTCCTTATCATCATTGTCACCATGATCATCATTGTTGACATCATCATCATTTATTCCTTCGTCCATGCTGTCATCATCATCATCGTTACGCTTACCCTTATCATCATTGTCACCATCATCATCATTGTCATCTTCATCGTTAGCGTCATCGTCATCGTCATCGTCATCGTCATCTTCATTCTCGGAAGATTCATAGGGTTTGTCTGACTCATCCTCATCTTCATCGTCTTCTTCTTGATCGAGAGTGTTGTATGGGACGACGGTGCCATGTTTTTCAAAGATCTCGGTGTCTTGATCCATTGCCGTCTTTAAATCTTTGTGAAGTGCTTGTTGTTCTGGCGTTCGGTTGCAGGACCCGACTTGAATCATCTTAGCATGCAACAACTTCTTCAACTCGTAATCTGTGAGTCTTTGAGCTATGAGAAAGTCGGTTTGCGGAGTGTCGGAAGAATTGATCATCATTTTGCTTGCAGCGATGTCTTTTAGGTCATCTCGCAGAGGAGGAAGTACGGTTCAATAGATTCTTGAACTTTTTCATTGATTGATTCAATCAGTGTAGCATTAGCTTTAACAAGTTCTTCTTTCTCCTCTTTGTATTTGTCTCTGAGTGCGCGAATACGTTTAATTGATTGTTGCTTCGTTTTGACTGTAGCTTCTAGATTTTCTCTTTTTGACTCTTCAGATTGTTGACGACTTGTTAATTCTTTTCGAAGCTGGTCGATTTCTTTTTCAAAATCCTTCTTGCTTGCTAATTCATCACGAAGACTAGAGAGTTCTTTTTCATAGGCTGTCTTTGAAGATTATAATTGCTCTGTAACTATAATAGTCTTATCCTCTTGACCCTTCAAGCGTTGTTCGATAATTTGCATAAAAATCTGGTGTGACGGTGGAGATACCAGCAATGGTGTTGGATTAGCAGTTGATTTTGTAGGTGTGACATGAGTTGTGACAATGGTGCTGAGTACTGATGTAGTGGCCATAGTTATAGGGACATTTACCATGTTCGGGTTTGTTGAAAGATCAGTGTTAGTAACTTCATATTCAAGTGAGTCAAGGTTCAAGTACTTACCTACTGGATCTGACAAAGACGAGGATTTGGTGACACTCTTGTCCTTTTGGATGCTCCCTGTAACTGTTGTCTCTGGTTGAATATCATCAATGAATGTATATTGTTGTTCGTATTGTTGATCTTCTTCATCTCCCTGAACTGGTTCGCCAATGAAATTATCTAGTTCTCCAAATTCATCAATGTCAGGCAATTCGGTTGTCTTTGGCTGTTTCGATCCACTACCTGCCGTCTCCCTTCTTCTTTGTATTAAGGCCTTCTTCAATTGTTTGGATTCTTGTTTCTTAGTCAGCGGTTGTTGTTGTTCGTCCATGTCTTCAAGAAAGTCTTCATCAGAGAGAAGTGTTTTCTTTCCCTTTGCCTTTTTCTCCCCTAAAGACACTGTTTTTGTTCTTTTTCCTTTGTCTTGTGTTGGAGTATCAGCTTCTGAAGAATCAGTTTCCTTCCTTTTTCCTTTGGGTTTTGATGTCTTGAACTCTCCCACGGCTAGTTTCTTTATGTGGTCTTCATTTTCCTTTAGAAGTATTCTATATGTAGCACTCTTTTTAATTTTGTCAATGAGCATAGTATCCGGAACTGGAGTTGGAATACCTGAGTAAGTGTTCTTTTGTCCTTTAAGTCTCATGGCTAGCATGAAGAAATCATCATCTTCTAAGTTAACAAAGTATCCACCACGTCGATCAATAGCTTTATCAGCTTTCATAAAGTAATTTATGATATGCTTTGTAAATCATGGAAACTAAAGGTGTTCAGATTTCTTCTTAACATTTCTAAAGGCTTGATAATGAAGTTCTTCCCATATAAGATAGGCATAATCAAGATTAAGGTTCTTGTATATGCCATCAAATATACGAGCCTGAGAAAGTATGCAAGAATCTGCACCTCTGGATTTTCCCGTCAAGCATCGGATAATAATAGTAAAGATTGCCTTCCATGGTTGTACAAGCCTAGCTATGGTAAAGTTAGATATTATTGGCAATTCTCCATCATAACCGAGAGACAAAACCAAATCAATTATTTTGTTTGAGTCTGGAACAGTATCATATGTTTTCCCTTTAGTTAAAGGAGGGAATCCTAAGATTTCACGAAATTGTTTAAGAGAGAATTCCTTCTTTTGACCGTTGATGTTGAAAGAAAAGTTGGTGTTTGTTATCGCTTTGATAATGACCAAAATTCATGCTTGTAGATTTCGGGAACACTTGCTGACATCCGTAGTGCATTTTTGATCGAGGAGATATCAAGGACTTCGATGGCAATTCTGAATGCTGCTTGTGATGGAACAAAGTCTTCTTTCAGTCGAAGATTATTAGAGGTGATTGGAAGATGGTTCTCTTCAGGAACGAGTTCATTGTCAAGTGCAATTTGTTGCTCTTGAGTGCGAGACATGATAGCTGCTAAGACAAAACATACATGTTGATACAATATAAATATATCATAATGTATAAACCTAAAAAGCATCATATGTCACTTTCCTGAAAACTTAGCAAAATACCATGCAAACCCTACCCAAAATAATCATCGAGTTGAAACACATACAAATCAGACTACTAAGCAAGCATATCAAAACCCTTGTCCGGAATACATGCAACATACATGCAACTTAGAGTTATCCGGAATCCATTATGCAAGTTATCCGGAAAACGTTTTTCTAAACCCTTATCCAGAATAAGTGATTCCTAGACCTTATCCGGATTCTATTTTTTGAGACCTTATCCGAATTACATAAGTTGGGTCCTTATCCGTAATACGGTTTTCCCCATGGTGTGACAATCTAACATTTTCAGGTAGTGAAATATTTTCTCGTATAATATTTTGAAACTTTTTTTTGTGTTGGTTGACGAACTCACAATTTACGGATTTAAATTTGGGCTTACGTGCATAATTTGGCGTCTTTTACGACTAAACCGGAAACCTTAGGATTACGTATTTACGTTGTTGAACTCCGTTTTTGATGAGACAATTTTTATTGGATTCGTTTTGTGACGGTGATTCATAATTTATGAAAACGTTTTTCATAAAACGACCCGAGGGCACGCAAATCGAGAAAACTCGAATCGAGGAATACCCGTAAACTAGTGAGATGGGACAAAATACATTGTCCCACCCCACTAGCTAGTTTGGACGGCACCAACATGACACCACAACTATATGTGGCATCATGTTAGCTAGTTTATTACAAGTGTAATACAAAGCTTACTCTTTAAGCTTTGTCTACTCAAAACCACTAGCAACTAACTCATTTCCATTTCCATACATGCAAAACCAACACAAATCCTCTCAAACACTCCCTCCCTTTCCGTCCATATTCAAGCTACAAACACCCCTTTTGATATTTTCTAGCCATGAAATACATGTTTACTAGCTCTATCATGGAGTTATCTTGAAGCCTTGATCATTTGGTGGCCATATTAACAACATTGGAGGTTATTTGATTGTGTCCTAGGGCTGATTTCTCAACTTATGTTCTTGGTGTTTGATGATCTTGGAGTTACTTGTGGTGTTCATCAAGTTCTTGTCTTCTAAAAACAAGAAATACACTTGGTTGGTAAAGAAGATCATCCTCTCCATTTTTCTCTTGTTATTTTTTAAAGAACAAATGTATTTTCTTTCATTTTGTATATGTATATGATGTATATATGATGATAAAAATGTTGTGTGGGGATCAAGTGTTGATAGATATGCTTAAAAAGGTTAATAACTATAAGAAATGAGGCAAAAATCATGACTATTTAGTTGGCTGTATAAAAATAGTATATAACTAAAACTTGAACTGATGAAATTGCATGGTATGATCCATTTACAGTAAGTAAAAAATGTTATACACATGTGAGAGTTGGCCATGCAATGGAATCAATTAATGAGTGAGATATGATCAAAACAAGTTAGGTGTTCTAATCTGAATAAGCAGTTTTGTAGGGACTGTTAAGGCAAGATGAACTTAAAATGAGCAGTAGCTATAGCTAAGTTAAATGTAGCACATAATATGAAGAACATGTCACCCAAAAATGAGCTTCTAATTCATTATAGAACTCTAGATATGATAAAAATGGTAAACATGAAGATAAAAATCAGATTTTGAGAATCAATATTTATTATTATCATATAAGCACTCACATTGTATTGTATAAAATGTAAAATAAAAACGCACTAACTTATAAAACTTATTTATATAAATATATAAAAGGTTAATTAAATGGATAAATTATATAAATGGTAGTGGAATAATACTTATAAGTAATAAAAACTATAAACTTGATTTTTACGACTTTTTCGGCTATCACCGTAAAATTAACGTTTTTTGCCAAATAAAACTTAGACGATCAAATTCGTCTAATGTAAAGTTTATAAAAGTCATATACTGATATATAAGTAACTAATACAAGTAAAAACCGATAAAACCCAAACTATAGGAAATACGGACATTAACGAGCTAACTAAGCATATTGGACTAATAATTGGACTAAATAAGATAAATACTTGTGAAAAAAAGACTTATTGGGCTTAACCCATTTGGGCCCAACATGGAAAGTATATATACTGATAATATAGGTATAAAATGGATCAAAATAAGTTAAAGAACTTATACTAAGCATATTGGACTTAAAATAGATAAATAGGTAAAACTAGCAAACTAGTAAAACGTTACCAAAACGTAAACACTAAAATGAGTAAACAAGGATGTATAAACCCACTTGATCATCATCATATGTACAAAATCATCATATGTATATTTTTATTTTGATAAAAGTCATTGGACAAGAGTCTAAGACCGATTATTATTTATATAGGTTTCCGTGACCAAAGCACGCCCGTAGCCGATAATCCGCCTTTCATTATCAACGTGAGTTCATAGCCTCGCACTCTTTTAAATGTTTTATAAAATGATTTGTAAACCCGCGAGGGAGATAACATTCTAGATTTTGATAAAAATAGAACACAAGTGGTCCCGATGGTATGCTTAATGATATGGACCCGAATGATGCTATGACCCTATAAACGAGACTAAAAGGATTATTAGTAGTTAGGTTATGTCACTTAAAGTCCCATTAGCATGAATTGTGAACTACCGGGATTTGGTAGACGCTTATGCATTTAATAGTACTATTTGGGGACGATCACCCCAGTTCGCGCCTTGACGGTTGATCCCCGTCGTACCACATTGATTGGTAAGCGAATTTATGTATGAGAAGATTCCATAGCATGATTTTTGTGACGACACGCTAACTTAGATGGGCAAATTGTTTGTCGGGTTCGCGACCCGCTGTTTTCATAGTAAGGTAACAATGTCATGCGGCTAATAATAATCCTAAAACCTAAATACAAAACGATAACAACGCTATTAACGATGAATATATTACCTATCATGGTAATATAGAGACTACGGTCTCATGGACGGTTTAAGATGTATGCTTGATTTATATATTGCCTGACTAGCAATATGAGGACTTACTTCCGATATTATACTTGTGTTCTGATTTTAAATGATTGTTTTATATAACGGTTTTTATTAAACTCTATGAATTCACTCGACATTCGCTGATATGATTTTTGCATGTTTTTATCTCAGGTGCTTGAAGGTAATCCGGATGGAGATCGACTCTGATGGCCCACATAATATTAAAAATATTCATTCGATCTATGTTTTGTAAACTTAATGACCTGTATAATTTGGGACCTGTTGTACACTTTGAAACTTTTTATCGAATGAATGTATGTTGAACCTTGAACAACCATTTTTATGTGTTGTCTATGATTGGAGTTATTGTGCTATCCCGTAACACTCTGAAAGACCCTTCCGCTATACCGATACGAAAATTGAGAGTGTTACAGTTTGGTACCAGAGCTCTCGTTATAGAGAACAAAAGATTTTAAAAACCAAGGTTTTGAACAAAACTTTTCAAAATCTTTTGACAATGAACATTTGAGAAAATATTTGAAAAATCTTTTGACTATAACGGTGCCAGAGATCTTCGACGTTACCAACAAGCCCTATTGAGAAGATATATATTTTTATATATATAATTTAATTTATATATATGTATATATCGTGATTTCATTATGTAATTGTTTAACTAGTATGTTATCCTAATACGAGATATATATATAAATGCAGATTTTCATGGCTGACCCTAATATTCCTATAGAAAACCATGTTATTCCCGAACCTAATGTAGATGATGATCCTTATTTAGACTTAGTAGATTATGATATGGATGATGAGGAGGAACCATTTGAGGATCCTGAGCCCGAGTTAGGACTAGGAGATCAGATTGCCCCTCAGGTTGACTTGGTAGAGAATGAGATTGAGAATGTTGATATAGAGAATGATGATGAGATTCGGTTAGATAATTTAGATGATGAGATTGACGACGAGGATGTCGAGGAGGATGTAGGTATAGATGTTGAGGTCGATGATGATGAGGAAGCCGAGCTTATTTATCCATATGATGTTCCAGAGGGCGAGCCTTTGCCCCCACCAGTTTATTTGTCTTATTCTGAGGATGAGTTACCTAGGGATGAAATGTCTGAATCGTGTGAATCTGATTTTGAATCAGAGGAGGATGAGGATGATGATACACCTGACGGTACTAATGGTATTGCTACTTGTAGACGTGAGATAGGAGAGTCGTCTAGTGCTCGAGAGGCTACTCATATTGATGGTCTTGCACCATGGGCCTTGAAACGTGATCTAGATGCTTCCCGTGTTAAGAGTTGTATGACAGAGGTTGGATTAGGTGTTGTTCAGACTCAAGTTGCTTATTTGGAGTCGAAGACTAAGGTTGGCGAGAAAGAGCGGGAATTGCTTAGTTTGGATTTGACTGATGTTGAGCGTGGTTTGAATGAGGCTTTTAGGAGGTTATCAGTGTTAGAAAGTGGTGAGTTTGCCGAAATGAAGAAAAAGGTGAATTCTATGGAGATTCAGTTGAGTGTAGCTCGTGCGATGCGTGAGAAAGCTGAGAAGGAGTTGAATATATCTGTGGGATGGAACAGTAGATTTTATGCTGACATGGTTGAAAGAGGAGTAATCCGTAAGCGCCCAGCTGAAGATGTGTCTAGTGATCGTCCGACAAAGATTCAGAAGACGATGGATGATGGACCATCTGGCGGTTCTCAGTAGACCAGTCTGTATTTAGTAGTGACCTTTGTATCTTTTGTGCTTTTGTATCTTTGACTGAACCGACTTGTTAGTAGTAGACTTGGCATAAATTTTGACTGTATATAGTGCTAGAACTTTGATATGGGATGTACTAAGACAATACTTTTGTTTCAAATCGAATGAAATATGTATCTTGTCTTGAATTCCATATTGTGCCTTATTTGTATTTTGATTATGAATTCAATCCATATTATATGAATCCTTGTTGGGTGAATGCTTAATACTTTGAAATTGTGAAATTATAGAACTATGCCGCCCAAGAAGGTTGTGACTGAGGATGATATACGTAGGATTATTACGGAGCAAGTTACCGCATCTATGACTGAATTTATGGCAAATGCTACAAATAAAGCTGGCGGTAGTGGAGCTGGCGGTAGTGGAGCTGGCGGTAGTGGAGCTGGCGGTAGTGGAATTGGCGGTACTAATGTGAATGTGAATGTTAATAATGTGAATGCTAATGCTGGAGGAAATGTAGGAGGACATGGAACGAACGCACCTGAAGTTGGTGGTTGTACTTATGTGACGTTCATGAAGTGTGAACCTCTACCTTTTAATGGAACTGAAGGTGCTGTAGGACTAAGCCAGTGGATCGAGAAGATTGAGTCGGTGTTTCGGATTAGTAAGTGTAAGGAGGAAGATAAGGTGACTTTTGCTATGGTTACTCTAAAAGCTCGTGCGTTGACTTGGTGGAACGGGAGAATTGCTTTTATGGGTCTTGATGCTGCTAATGCTACTCCTTGGGCTGAAATTAAGAAGTGGATGACTTTGGAGTTTTGTCCTCGTAGTGTGATCATTAGGTTAGAACAAGAGTTGATTCATTTGAGATTGAAAGGTGTGGACATTGATAGTTACACAAACCGATTCCATGAGTTGGCCTTGCTATGTCCTCGATTGGTTAAACCCGAAGAGATCCGAATTGAGCAATATGTAAAAGGGTTGACCAGGAATATCCGGGGGGGACGTGACATCATCTAAACCACTAACCATTGATGATGCTGCCCGAATGGCCTACCAACTCATTGGACAGATAATTCAGGATAGGGAAGATGAAGCCCGTGTAGGTGAGAAAAGAAAGGGAGACGGTGATCGTGTAGATAGAGGTGATAATAGGAAGAATTTCAATCGCCGTCAGAACCAGAGAAAGGGGAATGCAAATGCTCTTACCAACAATACACCGCACAATGATGATAGATGTCCTAAGTGTGGCAACAAGAGGCATGTTGGCGACTGCTGGAAGTGCCGAAATTGCGGAAAGCTTGGACACAAGGTTGAAAGGTGTAAAAAGGGAACCATTTGCTTCAACTGTAATGAAGAAGGTCATAGGAAATCGGAATGCCCCAAGTTGAAAGTGATTGTACCTGGAAGAAAGCCCCAGGGTGGTATCTATCAACTTGGAACAATTGAGGTGAAGGAAGAGGATCTGAATGTCGTTACCGGTACGTTTTTACTCAACAATCATTATGCTGTTGCTTTATTCGATTCGGGTGCTGATAGGAGCTTTGTATCCACTAAATTTAGTGCCCTTATTGACATTGAACCTATTGAGATAAGTACCAGTTACGAGGTGGAATTGGCTAATGGTAAATTAGTGAAAACAAATAAGCTATTAGAAGGATGCTCTCTAAATCTCTTAAACTATTCCTTTCCGATTGATTTGATGTTGATAGAATTAGGTAGTTTTGATATTATTATTGGTATGGATTGGTTGTCGTTGAAAAATGGTACTATTTTATTTGGAGAGAATAAGGTTAAGATTCCTCTTAGGAATAGGACGTTAGTAATTGATGGTAATCGAGGTGAATCCCGTTTGAAAATCGTTTCATGTATTAAAGTCCAAAAGTACATCAGGAACGGTTGTGAGTTATTTTTAGCTCAAGTGACTGAGAATGAGTCTAAGGAGAAAAGATTGGAAGATGTACCTATTATTTGTGAATTTCCTGAGGTATTTCCTAAAGATTTACCCGGACTTCCACCGATAAGGAAAGTAGAGTTTCAAATCGATTTAATTCCTGGTGATGCACCGGTGGCACGTGCGCCTTACCGATTAGCCCCTTCTAAATTAATGGAGTTATCTGAGCAACTTAAGGAGTTGTATGATAAAGGCTTTATTCGACCGAGCTCGTCGCCTTGGGTAGCTCCAATCTTGTTCGTTAAGAAGAAGGATGGATCTTTCCGTATGTGCATTGATTATAGGGAACTGAATAAGTTGACAATTAAAAATCGATATCCTTTACATAGGATTGATGATTTGTTTGATCAACTGCAAGGATCTAGTGTGTACTCTAAGATAGATTTGCGGTCAGGATATCACCAACTTCGCGTCCGTGAAGAAGATATTCATATAACTGCATTTAGAACTCGTTATGGACACTATGAATTTCAAGTAATGCCATTTGGGTTAACTAACGCACCTGCGGTTTTCATGGGTTTAATGAATCGATTGTGCAAGCCCTACTTGGATAAATTTGTGATTGTGTTTATTGACGATATTCTAATCTATTCTAAGAATGAAGATGAACATAGAGAACATTTAAGGATTGTTTTGAATTTGTTGAAGGATGAAAAGTTGTATGCTAAGTTTTCGAAATGTGATTTCTGGTTAGATTCTGTGCAATTTCTTGGTCATGTGATTAACAAAGATGGAATTCATGTTGATCCTGCAAAGGTTGAAGCTATTAAGAATTGGTCTGCACCGACAACGCCAAAGGAAGTGTGACAGTTCTTAGGATTGGCTGGCTATTATAGGCGATTCATTAAAGAATTTTCTTTGATAGCTAAACCCTTGACTAAGCTTACTCAGAAGAATAAACCTTTCGTTTGGGGAAGTGATGAAGATGGAGCATTTCAGACATTAAAGCAAAAATTATGTAGTGCGCCAATCTTATCATTACCCGACGGGAGTGAAGATTTTGTAGTGTATTGTGATGCATCTCTTAGAGGCTATGGAGCTGTTTTGATGCAGAGAGAGAAAGTGATAGCTTATGCTTCTAGGCAATTAAGGAAGAATGAGGAGAATTATACTACTCATGATCTTGAGTTAGGAGCTGTAGTCTTTTCTCTTAGGTTGTGGAGACATTATCTGTATGGCACCAAGTGTACGGTATTCACCGATCACAAAAGCCTATAGTATATTCTCGACCAGAAGGAATTGAACATGAGGCAACGAAGATGGATAGAGTTGTTAAGTGATTATGATTGTGATATAAAATATCACCCAGGAAAAGCCAATGTTGTTGCCGATGCGTTAAGTAGGAAAGATAGAGAGCCTATCAGGGTACGTTCTCTAGTCTTGACTGTGCAAAATAATTTGCCCGAGCAAATTAGAAATGCGCAAATAGAAGCTTGTAAGAAGGAGAATTTTGTTAATGAAGGGTTCCGAGGAGAAGGAGATCCTTTAGAGGTTAGAGCTGATGGAGTGAAATGCTTAAGAGGTCGTATGTGGATACCTAAGTTTGGAGGCTTAAGAGACTTGATTATGTTAGAATCCCATAAATCTAAGTATTCCATTCATCCGGGATCTGATAAGATGTACCATGATTTGAAGAAGTTGTACTGGTGGCCGAATATGAAAGCTGACATAGCTATGTATGTTCTTCAATGTTGAACATCAAAAGCCATCAGGACTACTTCAACAACCAAAGATTCCTGAATGGAAGTGGGAGCGAATTACGATGGACTTTATCACCAAGCTTCCTAGAACATCATCTGGAAACAACTCGATTTGGGTTATTGTCGACAGACTGACCAAATCAGCACACTTCATTCCGGTTAAAGAGCAGTTCTCACTTGAGAAGCTGACTCGTATATACCTTGATAATGTTGTATGCAAGCATGGAGTGCCTGTATCGATCATTTTAGATTGAGATCCTAGATTCGCATCGAATTTTTGGAAATCTCTCCAAAGATCTTTGGCAACGAATTTCGATATGAGCACTGCTTATCACCCCCAGACCGATGGGCAGAGTGAAAGGACGATACAAACACTGGAAGATATGTTGAGATCTTGTGTGTTAGACTTTGGTAAGAATTGGGATAAACATTTGCCGTTAGCAGAGTTTTCGTATAACAATAGTTACCATTCTAGTATTAAGGCTGCACCATTTGAAGCTTTGTATGGTAGGAAGTGTAGATCTCCTATATGTTGGAGTGAAGTTGGGGATATCCAGCTCACGGGACCGGAATTGATCCGGGAGACTACGGAGATGATAGTTTAGATTAAGAATAGGTTGTTGACTGCCCCTAGTAGACAGAAAAGCTACGCGGATGTGCAGCGGAAGCCAATGGAGTTTAAAGTGGGTGACCGAGTAATGTTGAAAGTATCGCCATGGAAAGGCGTTATAAGATTTGGAAAGCGAGGGAAATTGAATCCCCGTATTGGACCCTTTAAGATTTTATCTAGAGTAGGTCCGGTGGCTTACAAACTAGAGTTACCCCCAGAACTTCATGGTGTTCACAACACATTCCATGTATCTAATCTGAAGAAATGTCTAGCAGTGAGTGATGAGAAAATTCCGTTAGGTAAGGTTCGAATAGATGGGAACTTGCATTTTATCGAAGAGCCCGTAGAAGTTATGGACCGTGAGGTAAAGCAACTGAAACAAAGTCGGATACCTATTGTCAAGATCCGATGGAATTCAAAGCATGGACCGGAGTATACTTAGGAACGAGAGGATGAAATGTGGAAGAAATATCCGCACCTCTTAGATTTCAATAAGAAACGGACATCCAAATGAAATGGATCACGAGGACGTTGATCCCTTTTAGGAGGAAAAGCTGTGACAATCTAACATTTTCAGGTAGTGAAATATTTTCTCGTATAATATTTTGAAACTTATTTTTGTGTTGGTTGACGAACTCACAATTTACAGATTTAAATTTGGGCATACGTGCATAATTTGGCGTCTTTTACGACTAAACCGGAAACCTTAGGATTACGTATTTACGTTTTTGAACTCCGTTTTTGATGAGACAATTTTTATTGGATTCGTTTTGTGACGGTGATTCATAATTTATAAAAACGTTTTTCGTAAAACGACCCGAGGGCACGTTAATCGAGAAAACTAGAATCAAGGAATACCCGTAAACTAGTGAGATGGGACAAAATACATTGTCCCACCCCACTAGCTAGTTTGGACGGCACCAACATGACATCAGAACTATATGTGGCATCATGTTAGTTAGTTTATTACAAGTGTAATACAAAGCTTACTCTTTAAGCTTTGTCTACTCAAAACCACTAGCAACTAACTCATTTCCATTTCCATACATGCAAAACCAACACAAATCCTCTCAAATACTCCCTCCCTTGCCGTCCATATTCAAGCTACAAACACCCCTTTTGATCTTTTCTAGCCATGAAATACATGTTTACTAGCTCTATCATGGAGTTATCTTGAAGCGTTGATCATTTGGTGGCCATATTAACAACATTGGAGGTGATTTGCTTGTGTCCTAGGGCTGATTTCTCAACTTATGTTCTTGGTGTTTGATGATCTTGGAGTTACTTGTGGTGTTCATCAAGTTCTTGTCTTCCAAAAACAAGAAATACACTTGGTTGGTAAAGAAGATCATCCTCTCCATTTTTCTCTTGTTATTTTGTAAAGAACAAATGTATTTTCTTTCATTTTTTATATGTATATGATGTATATATGATGATAAAAATGTTTTGTGGGGATCAAGTGTTGATAGATATGCTTAAAAAGGTTAATAACTATAAGAAATGAGGTTAAAATCATGACTATTTAGTTGGCTGTATAAAAACAGTATATAACTAAAATTTGAACTGATAAAATTGCATGGTATGATCCCTTTACAGTAAGTACAAGATATTATACACATGTGAGAGTTGGCCATGCAATGGAATCAATATAATGAGTGAGATATGATCAAAACAATTTAGGTGTTCTAATCTGAATAAGCAGTTTTGTAGGGACTGTTAAGGCAAGATGAACATAAAATGAGCAGTATCTATAGCTAAGTTAAATGTAGCACATAATATGAAGAACATGTCACCCAAAAATGAGCTTTTAATTCATTATAGAACTCTATATATGATAAAAATGGTAAACACGAAGATAAAAATCAGATTTTGAGAATTAATGTTTATTATTATTATATAAGCACTCATATTTTATTGTATAAAATGTAAAAGAAAAACCCACTAACTTATAAAACTTATTTATATAAATATATAAAAGGTTAATTAAATGGATAAATTATATAAATGGTAGTGGAATAATACTTATAAGTAACAAAAACTATAAACTTGATTTTTACGACTTTTTCGGCTATTACCGTAAAATTAACGTTTTTCGCCAAATAAAACTTAGACGATCAAACCCGTCTAACGTAAAGTTTATAAAAGTCATATACTGATATATAAGTAACTAATACAAGTAAAAACCGATAAAACCCGAACTATAGGAAATACGGACATTAACGAGCTAACTAAGCATATTGGACTAATAATTGGACTAAATAAGATAAATACTTGTAAAAAAACATATTGGGCTTAACCCATTTGGGCCCAACATGGAAAGTATATATACTGATAATATAGGTAGAAAATGGATCAAAACAAGTTAAAGAACTTATACTAAGCTTATTGGACTTAAAATAGATAAATAGGTAAAACTAGCAAACTAGTAAAACGTTACCAAAACGTAAACACTAAAATAAGTAAACAAGTATGTATAAACCCACTTGATCATCATCATATGTACTATTTTTATTTTGATAAAAGTCATTGGAAAAGAGTCTAAGACCGATTATTATTTATATAGGTTTCCGTGACCGAAGCACGCCCGTAGCCGATAATCCGCCTTTCATTAGCAACGTGAGTTCATAGCCTCACACTCTTTTAAATGTTTTATAAAATGATTTGTAAACCCGCGAGGGAGATAACATGCTAGATTTTGATAAAAATAGAACACAAGTAGTCCCGATGTTATGCTTAATGATATGGACCCGAATGATGCTATGACCCTATAAACGAGACTAAAAGGGTTATTAGTAGTTAGGTTATGTCACTTAAAGTCCCATTAGCATGAATTGTGAACTAACGGGATTTGGTAGACGCTTATGCATTTGATAGTACTATTTGGGGACGATCACCCCAGTTCGCGCCTTGACGGTTGATCCCCGTCGTACCACATTGATTGGTAAGCGAATTTATGTATGAGAAGATTCCATAGCGTGATTTTTGTGACGACACGCTAACTTAGATGGGCAAATTGTTTGTCGGGTTCGCGGCCCGCTGTTTTCATAGTAAGGTAACAATGTCATGCGACTAATAATAATCCTAAAACCTAAATACAAAACGATAACGACGCTATTAACGATGAATATATTACCTATCATGGTAATATAGAGACTACGGTCTTATGGACGGTTTAAGATGTATGCTTGATTTATATATTGCCTGACTAGGAATATGAGGACTTACTTCCGATATTATACTTGTGTTCTGATTTTAAATGATTGTTTTATATAACGGTTTTTATTAAACTCTATGAATTCACTCGGCATTCGCTGATATGATTTTTGCATGTTTTTATCTCAGGTGCTTGAAGGTAATCCGGATGAAGATCGACTCTGATGGCCCACATAATATTAAAAATGTTCATTCGATCTATGTTTTGTAAACTTAATGACCTGTATAATTAGGGACCTGTTGTAAACTTTGAAACTTTTTATCGAATGAATGTATGTTGAACCTTGAACAACCATTTTTATGTGTTGTCTATGATTGGAGTTATTGTGTTATCTCGTAACACTCTGAAAGACCCTTCCGCTGTACCGATACGAAAATTGAGAGTGTTACACATGGTATCCGAAATCCATTTCTAATTCTTATCCGGAAACTAGTTCTAAGGCTTATCCGGAATCAAGTTTTCAGGCTTATACGGAATAATGTTCCTAAGGCTTATCCGGAATGTTTTTCCCATGCTTATCCTGAATAATTTTCCTAAGCCTTATCCGGGAAACAGTTTCTGAAAGCTTATTCGGAATACACGTTTTCAGGCTTACCCGGAATACACTTTAAAAGCCATATCCGGAATATGGTTTACCAAAGACTTATACGGAATACACTTTCGAAGGCTTATCCGGAATAAAGATTCAAAGTCTTATCCGGAATATGGCTTATCCGGAATACAGTTTCGAGGCTTATCCAGAATAATGTGTCGAAGGCTTATCCGGAATGTAGTTTGAGGACCTTATCTGGAATGCTTGTGATGAAGGCTTATCCGGAATACTTTTTCTAAGGCTTATCCGAAATAACTTTTTCTAAGGCTTATCCGGATAAAGTTTTCTAACAGATAACAAAAAACAATCCTGGGGATCGACTAAAAACGCACCTGAGCAAATGATTTTAACACAAGATGTAAGCAATGGCTATTCCTATTATAACACCCCGAAATCATATGCGCAGCGGAACTACACCATTTGGGTGTTAGGCAGTTATCGTCACACATAAGCTATTTCGAACGACTCAAAGAGACGTAGAAATTTAAACATAAATTAAAGATTGTTTAAAACAACAAAGTCTATTGTTTTCCAAACCCCAAAGATAATACAAAACAGAGTCGCATTTTGGTCCCCATTGAATCTCAACCCAAAAGTACATTTTCGTTCACATGACATAATATAAAATATTTAAATGCTAAAAGGGAGGAAAAACAAAGTAGACTGCCAAGCCACAACAACTTCCATCCTCGCATGCTCCGCTGCTATCAATCTTGGTTACCTGAAACACATGCTTAAAACCGTCAACACAAAGGTTGAGCTAATCTATAGGTTTATCAAATCATAGGTTGAACATAAGTATTAAAACCAATCATGACCATTCAATAGCATTGTCGTACTCACAATCTATTATTCAAGGATATTATCTATAGCAATAGCTAATAATTGTGTTTAAGCTCGTGATACTAATCCGTTAACTCAATCACCCGCGTACATTTATCGACATGATTTAAGTGAAACCAGTGCCCCTTCTAAAGGCATTTGTTGTAATTATACCTTATTTCTTATCACAAGTTATCCGTCCGCAGAGGGTACTCAACGTACTAGCTCTCGTCTCGGATAGGGTCGTCAACCCCATAGTACTATCAATTGTATAATCGGCTATCTCCAACCCACACAAGGGCAAGACAATAGTTAATAGTTCATGAATTTAGGGAATTTTACAACTAGGTACTCAACACAATTCAAGGCAACATTCGGGTACAACAATCATTCATGACTTATGTTCTTTTCATTTAAATAGCATGCATCCCCCTCGCGGGTAAAAACGTTTGAAATAAGTAAAGAGCGAGGCTATAGACTCACCTTGCGTAGTAGTAGTGGTTCTAGCGAAGACGTAACGAAAATATCACCGACGATGTGGATGCCCCCGGGAAATCAAATACAACACCTAACGAATAAACACTTAATGAATAAACTCCTTCAAGTACTTTCAAGTACTGTATGTATATAATTAAAGTCACTCAAAGTTTGTATAAACTCACGCCAAAATTCCATACAAGTGATTATTACTAGACTCGCACTATCTACCTACGTAATTAAAGTTGATTCCCATTTTATAGATTTGCCGGCACTTCCCAAAAGTACGGGTTGTTTACTAAGACTTAAGCATTCCTATAAATTACAAGAAAATTTGGAAAAATACCTCATGACCTGTAGAAAACCCATCTAATATCTCATAAAAAAAATTTACTTTTAAGACCCATTACTCATTTCATCACTAGACGTAAACTTTTCGGACTGATTTTGCACTTCTAACACGTAAGACTTGTTTGACCCATTTATAAGACACCATTTGCTAATTTGACCATTAAGTCTAAAAATAGACTCTAAAATGCAGGTTTAGAACCAAATAACAACTTTCAATCATTTATAAAACTCTATCTATGGTCCCCGGGATTTGACCCAAAACAAAACATAATTTCGGATTATGTTGATTCTCATCTCCCGGTACACGAACTTTCAAAATAGCATAACTTTTGACTCGTTTGGAGTCGTAAGCTCTACCTTATACCAAAACGAAGCTAAAACAAAGCTCTACAGCTATATCCTATTATTATGACCTGTTTATAAAATTAAACCTACGAAAAATATGCCTAAACAATCTGCCTAAAATTTCCTTCTTCAAAATCATTCCAACACTTGTTTTGACCCATTTCCCACTTTACCAATACATCAACTAACCTATATTCCTCATCCATAACAATCCCTAAACTCATAATCACTTGTATAATCAATATGAATTTACCAAAAATTATAAACAAATGCATGCACTCAAATGAAGACAATTAAAATAATATTAACAACAATAATGGAACCTTACAATGATTAAATGGATCAAAAACACCAAGAACACCCAACCCCCCCCCCCCCCCCCACATATTTCGTGGGTTTGGGGGCTGAAGTCACCAAGAAAAATTAGCTCCAAGATTGAATACTTCAAGAGGCTAATCCTAAACACAATTAAACACAAACCCACTAGTTTAATTAGATCAAAACATAGTTTTTATCAAAATCTATCAAAAATTAAATCATGAAAAAATGTTGTTGCATGTGTGATTTTATTGGTGGGATTTACTTACAAGGATGTTATAAACATGGGGTGTTGCTTATATTTTCAAGAAAACAGTTTTTGATGGTGGTGGTGTTTGGCCGTAGCTTTTAGAGAGAGAGGGAGGAGGAAGAAAATTTTTGGAGTGTTAAAATGAAGTGTGTGTGTTTGTTTGCCCCTTTTGTAAAAGATGGAGGGACCTAGGTGGCAATTTTAGCTATCTTTCAGCCTTTGTTGCAAAACAAGTTTTAAAGAGCGGGAATGAGCTAGCTAGTCGGTTTTTGAGATTTACGAGAGTCGGGTTTCGTCCCAGCTTCATAAAAATAAAGTCTTGTTCCATAAAATACTTTTTCAAAGATTTAAACGCGCACGAAAAGCAATAGTAAGGTTCCGACTCGAATTAATACGTAATGAAACGAAAATTCCAAAAATCTCCAATATCGAGATAATTGATAATAAAACATAAAATTTGGGCATCCGTCGGTATCATAGTCGTCATCGGATCTTCTTAAATCGTCAATCGTTAAGATTACGACCTTAAGCGTTGGTTTCAAGTTAAACTGTCAATTATACAACAAACGAAATTTCTTAAAAATTTCAAAAATATTCATAATAGGATTAAATAAATGAGGTTGGGTTCGGGATATCACATCCTCAAGTGAGTCGCAAGTTAAGAGAGATGCTCATACTGAACAGCTCTTGAGACAATAACTTAGCATCCTACGACACATTCACTGGTATCACACCTATTACCATAAGGTTGTGTCGTGTACTAAAATTCATCTAATTAAATGATTTATACGAGCTAAGCAATAAATCCTATCCTGATATTGTAATCAATTAATTAGAATGAATGACTTGAAGAAACACGTTTACCTTAGACGTTGTTAGATCGAAAAACAAAAGCGAGATGGTGAAGATTGTGAAAATGGCGGCAAGTTTGTTTGGTGGTGTGATACAGTGAAACGAAAGGGAAGAAATGGGGGCGGGGGATATAGTTTGACCTAAACATGTTTAGCAGAATTTTCACTTTTGGCCCTTCTTTTTCTTTCGATGTTCATTTGGCCCTTTATGTAAAACCTATTTTAGTTGAACGTGTATTAAGGGAAAAACTTAAGTCGTTGAAACTTAAACAAGGTTTTAACTATTGGCCACACATCACCAATCAACGCACTTAAAGAGTATGCCTAAAATCCATTAATCTCTAAATTCCAATCAAAAGCACGAGAAACGGTCTACAACATGTCTAAGTACCACATACTTGACAAACACATGACGAACAACATTTAACCGGTTATTTTTCCGAAAAATATTCTTGAAGACGATATATTGATGACAAAAAAGATTTGATATTTTCTTCCCCTTAAAGATTGAACCGTTTTCTATTTAAAGAGCTGTAGTCTTTGTTTAGAGAGTCGAATACCAATGAAAACATTTTATGTTTAATGTTTTAAAAGAACGATTCTGGTGGCAATAATATTTCTCTTATTTAAACAAAATAAGTGCACTGAGACGTAAACGAATTTGTGTTAGACCAAGTTATAAAGTAAACTTGATCCCTTGTATGGTTTTTGTAACACCCCCAGATTTATACAACTCAATACAGCGGAAGACTAGTTGGTGTTACGGGATAGCACATTACTCACATCATAGACAACGCATAAAAATTGCGTCGTTTAATAATAAAGCATTTCCATTCATAAATATCAAAGTTACATAGGTCCCAAGTCATAATCATTTTATACAATTTTACAAAAGATTTGAATGGATATTGTTATTTAAGTGCGGGCCATGAATTCTTGTTGTCTTCCCGAGATTTACCTTCAAGTACCTGAGATAAAACATGTTAAAAGAAAAGGTCAGCGATAACGCCGAGTGAATTCATAGAGTTTAATAAAATCCATCAATATAATATCAGTATAAAATTATTACTGAAAATCATTTTGTACGAATCTTTGTAATAGGCCATAAAATAGCCAAAGTCATTTTTATACAAATCCTTATCGAAAATCATAATATAGGCATTTGCCTTAAAAATCATTATACGAGCCAATGTCGTAAAAACATCATACAATACGTCTTACGACGGTGTATAAAGTTAAATAAAAACCGTTATATGAATATGGTTATGAAAACCAAAACACGAACATAATATCAATAGTATGACCCCGTATTGCTAGTCAGGCAATACATCGTAATTCGGTACGTATAGTAGTATTTCGTTAATTGGATTATTATAAGCCGCATGACATTGTTACCTTACTAAAACAAACAACGAGTAGCTAGCCCGAAACTCATATGCCCATCTAAATTAGCGTGTCGTCACAAAGGTCACGCTATGGAAATCTTCTCAAACATAAATTCGCTTACCAATCAATGTGGCACGACGGGGATCAACCGTCAAGGCGCGAACTGGGGTGATCATCCCCAAATAGTACTATTATATGCATGAGCGTCTACCAAATCCGGGTAGTTCACAATTCATGCTAATGGGACCTTTAGTGACATAACCTAACTTTAATAATCCATTTAATTTCATCTATCAGGTCATTTAATCATTTATCGGGTCATACAATCGGGTCATACAATCATTCGGGTCCAAATCAATAAACAAACAATCGGGACAAATGGTGTCCTATTTTATAAAAACTAACATGTTATCTCCCTCGCGGGTTTATAAAACATTTCATAAAAACATTTAGAAGAGTGCGAGGCTATGAACTCACGTTGATGTGGGAAGGCGGGTTATCGGCAATTCGGGCGTACGGTACGTGCTTCAGTCACGGAAACCTAGACAAATAATACTCGTATTAGACTCTTGTCCAATGACTTTATAAAAATAACAATTATGTATACATATGATGATTATACATATATGATGATCAAGTGGGTTTACATATTCTATTTTACTCATTTTAGTGTTATGTGTCGATAACTTTTATACTAGTTTACTAGTTTTACCTATTTACATATTTTAAGTGCAATAACTTTATTATAAGTTCTTTAACTTGTAATTCATACTTGTATTATCATTATTTATACTTTACATGTTGGGCCCAAATGGGTTAAGCCCAATAAATAAGTTTATAAGTGTTTTAGTCCATTTTGTTGTATTATTAGTCCAATAACATTAACTTAGCCCGTTAATGTCCGTATGTTATATAGTTCGGGTTTTATCAGTTTTTACTTGTTATATATGTTTATATATCAGTATATGAGTTTATAAAAGTTTACATTAGACGGGTTCGACCGTCTAAGTTTTATTTAACAAAAACGTTAATTTTACGGTAATAGCCGAAAAAGTCGTAAAAATCAAGTTTATAGTTTTTATTACTTATAAGTATTATTCCACTACCATTTTTATAATTTATACACTTATTTAACCTTTTATATATTTATATAAATATAATCCATAAGTTAGTGGGTTTTTATTTTACATTTTATACAATATAATTTTGAGTGCTTATATAATAATAATAAACATTAATTCTCAAAATCTGATTTTTATTTTCATATTCACCAAAACTGCCATATCTAGAGTTCTATAAGGAGATAGAAGCTCAAATTTTTTATCACATAAACTAAATGATATGTGATCCATTTAACTCTTCTATAGCTACTGTTGAATCAGCCTCTAAGTATTTTCTAAAAATCGTCCAAAACAGTAAACTCAGATTTGTACTTTAAACTTGTTTTGATCATATCTCACTCATTACAATGATTCCATTGCATGGCCAACTCTCACATGTGTACAAGACACATAGCTTACTGTATATCAATTTATTCAAGTCATTTTACCAGTTTACCATATGATTCTTTACTGTTTTATACAGCCATCTAAATTAAGCAAGATTTTAACCGTGTTTCTTATAGTTTTTCATCTTTTTATGCATGTTTATCAACACCAAATCCCCACACAATATTTTTAATCATCATTCATCATCATATACATATACATAAGTGAAAGAAATACAAGATTACATAATCAAAAATAACAAGAGGATGAGGAGAACAATCTTTATACCACCATGATGTTGTAGGTTGTGATCAAAACATGGATTTTGATGGAGAAACTTGTGATGCACCAAGACCATCTTCAAGACCACCATTCTTCATGAACACCTTGTGGAAAATCAGCCCTAATGCTCCATATAAACTCCTCCTTGGATGTTAAAACTTGCACCAATCTTCCTCTTTTTGGATGGAGATTAACATATGTTAATTATAATATATGTTTGTGGTTAAAATTTGGATCAAATGGGTTGTTTATGGGGAGTATGGGACGAAATCATAGAGAGAGTAGAGAGAAAATGTGGTTGTTTGCATGTATGGAAATGAGAGAATGGTTTTAGTTAGTGGTTTTGATGTTGGCTTAGCTTACTTGTAAACTTTGGACAAGTGTAGCTACTTGTTGAAAACTTGCCACCAAATTGGTGTGGTGGAGCTTTGTAGCCGGTTTTGAGTGGGGGTGGAACAAGTGTCCCACTTGTCTCATCCCCATTTATTTACGGGTACTCCTCGATTCTAGTATCCTCGATTTGCGTGCCCTCGGGTCGTTTTACGAAAAACGTTTTTATAAATTATGAATCAACGGCACAAAACGAATCTAATAAAAATTGTTTTAGCAAAAATGGAGTTCGAAAATGTAAATACGTAATCCTAAGGTTTCCGGTTTAGTTGTAAAGGACGTTAAAATAAAATCGTAAGTCCTAGTCTCTTCTCGTAAATTTGTGAGTTTATGAACCAACTCAAAATTAAAATCCCAAAATAATATTCACGGATAAATTTATTTTCTGAAATGTCAGACAGTCACCAAGGACGGTGTAAGTAAACGTAAGCACGTAACGTAGAATCCTCCAGTTTAAACGTAGTCGATGCTACTTCAAGACGTAAATCCAAATTTCTTCCCAAAAATAAGTGAGTTCATATTATAACATTAAAATAATGTTTTCAATTAAATATTGAGAATAAAATATAAACCATAAATTGACGGATTGTCACAGTTTTAAAGTAAACGATACCCGAGAAAATTAATTCCCGTTGTGAGCCAACGTTTTTGAAAGAAATACATTACTTTAATGCAAAAAGCGGGTTGCAGTCTAAAATAACTACAAGCCATAATGGGCATGTTTTAAAATATGTACAACTTTTATACGGACTCTATTTATGGCGTCGTGTCAATTTTAATCGATATTTCTAAGGCCGTAAATATTACCGTACTAAAAGACATGCCCGATTTAAATGAAAAATATTTTTGGATTTTCTTGATTTTATATTTTTTATGGTTTTTGTATGTTTTATATTTTTGTATTTTTCTTTTGGTGGTTTAAATATATACGATAATATACAAGATCACGATCAAAGGATACTCTAGAATAGTTTACCACCACTATTCTGAAGATTCTTCTGCCAACTCCTTAAGTGTCGCTGGTGAGAATGATTTCATGCCTAGCTTTTCGATCAAAAACTCGATACGTCCTCGATCTAAGGCCTTTGTGAAGATATCCGCCAGCTGATACTCAGTGTTGACAAAATACAGTTAGATCACTCCATTTTCCACTTTCTCTTTTATGAAGTGGTAGCGTATGTCAATGTGCTTTGCTCAAGAATGTTGAACGTAGTTGCAGCAAAGGGCAATTGGACTTTTGTTATCACAGTACATCGGGATTTTGTTGAATCCAAGACCGTAGTCAGTTAATTGAGATCTCATCCAAAGAACTTGAGCACGACAACCGGACATAGCAATGTATTCAGCCTCATTACTTGATATCGCAGCGCTTTTCGGCCTTTTGGATGCCCAACTAACCAGTCTATCTCCAAGAAGTTGCACACTGCCAGAAGTGCTACGTCTAGTATTTTGACACCCAGCATAATCCGCATCTGCATATGATATTAGTGCAATAGAGGAATCCTTCGGATACCACAGACCACGATGAAGTGTTCCTTTAAGATACCGAAAGATCCTTTTCACAACATGTAAGCGCTTTTCGGTAGGCAAAGCCTGATACCGGGCACACATGCAAATAGCAAATTGCAAATCAGGCCTGCTAGCAGTCAGATAGGGAAGGGTGCCGATCATTCCATGGTAAAGCTTAGGATCGACAGCTATCCCATCCCTATCTTCATCTAACTTGGATCTCTCCACCATTGGAGTATCCAGGGGTCACAATTTTCAAAATGATATTTCTTTAATGATTCAAGAGAATGTTTAGATTGATTAATGAAATGCCTCTGGGATTCTAAGAAATTTGCAACCCTAAGAAAAATGAAAATTTTCCCATCCTCGACATCTTAAGGCGCGTGGACATAATTTTCTCAAAATGGTCAGACAGTCTTTGAGTAGTGGCAGCAAAAATTATATCATCAACATAAATTTGTACCAGTATCATGTCATTGTCCTCCTTGAGAATAAATAATGTTGGGTCCACTTTGCCTTTGGAGAAGCCTTTTGAGATGAGATACGATGATATGAGATCGTACCACGCGCGTGGAGCTTGTTTCAACCCGTAAAGAGCCTTCTTAAGCTTGTACATGTGATTAGGACACTCCGAGTTGACGAATCCATTCGACTGGCTTACGTAGACATCTTCCCATAATTCACCATTGAGAAATGTCGTCTTAACTTCCATTTGGTAGACGATCATGTTCATGTGAGCAACATAAGTAAGGAATAGTCTAATCGCCTCTAATCGTGCAACAGGAGCAAAGGATTCTTCAAAGTCAATACCCAAAGCTTGTTTGTAACCTCTAGCAACCAATCTAGCTTTGTTCTTTAGCCCTCCACCTAACTCATCGAGTTTAACCTTATATACCCACAAGAATGTAAGGATTTCAACGTTGTTGGGTAAAGGAACTAATTCCCACACTTTAAGACGTTGAAATTCATTAAGTTCCTCTTGCATGGCTTCAATCCAAGATGATTTTGTCATGGCTTGTTGCCAATTTTTAGGTTCAGTATCGGAAAGAAATGCATCAAAGTAGCAATATAATGCATGTTCTTGGAGTTGGTGGCGTGTTACGACTGGTCGATCGATGTCACCAATAATATTGCGGATTGGGTGATCCTTTTTCCATTTTGTGTTGTGAGTTTCAACCCGTGGTGGTCGGGAGTGAACGATTGCAGGAACTTCCTCTGAGGTAGACGCATCGTTAGGGTTTTCAGGTATTTGTGAACCAAAAGAAAGGAAGCTCTTGTAAGTGAGCAAATTCCAAATCGTGATCATAGTGATCCTTTTCAACATCATTAGGAACGAGTGGGGGTGATGATTCAGGTGTAGTTTGTGAATTGGTGGGGGATGGGACATCTGGTTCAATAGTAACAGTAGATGTCTCAGACTGATTTCCATTATTTTGAGCAACAACTTCGTGAAACGGAGCTACTGCTGCAGGTGCTGGAGAATCCTTACTAGGTGGATCAAAGAATTCATCAAACATAGGTTGAAATAATTCATCCCACTCGGGCCTTGTAGGTGGTATAAATGATGGAGAAGTAGGATTGTTGGGAGTTAATCCGGAACTAATCGTACCAGTTCCCATCTCATGTAATGCGGGTTCAGAGCTGTGTTGCTCAGAAGCCATCGCTGTCAGCTCATCAAAATCGGCATCCAAAGTTTCTACTATCTTGCCAAGACGACGGTTATAAATTCGGTAAGCTTTCTTTGCAGGTGAGTAACCAATGAAAATTCCAATATCAGCCTTCGGTTGAAGTTTGCCCAAATTCTCACTATTAGTATTTGGATAAAACAGTGCACCAAATACATGAAGAAATGAAATATCGGGTTTGTGTCCATGAAGTAGCTCATATGGAGTTTTACCATGGCATTTACGAATGATGGAGCGGTTTTGGGTATAACATGCGGTTTCCACTGCTTCAGCCCATAAGAATAAAGGAGCATTCGCATAAATCAACATAGTTCTAGCAGCTTCCATTAGTGTACGGTTATGTCTTTCCACGACAACGTTTTGTTGTGGAGTGCGAGCAACAGAAGTTTCACGTGAAATACCGACCTCTTCATAATAGTCTCGTAGAGTTTGATTAACGAACTCAGTTCCATTATCAGTGCGAATGCGGCGAACAGTAGAATTAAGACGTACTTGGATCATCTTTAAGAAAGTAATAATATACTTTGGTGCTTGATCCTTGGATGCTAAAACTTTTACCCATGTAAACCTTGAGAAATCATCCACCATGACGAGGATGTATTTTCTACCACTCACACTAGCCGTACGCATTGGACCGCAAAGATCCATGTGCAAAAGATATAGTGGTTCTTGGTTGGTGTCTTCAGCTTTAGGTTTGTATAATTTCTTGGTGCTTTTCCCCAAAGAACACGCGGAACATAAATGATCCTTGTCGAACTTAAGTTTTGGAAGTCCACGAACAAGTTCGTTTTTAGCCAAATGGTTTATAGCATCAAAGTTAAGATTATATAACCGACGATGCCACAACCATGACTTGGTCTTAGATGCTTTGGAAAGAAGGCATACAAGAGAGGCGGCCATCATGTTTTGAATGGACAGTGTGTAAAGATTATCCCCTCGAGAACCCTTTAACAAATCATTTCCTGCAAGATCACGAATAAAGCAAGTATGTTGTCGAAAAGCCACTTCAAGGTTTGAATCGCAAAATTGTCCCACTGAAAATAAATTATGACCAAGTCCCTCCACATAATATACCCTTGAAATCCTAACATTCCCAATTTGATATTCATCGTAACCCATAATCTTCGCAATATGGTCGTTGCCTAATTTCATCGTTCCTAGAAACATGCTGACGAAATTTCTGAGCATCGAGTGATCTCCGGTCATATGCTTTGAGCATCCAGAGTCCAAGTACCAGAGGATGATTTGGACCACCTGAAAATATCACCAGACAAAGACGATGTATCGGAATCTAGTAGTTCCTCTGTGTTAGCAGGTACAGATATATTTATCTTAGATTTGCTAACCGAAGAATTCTTAGTCTTCCAGATTTAATTCCTTTATGCCGGCTTAGATTCTAATTGTCTAAGATCTTGAGGTACTTCTTCACTGATAGGCACAATAGTGGGGGCAGACCTAGTTAAATGGCGCTTTCTCCATTTCTTAGTGCTAGTGTTCCTATTTAAAGGACGCTGAGACCTAACTTCCGTGGATGTGATCCTAGTTAAAGGGCACGTAGTTCCATTAGCAGTGAAGGTCCTACCAGTGGGTTTCCATTTCCAACAAACTTGGGTGAATTTCTTCCCCGTTGGAATCCATTCAAGATTGTTCCTAATTGCATACATTTCATTCACGTGATCAACAAGGCATAAATCATGATGATTAGAAAACATGCATTCATTACAATTCCAACATCTGAAATTAGAATTCACATTTTGCTTAGGTAGCTGCACAAGCGCATGGCCTTTAGTCATAGTTACATGATTCTTTTTATTCAAATTTGAAATAACATTCCTAGGGTGAACTTCTACTTTCTTCTTCATAGTCCTACTAGTGGAAGGCTTGATCCTATTCTTCTTGTCTTGAGATCCTTTAGCCTTAGTAGATACAATTACTCTTGTAGAAGCCAAGGGAACATTAGTGACAGATTTTGATTTAGCCTTGATGGGTGTGTTTAATATAGGCTTAGATCCTAGATTCTTATTGAATGGAGTCATGGTAATGGTTGTGGTTTGTTTTTTAAGTGGAGCAGAACCCGGTAGTCCTATGTACTTTAAGTTCTCTAAGCATTGTTGTACCCTCTCAATGAAAGCGTGAGCATGGTAATAGTGACTATTCCTAGGTTCAAGTTCACAGAGATCATCTAACTCTTCCCTAGCAAAATACGCGTACTCAACTGCGTGCTCCATATAGGACTTATATGATAGTGGATTGTTCTTATGGTACGGGTTCTTAGTGATCACCACCTTGTTGGTTTTTGGAGCACTAGAGGTCGGGGTAGAGATTGTAGCTGGATTATCAACAACTTCTTGTCCTTTGAGTTGAAGTGTCTCCTTTAATTCAACCAAAACCATGTTTTTGTCCATGAGTTGAATATTTAAGTCAGAGATTTCCTCACACTTATGTTTTAGTTGGTCAATGAGTGACTTTTTCTCTGCGGCATTAATAGCGAAGCGATCTTCTAACGAACCATAAATTTGTGAAAAACCTTGCTTTACTTTATCAAACTCCCCTAGCATAGAAGTAATTCTATCTTCTAGGGCATGATTTTTAATCTTTGTAGCCTCTAGTTCCAATTTCTCTGCTACGGATTCTCTCTTAAGTCTCATAATTTCTTCCTCTAATGCCTGAACCACCTGAATCATCTTGTCACTAGTCTCAACTGAGTTTTCACAATCATTTGTTTTTGAAAGAGTTTCATTTTTAGATTGATTTTCAATTTCAAGAGATATACAATGTTGTTGAAGATTATCAAAACGTTTCGAAAGTGAGTTATAAGAACCATGAAGCTTTGAAAATTCAGCGTTAGATTCATGACAAGAATGATTATCTATATTATTCACAGGTTCAACAATATTCACAGATATATCATGCACATCATCACATGTATTCATAGCAGATGTCACCACAAAAAAAAATTCAATAGTAACAAAGTTGCGTCACTTCGAGAGACACTATATGTTCTAAGAATCGATCATATTCGGACAAGATCTTTTCTTTCTCAATTAAATGTTGTTCATAAACATCATCCATTTCATAGAAAACTTTTCGAACTTCACCCATTTTGTAACTAATATTTTCCACAAGATCGTAAAATCCCTCTTAAATATTATCTACAAACGGAACGATCTCTTTCTCAAACACCGTTTTCATGTGTTCAAAAGCCCATTCTCCAGCGGTTTGAGCCGTTGAAGTCGTACATTCCAGGTTGACCTTGTCAAACTCGGTAAGGTATCGCTGAATCTCTTCCAAGCTTAGCAATACCGTACTTACCGGTGGAAGATTCTTAGGAATTTCCTTAGGTTCGTCCGAATTAACAAGTGTAGGAAGTATACTAAGGATTTCTCTAGTAGGCATGTAAGCTGGTGGATGGATAAAATCCTTTTGCATATTAAAGCGAGTTCTAAGATCTACTTTTTCATATGTTGCATTCATTTGAGCATAATCATACTCAGGATATGTAAAAATTACTTTTGACCGATTCTCTTCATGTAGTGACATGCTCTCAGATTCATTTAAAAACACAATCGGATCTAAGACTAATCCTAACTTGGTTGCATCATAAAGTCGTGGGTTGTGGTTAAATGCTTGCTTTGCATACCCCGGGTTAGGTGGTAGGTCTATTAGACGCGATAGATTGAACTCTTAAAAAGAAGAATGAAACAAGTGTACTAAATGTGAAGCAGAGTATTGTTTTAATAGCAAAATTTCACTCTTTTTAACTTTCTTAGACGCCTTAATTTCCGTTTCAACCCTTTTAGAATCGAGAATTTCGAAATCCGTTTGTAGTTTTTGAAAATTATTAACGACTGACTCTTTTTCTTTAAGTTCTTTCGAAAGATTTGCTCTTAAACTCTAAATTTCTAGCAAATTATCCATTTGGACTTTCCTAAACCTATCAAATTCAGGATTGGTTAAGGTAGTGGTCACTAGAGTTAATTCCAAGGTTTTAACCTTTTTCTTATGCAAAGCAAGCTCGGCAGATAAAGTCTGATTAACACTGAGGGTTTCAAGGACCGCATTATTCATTTGGCTAAGCATAGATGCCGACACCATAACTAAATCGGGTTGAGCAAACAAATTTGTAGTCGTAATAGCTCCCGGTTGTGGGTCACTCAAAGTCTGGGGACTTGCATTCATATTGCTATCATTGTTTGTCTCCTCGTTTGAGTTACTAACCACCGGAGGCTGTTCCGGATGCTCAGACACTTGCTCAACTTGATAAGGTACAATACTAGTATCCGTGGCAGTATTTGGTACCTCAGAAATTTTATCAGCTCCATAAAGTGAAAGATTTGTCATGAGAGCTGCCTTGGCGGTATTGAAATCATCACAGTCAGAGTCGTATGCATCCAGATCATCACATTGATATGCGGCATTGTTTGTGATGGCTGCTGTGAAACCGTCAGTGTCCGCGACTCCCGGATCTGCGAGAAATGCTAACTCTTCTTAATCGATCTCACGTCCTTGAGCTTGAGCATTCACCAAGTAGATCTTCTCCTGAAACCATATGCTATCCCTTTTCCTCTTGGGCTGCTTAGACTCTCGAGCCATGTGCCCTTCCCCTTTGTAGTTATAACATATTATCATCTTCATTTTGCCAGTGTTATTACCCCTTGTAGCAGTAGTGTTAGATGAACGTGCACCAGCAGTAGATGAACTGGGTCACCCCTGAAGTGGTTTCACCATTACTCTTCCATCTTGAATTGTAGCTTGTTGTCGAGAGTTAGAAGAGTTCCTTAATTGATTGTTTGTTGGAGCTGGTCCTCTGTAACCTTGTTTGTTCAATGTTTGAGTGAGATAAGCAGACATTTGAGCAAGTATATCAGTAGGACTATCCCCTTGTCTAAACTCAGGGACAAGAATCTCATCATCACAATAGAATGCTAGTGCTGATTGAGTTACAAGCTGATTTGAGGGAACACTAACATGTTGTGAGTAATGGGGTTGAGGAGCCTCAAGTTGTTGATAGGTAATAGCAGGGTTTGTTGGAGGTTGATAAGGTGAATACTGTTGTGAAGCATAAGGTAACTGGTGTGAGTCTCCTTGTGATGATGTTGCTGGTTGCTTGTATTGTTGGTGATAAGATGTAGGCGGTTGTGGCAAGATCGAATACTGTAGGAAGCTTGGTGTTTGATACAATGGTCGATAGGAAGATTAGTGTCCCTACGCAAACGGAGATTTGTGATATGACAATGTTGGATGGTTTTCCATTAATGCCAATGGTTCTTGATAGGATCCATGAGAGATGCGTTTTTGGATCTGATACATGGGTTTTGTATGGGTTCAATTTTACTCTCGATATCCTCTCGAATTGATCTCAGTCTTAAGTGGAATGATTGTTCTTGGTTACTAAATAAAGGGGTTTGGTTTTCTAGTCTAATAAAAAGTGGAGATGAAAATTTAAATCAAAGACAATTACTTTAATTATGATTAACAAAGACTTGTATTAAACTTAAGATTAAAATCAAGATTAAAAATTAAAATTGAAATTTAAGCAAACAAACATAAAGAAACAGTAAAGTAGACAAACAGAAATCTAAAGGAAAAACTTGATTCGGAACTTTTAAACCTTGATTCGGAACTTGCTCATGCGGAACTTACTGATTTGGAAGTTACTATTCATTAATCCGGAACATTCTCATCCGGAACTTATTCGGAACTTTCTGGCTGATTCGGAACCTTCCGAATGAAGGTTGTTGATTCGGAAGTTTTGAAACTTCCGAATGAAGGACTGGTTCGGAACTTTCCGAATGAAGGAGCTTGGTTCGGAAGTCACTGATTCGGAAGTTACTGGTTGATTCGGAACCTTCCGAATGAAGGTTGATTCGGAACTTGCTGATTCGGAAATAACTGGTTCGGAACTTCTTCTTGATTCGGAAGTTTGAGACTTCCGAATGAAGGTGTCTTGATTCGGAACTTAAAGACTTATTCGGAACTTTAAAGCTTCATTCGGAACTTTTTAGCTGATTCGGAAGTTTTGAATCCCAGATACAGTAGCAGGTAACGAAGAACACGGAACACAAATTTTAATCAAAATCAAACCAAATACTTAAAAAGGATTTACCAAATTAAACACAAATCATTTAGACACCATAAGCAACGAATCCCACTAATAAAAACACAAATCCAAACAACTTTTGAAGATCAAATCAAGAAAAATAAAAACTTAAAAGACTTGAAGATAAAGATGATGATGAACAAGATGAAATGAAAGATTAAACAAGAACTTGAATTGATTGATTAATGTTTTGACAAGATAAAACAAAGATTAAAATTACAAGATTGGAAAGACAAAGATAAAAATCACCAATCACCCTAGTGGTGATGGTGAAGCTACGAACCAGGAAGAAAGAGGAAGAAGAAAAAACTAAAAACTAGTCTAAAATGTGTGAGGGGAAGGCTATTTATAGCCTTGTCCTTTGGTTGGTGAGTGGGCTTACTCCCGTTCTTCTTGTCTTTTCGTCTTTTCAGAAAAGTTTCCGTTTTCGATTCTGATTCGGGATTTGTTGTCGATTAAATTCAACTCGTCTTTTAATTTCTTCGTTTAATAGACTTGAGTTTCTTCGACTTATATAAATCTTCCATCTTTGGTCCTTTTCTTCGATAAATCTTCGAATAGGCCCAGTGACTTCAAATCTTTTGCATCTCTTGGACAATAGACTTTATCTTGAGTCTTTTTATCCGGTTGGCTCTGAAAACACAATAAACACAAAAACCACGCATACTTCCAAACAAATGATATTAAATACGTGTTTTGGTCTCGTTTTAGCCCGAATTAAGTGGTAAAAGGATGGGTGTTTACACACCTATCAAATCCCCTACACTTAACCATTGCCATGCCCTCATGCAATGCTTAGTGGTAAAGCAAGCTTACACTTTTCTCATAATTAATCAACCTTGGCCTTATTTAAAATTCTACTAGACAAAAATTAAAGAAATAAAACTTCAAAGATAACAAAGGGATAGAAAACCATTTTCACTTGAAAATAGCTACATGGAAATAACTTGCAAAGAAATCGATGACTTACATTAGGGCTTTGGTGCTGCGAAGATTTATCACCCTCAAGTTTCACGTTCCCCAAACTAAGCTTAAAAACGAGATCATTGTTATTATAAGTTAGCAATTCAAACACTTACACACATGGCTTAATTAAATGCTTAAACTCCCTTATTCCTAGGTGTATCTCTTATATTTTATTTTTGTCTTAGAATGATCATGAAGATGCATTTTTGGACTTATTTCGATAGTTTATTAGGGCTGAAAGCAAAGTAGGACGATTTGATCAATAGTTAGCTAAAGGACAAAATCTCTTAAAACTGCTTCTCGGGATATCAAAAAGTTCATATCTTGGCATAACTTGGTTCACGATTTGAGACCTTTCTCGGGCCGATATTTGGCATGTACTTCATTCTTCATATCTTCGAGAGACGTTCTTGAGATAATGGTCTTCTCATCATAATAGAGTTTCTTCACTTGGAGACTTTTGAGGGGTTCTCCAACTTTGTTGACCATGACTTCATGATTATTTCTTCAATCTCTAATTGGGATTTTGAGATACAACGATCCGCCTCCTTTTCGGACTTGGATCTATTTATCCTCATACCTTGTTAGGGTCTTTTCGGATAGACTTCTCCATGATCTTTATGGGAGTTGATTGCTTTTCGTCGTGAGTCTTGATCCTTCATATTGACTTTAGGAATAATGCTTTTCACATCACTTTGGATCTTCAGCAATAAAATTGAATCCTCATGCCTTGTTAGGGCCTTTTCGGACTCGCCAATCTTCGCGCCCCGCTTCATAAGTTATGCCTTGGCTATGAACTCTTATCATTACCGAGCAACTTTTAAACGATCTTGGGCTAGAAGCTAAGTAACTTTTCAAATCGTAAGACCTTACTTATTGCAGATAAATTATTAGCAAGTGATGGGAGAATAGGCACATAATTACACCAAGTGAGCTTGCGCAAGAATATCGACTTATAATTGACTCTATCATTTCTCGTCCTCCACAATTTAAAATCACAAGTAATGAGACTCGTGGACACTTAGCCTAATAAACCAATTAAGGTCTACATGGTTAAGGATACTAGCTAGAATAAACTTGGATAAGTCTATTCGGGTTGAGTCAAAATAAACGCAACGGGCCTAATATGTCAAAGACTTCTAAACTAGCTACACCATTTTATTAATATTTTTGACTTTATTGCGGAATATATACATATGAAAGCAACGATAAAAAATTGAAAATTACAAATAAATTGCCAAAGTTAATAAAAAATTTGAAAAATGTTGAAAAATATTATTTTCCGGTTAATTGAAGGCATTTTCATGGAAAAGTCCACTTAAAACTTCAATAGAAGTCCCCCCTACACTTAAGATAAACATTGTCCTCAATGTTTGAGCATGTGGGAAAAGTTTCCCCTACACTTATGACATTGTGCACGTTGGTTAACTCAAGTTAAGGAAGAGACGACTAAAGTGATCAATTTCAAATGTGCGTATGAAGAAAATTGAATCACGATAGTTGAGAGATAGAACCGGATTTCGGATAAACACGGGAGCACGGTTCTTCAAAAATTCCAAGAGTGCACTTATCCCTGTAATCACATCACCACACAAAGGCAAACGCATATACAAGTCCCCCCTACACTTAGGGGATTAAAACATAAAAGGATAGATACTCGGGCTGCCTCCCGAGGAGCGCTTGTTTTCGATAACCGAGTCACGAGCCTGACTCGACCCAAAATTAGTTCATGGGGGACGTGGTGAGGGATGGAATCACCTCCTTAGAGGTGTCCTCACCAAAGTACAACTTCACTCGTTGGCCATTCACCTTAAAATTTGGTCCATCAGGTTGAGCGAGCTTGAGAGTACCATATGGAAAAATTTGGGCAATGGTGAATGGGCCGGACCAACGAGATTTGAGCTTGCCCGAAAAGATTTTCAACCGAGAGTTAAAAAGTAAGACTTTGTCTCCAACATGGAACTCTCGGTTTTTGATCTTGGAGTCGTGAATGAGCTTAGTTCTTTCCTTATAGATCAAAGAATTTTCATAAGCCTCATTACGGAGTTCATTCAGCTCATTGAGTTGGATCTTGCGTAGGTCACCGGCTTTGTTTATATCAAAATTAGCCCACTTCAAGGCCCAATAAGCCTTGTGCTCCAACTCAATGGGGAGGTGGCACGCTTTCCCGTACACAAGACGATAAGGCGTACAGCCGATCGGGGTCTTGTAAGCGGTACGGAAAGCCCACAAAGCATCATCAAGTTTATCAGCCCATGAGGCACGATGCTCTCCCACAGTCCTTTCAAGAATTCGCTTAAGACCTCGGTTGGATATTTCGGCCTGGCCATTAGTTTGTGGGTGGTAGGCTGTGGAAAGACGATGGTTTACACCGTACTTAGCCATGACTCGAGCAAATTGGTCATTGCAGAAATGAGTCCCACGATCACTAATAATGGCACGAGGCACACCGAATCTAGCGAATAGAGCTTTCAAAAAGTTACAAACCACCCTTGCGTCATTAGTAGGCAAAGCTTTGGCTTCAACCCACTTTGAAACGTAGTCAACGGCTACAAGGATGTATTTGTTTTCTTTAGACGAAGGGAATGGCCCCATAAAGTCGATACCCCAAACATCAAAAATTTCACACTCTTGAATAAAATTCTGAGGCATCTCGTCTTTATGTGTGATTCTGCCTTGCTTTTGGCAAACATCACATCTTTTAACCATATCGTGAGCATCACGGTATATGGAGGGCCAATAAAATCCCGAATCAAACACTTTTTTAGCGGTGTAGTTGGGACCAAAGTGACCACCGGTGGGTCCTTTGTGGCAAGCATCAAGGATGTCCGACGCTGCCGGTCTATCAACACATCGGCGAATTATCAGATCAGCACATTGTTTGAATAGGTAAGGGTCGTCCCAAAAGTAAGTCTTGATGTCGGCAAAGAACTTCTTCTTTTGCTGGGACGTCAACCCTTCCTTGAGAATTCCACCCGCCAAGTAGTTTGCAAAGTCCGCAAACCACGGGGTTTCATTCGGCTTCGAGTTTATAGACATTAAGGTCTCCAAGGGAAAAGAATCATTGATTTCTTTGGTCGGATGATCCCCTTGGTATGGATCCTCAAGTCTACTAAGATGGTCCGCGGCTAGGTTTTCTGCTCCTTTTTTATCGCGGATGTCGATTTTAAATTCCTGGAGCAGCAAAACCCAGCGAAGAAGTCTTGGTTTGGAATCTTGCTTTGTCAACAAGTACTTCAACGCGGAATGATCGGTGTACACAATGGTGGTGGAAAGGACAAGATAGGGGCGGAATTTTTCAAAAGCATAGACAACAGCTAAAAGCTCTTTTTCGGTTGTCGTATAATGCAATTGTGCCCCAGTCATTGTCTTGCTAGCGTAATGGATCGGTTGGAAGTGTTTGTTCACTCTTTGTCCAAGAACCGCTCCAATAGCAAAATCACTAGCATCGCACATCAACTCAAAAGGAAGCTCCCAATTAGGGGTAACCAAGACGGGTGCCTTAGTTAGCTTATCCTTAAGCGAGTTGAAGGCTTCGAGGCACTCTTTGGAAAAGATAAAAGGAGTATCTTTTTCCAAGAGGTGGGTCATCGGGCGAGCGATTTGGGAAAAATCTTTGATGAATCGACGGTAGAAGCCCGCATGACCCAGAAAACTTCTCACACCCTTCACGGTTGAAGGTGGAGGCAACTTAGCGATGACATCGACTTTAGCACGGTCAACTTCAAGACCGGCTTTCGAGATCTTATGTCCAAGCACGACGCCTTCTTTTACCATAAAATGGCATTTTTCCCAATTTAGAACAAGGCGAGTGTCTTCGCACCGCTTTAGCATACGTTCTAAATTGGCAAGGCAAGCAGAGAAGGAATCCCCGAAGACCGAGAAATCATCCATGAAGACTTCCATGGTTTGTTCAACCATGTCATGGAAGATAGCTAACATGCACCTTTGGAAAGTCCCGGGCGCATTACATAAGCCAAAAGGCATTCTTTTGTAAGCGAAGGTACCATAGGGAAAAGTGAATGTAGTCTTCTCTTGATCTTGGGGATCGATGGGTATTTGAAAATAACCCGAGAAACCATCGAGAAAGCAGTAATATTCATTACCGGCTAATCGTTCAAGCATTTGGTCCATGAAAGGTAGAGGGAAATGATCCTTTCTCGTGGCATCATTGAGTTTGCGGTAGTCTATACAAATTCTCCACCCAGTAACGAGACGAGTGAGAATCAACTCGTTGTGTTCATTCGGAACAACGGTTATTCCGCCCTTCTTGGGCACACAATGGATTGGACTAACCCACGGTGAATCCGAAATAGGGTAAATCATACCCGCATCAAGAAGTTTGATAACCTCTGTTTTGATGACGTCATGGATTTTTGGATTCACCCTTCGTTGGCTTTGAATAGTGGGCTTATAATCGTCCTCCATGAGAATTTTGTGCGTGCAGAAGTGAGGATCAATTCCACGTATATCCGAGATTTTCCACGCAATAGCCTTCTTGTGAGCTTTCAACACAGCAACAAGGCGAGTCTTCTCTGCATCTTTCAAATCCTTTGCAATAATGACGGGCGACTTCTTGTTGTCGTCAAGGAACACGTACTCGAGATGTGGCGGCAACTCCTTAAGTTCCAATTCCGGAGGATTTTCGACGGGAGGCGTTTTTAAAGTCGGAGTATCGATAGCAATGACCGTGGGAGATGGAGGCGAAGGATTGTCTTCGGTGAGAAGATTGTCAAAGAAACTCATGTCTTCATCCCCCTCGGTGGGAGAATCATTAGTAGCTGAATTCGCATCTCCCATGGTATCTTCAAGATTGTTCCAGAATAAATCACTATCTCCAAATAGAGACAACGATGAATCAATGGAGGACACGGTCTCAACAGTGGGAAGAGAGGTAGGAATACTTTTGCAAGCATCATTAAAGTGTTCTTCACAAGCCTCATCAAGAACGTCAATACAATTAACGCTCTCATATGAATAAGGCTGTTTAGACAACTTTCCCATGTTGAAGACTACTTTGTCGTCACCCACTCTCATGATAAGCTCTCCGGCTTCAACATCAATAAGAGTGCGACCGGTCCTAAGGAATGGACGACCAACAATCAGTGGTACACGAGGGTCCATCTCGTAGTCGACGACAACAAAATCAGCAGGGAATGTGAATTTGTCGACTCCTACAATGACGTCTTCGGCTATCCCCACTAGATAAGCAACCGTACGGTTGGCCAATTCCAAAGTCATTTTAGTGGGGACTAGCTCTGGGAGAGATAATTGCTTCCAAACACTTAGAGGCATGAGATTAATACTGGCACCTAGATCGGCTAGGGCCATGCAATTCTCTACTCCCGGGAAATTGCAAGGGATAAGAAAACGACCCGGATCACCAAGCTTGATTGGCAATTTCCTTAAGAGCACTGCAGAGCAGTTCTCATTAAGTTGGGTGTTGGCAATATCGAGGAGCTTTTCCTTGTCGCTCAGAAGGTCTTTAAACATTTTGGCGTATTTGGGCATGTGAGCGAGAGCCTCAGCGAAGGAGATATTAAAATTCAGTTGTTTGAACATTTTAAGGAAATTTGAAACCTGAATATCATCCTTGCTCTTTTGCTTCTCTTTCCTCAACCTTGAAGGATAAGGTATATTGGAAGAAGATGAAGGCTTTAGGGGAATAGGATCACTCACAACCACGGGTGGAGGAGGGGTAGAAAGAAGAGGTGGAGAAATTGGGGAAGGAGAAGGAAGAGGAATAGGAGCAGGCGACTCGTTCTCCTTAGGCACAACCACCGGTGGAGGTATAGGAAGCTCGGGTTCCTTGGTACCTTTACCACTTCGAGTGGTGATTGCTTTCATCTCCCCTCTTGGGTTCGCAACGGTGTTACTCGGAAGAGTACCCGAAGAAGAGGGTTGATTACCATTGAAGAAACTAGCCATCATGTTCCTCAGGTCATTTGTTTGGGTATCCAACGTATTTCTCATATCGGCTCTTAAATCATTTCCTTGCTTGACCAAGTCTGCCTTCAAATTGCGCACTTCCTCTTGGAGATTTCCCACTATCACATCATTGGTCCTCATATAGGTTGCAACCTCTTGGTGTAATGTAGTGTTGGTTTGGGTAGGAGGAGCATTGTATGCAGGTGGTTGGTAAGCAGGTTGTTGGTAGACTTGATTGTTACGTGTAGGTGGTTGTTGTTGCTTGTGAGGTGGGATGTATGGTTGTCGAGGTTGTTGTTGTTGTTGAGTAGGGCGGTTAAGGTTTTGTTGTTGGTTTGGGTTGGTAGGAGGAAAGCCAGGTGGTGAAAGATAGTTGTTTGATCGATAGCTAAGCAAGTTACGGTCACCTTGAGGTCTAGCTTGATAAGCAGGTTGTTGGTAGGTGCCATATGCCGCATTCACATTCTCAGCAGGGTAATCTTGGGTGGCGGTACAAGTTGTGTAAGAGTGGGGACCACCGCATATCTCACAAGGTTGGCTGACAGCGTTCACTTGTGCGTTTTTGGCGTTGTTGCTGTTGTAGTTGCTGACGGTGTGGGTGACAAGCGATTCAAGAAGCGTGGTGATTTTGTCAAGTCGCTTGTCGCTGTCATTAGTGCTAGCACTAGCAACATTGGTCCTAACGCTCTTGGTTTGCACACGAGACTTGTTCTCAATGATGTCCCAAGCAGCATTGGAAGTCTTAGCCAATAAATTACCCCCCGAGGCACTATTCAGTGAATCTTGGTCACTCATGCTTAAACCATTGTAAAAAGTATTGATTTGATGTACTTTGGTAAAACCATGTTGTGGGCATTTTCTTAAAAGATCTTTAAAACGATCCCAAGATTCACTGAATGACTCATCGTACTTTTGTTCAAAGTTTATAATCTCATTCCGCAAAGCGGTAGTACGAGAGGGTGGAAAAAAGTAGTTGATAAACTTTGTTTCCAAATCCGTCCACGAGAGAATACTCTGTGGCGGTTCTTTAGCAAGCCAATGCCGGGCTTGTCCCTCTAAAGAAAAGGGAAAAAGTTGAAACCTTATAACTTCTTGTGAAACACCATTGAGCTTGACCGTGTTGGTGAGTTGTAGAAATCGCTTGATATGGTCGTGTGGGTCATCAATGGTGCGTCCCAAGAACGGTTGAGCGGATACCATCTGGATAAAGCCTGACTTTAGCTCGAAATTGTTGGCGGCAATTGGTGGTATAACAATTGGATCCATGTTGCCATCGACATGAGCTTGTAGCAATTCAATCATTGGGCGGTTATCCGGAAGGTGCTCATTGTTGTTATTATTGTTCATGTTGTTGTTGTTGTTATTATTGTTGTTCGGAGGTGGTATGTTATTGTTGTTTTGTACACCAGCCATGTCTAAGTTATCGAGAGGCTCGGGCTCTTGATAAGACGTGGATCGAGTGCGCATACAACTGCAAAAGAACGAACAAAGAAAAACAAAGCAAAAATATTTTTGGGTTTTATGTTTTTTAATTTTTTTGTATTTTTGAAAATTTTATATTTTTTAGTTGTTTTTGAAAATTTTTGATGAAAAAGAACGTTCACGGGGAACGGATCCCAAAAGCCAAGTTCTCACAAAAAACTTTTGATCTTAACGAGAAGAGCCGGCAGCGGCACCATTTGATACATGGGTTTTGTATGGGTTCAATTTTACTCTCGATATCCTCTCGAATTGATCTCAGTCTTAAGTGGAATGATTGTTCTTGGTTACTAAATAAAGGGGTTTGGTTTTCTAGTCTAATAAAAAGTGGAGATGAAAATTTAAATCAAAGACAATTACTTTAATTATGATTAACAAAGACTTGTATTAAACTTAAGATTAAAATCAAGATTAAAAATTAAAATTGAAATTTAAGCAAACAAACATAAAGAAACAGTAAAGTAGACAAACAGAAATCTAAAGGAAAAACTTGATTCGGAACTTTTAAACCTTGATTCGGAACTTGCTCATGCGGAACTTACTGATTCGGAAGTTACTATTCATTCATCCGGAACATTCTCATCCGGAACTTATTCGGAACTTTCTGGCTGATTCGGAACCTTCCGAATGAAGGTTGTTGATTCGGAAGTTTTGAAACTTCCGAATGAAGGACTGGTTCGGAACTTTCCGAATGAAGGAGCTTGGTTCGGAAGTCACTGATTCGGAAGTTACTGGTTGATTCGGAACCTTCCGAATGAAGGTTGATTCGGAACTTGCTGATTCGGAAATAACTGGTTCGGAACTTCTTCTTGATTCGGAAGTTTGAGACTTCCGAATGAAGGTGTCTTGATTCGGAACTTAAAGACTTATTCGGAACTTTAAAGCTTCATTCGGAACTTTTTAGCTGATTCGGAAGTTTTGAATCCCAGATACAGTAGCAAGTAACGAAGAACACGGAACACAAATTTTAATCAAAATCAAACCAAATACTTAAAAAGGATTTACCAAATTAAACACAAATCATTTAGACACCATAAGCAACGAATCCCACTAATAAAAACACAAATCCAAACAACTTTTGAAGATCAAATCAAGAAAAATAAAAACTTAAAAGACTTGAAGATAAAGATGATGATGAACAAGATGAAATGAAAGATTAAACAAGAACTTGAATTGATTGATTAATGTTTTGACAAGATAAAACAAAGATTAAAATTACAAGATTGGAAAGACAAAGATAAAAATCACCAATCACCCTAGTGGTGATGGTGAAGCTACGAACCAGGAAGAAAGAGGAAGAATAAAAAACTAAAAACTAGTCTAAAATGTGTGAGGGGAAGGCTATTTATAGCCTTGTCCTTTGGTTGGTGAGTGGGCTTTCTCCCGTTCTTCTTGTCTTTTCGTCTTTTCAGAAAAGTTTCCGTTTTCGATTCTGATTCGGGATTTGTTGTCGATTAAATTCAACTCGTCTTTTAATTTCTTCGTTTAATAGACTTGAGTTTCTTCGACTTATATAAATCTTCCATCTTTGGTCCTTTTCTTCGATAAATCTTTGAATAGGCCCAGTGACTTCAAATCTTTTGCATCTCTTGGATAATAGACTTTATCTTGAGTCTTTTTATCCGGTTGGCTCTGAAAACACAATAAACACAAAAACCACGCATAATTCCAAACAAATGATATTAAATACGTGTTTTGGTCTCGTTTTAGCCCGAATTAAGTGGTAAAAGGATGGGTGTTTACACACCTATCAGGATCACGTGCTTCTTGTGTTGTTGCAAGAAAGCATAGAGTTGATCTAATTTGACTTGTGCAAATCTTGAATCATCTTAACATCGGTGACATATTGACTCCATTCTTGGGGTAACGTGTTCAAGAACTTTGTGTTTAGTTGAAACTGAGCAATCCTTAGATTATACACGTTCATATCATTCATCAAAGTAGTGAAACGCCAGTAGTAATCGTGAAGAGTTTCCCCTTGAATGTATGTAAACCTATCAAACAAGTCCTACAATTGACACTCTCGTTCTTTCTTAGTTAGAGAGGTCCCTTGTAACAAAACCGCTAATCGATCCCAAAGATCCTTTGCCACTGTGTGTTAACTTACCATTCTATAGATATCGGGTGGAAGAGCTTGAAGTATTGTCTGAACGGCCCTTTCATCTACATCGGCAATGACTTTGTTAGCATCTGGTAACTCATGATACAACCTTGGTCGTGTCACATTGTTGACAGTAACTTCTCCCCAATCTAGTGGACCTTTTTCAATGGATTGTAGCATAAGTCTACCATTGGGTTTACCCATGATGTAATTTTTCATACGACCTTGCCATGCTTCAAATAAGTCTTTGATGAGCAACGGTGGGCGAGTATCGGTACCCGAAATGATGGAAATGTCAGTAAGTGATGTCATTGTAGGCATAAATGAATGAGGATTCATTTTTGGAACACTTGATAGAAAAAGATTATCTTTTTGATCGAGCAATGAAATAAGGTTATGAAATTTGTTGTGAATTGAAGTAGAAATCTGAAGCTTATCCTGAATACACGTTCTGACCACTATTCGGAATCTGTATAGAAGATCTTATCCGGAATATGGGTCAGTCTTCTTATCCTGAATGAAAACTGCTGCTTATCCGGAATATGGCTCAGCCTTCTTATCCGGAATTACTACTTCAGCTTATCCGGAATAACTTGCAGATCTTATCCGGAATATGACTCAACCTTCTTATCCGGAATTACTACTTCAGATTATCCGGAATAACTTGCAGTTCTTATCCGGAATATGACTCAAGCTTCTTATCTGAAATTACTACTTCAGATTATCCGGAATAACTTGCAGTTCTTATCCGAAATATGGCAACCTTCTTATCCGGAATGACAAGTTCTTCTTATCAGGAATATGGTTCAATCTCTTATCCAGAATGACAAGTGCTGGTTATCCGGAATATGTCTCAGCCTTCTTATCCGGAATGACAAGTTCTTCTTATCCGGAATATGGTTTAGTCTCTTATCCGGAATTCCTTCTTGTTATCCAGAATAACTTGCAGACCTCTTATCCGGAATACACTTCTGACTCTTATCCTGAATAACTTAAAACCCTTGTATTCCGACAACTAAAACCCTTATAACCCGTATAAGCAAAATTTTGAACTTTTAAGTTTTACCCAAAAATCAAGCCAAAAATTCCAACTTTTTATGAAAATCACCACAACTATGTAGGCAATTTGTAGTAAAGATTTTGTGGTGAAAAAGACAAAAAATTTTGAAAACACTGATATATCTTGATTAAAAGAGTATGAAAACTAAAAACTAACACAACAAAAAACCTTATATCATCCCATGGCTCTTGATACCAGTTGTAGAATCGTGATAATATTATAACTAATCAAGAGGGTTGTTGTTATTCTAGGGAGAGAGAGTAGAGAGAGAAACCAAAGACAACTTTATTAATGTTTGAAATAAGTAAAACAACCAACACCCCTTTCCATGGTGGAAAGGGGTTTATATACCCAAGTCCTTAAGTGGAATTGGGCCTCCGACCCATGAACATGCTCATGGGTCGGGCTAAACATGAGTATTACTTAAACAATACTACGAGCCTATAACTATATTGTTGGAGTGACCGAGACTTTCTTAATACACAAAACGTATTTCCAACAACATAGTAGAGTCAGATTAAATTATGAAACTCATAAGACTCATACCAAAATATTTTATAAAACTCATTTTATGGTGATTATAAGATGACCCTTTTCCAATCAACCCAAAATCATAGTTTTGAAAATCAAGTTTCACCCATCTAGATAATCATAAGGTGTCTAGATCTTCATCAACACCATCTAAAAACTCATCTAAACATATATAGGGCTGACTTAATATGATCTAAGTCAAGTTCATAGTTTTTAATTAGTAAGTCACCTTAAACATGTTTTTAGGGTTTATAAGCCCTAAAAATCATATACAAAGTATAAGCATAAACAAAACTATAAAATGACATACGGATTGATTTCACTTACATGAGATGGATTTAGTGATATGGGAATCACCAAGATCAAGAAAACACCAAATGATGGAAGAACAAGAGCAAAGAATCACCAAATAAGCCTAAAATCACCAAGGTTTCTACAATGGAGATGTAGAGAAAACCTTAAGAACCAACAATGGATTTTGGAATACGGAGTTATGGGATTAGGGTGGACGGTTTTTGGTGCTTAGGGGAAGGGATTTGCTTTATTTTGGCATGAAAATAAGATGAAGAAAACATGTTTTCAATATTGTTATACACTTTCACTTAAGAACCAACAATGGAGTTTTGAGAGAGAATAGGGAGTTATGGGATAAGGGTGGACCGTTTTTGGTGTTTGGGGGAAGGGATTTGCTTGATTTTGGCAATAAAATAAGATAAAGAAAACATGTTTTCAATATTTTTATACACTTTCACATTTTAGCTTATTTTGTCATTAAAATCACACTTCTTTCCTCGTTTAACAAAGTCTTACACACCATATGTAACATGTTACAAAATAATTATATACTAAGTTAATTAGTTAAAATGGAATACCCCTTTAAGATAGTTTTAGAATGTTTATTTTTGTTGTCTTGCATTAAAACTATATGTTATATCATAATTTAATTAAAGGGTTTCATAGCTTAAGTCTTATTTATTTAATACTAATGAAATTGTGAAACAATGCTTTAAATTAAAATAAAATCTCAACTATTGAATTTACATAAAATTGCCAAATTACGCAAAATGTTTAAATTTCAAACTTATATATATTTTAAAAATGCGGGTTTTACAACTCTTCCCCTCTAAAAAGAATATTTAGTCATCAAAATTAGAATAGTGTTACGGGTATTATAATTCCTCCCGTCTAAAAAGAAAATTTCGGCCACGAAATTGCAATAACACTATCAAACGAAAACGAATACAAAAATGCACGAATCGGATGGAACGAATACGAAACATATATAGTTATGATAGATGAACCCATCTCACACATAACACATATTGAATATACACGGGAGTAATGCTAACGGAATGGAATCATAGATTGCTTGCACAAATCGAAGGAATAACAGAGGGAAATAAATCGAGAATTACTTGGAATCGTACCTAATGACTTGTCGTCTCTACCACCGCTTTCATCTTTCATAGGGCATTCCTTGATCCTATGTCTAGCCGAACCACAATGAAAATATTCCCCAGATACCCTATAGCATTCCCTCCCCAGATGAAGCCTTCCGCAAGTTTGGCATGGTGGTCTTGAATGACCCTTCTGATCCTCCCCTTTGTTGTCATGAGCCACCGGTCGGATAAGGTTACCATCACGGTTTCTTTTATTCTGCTCCGACCTCTCGTGATGAATCTCATAATTCCTTGCAACATCAGTCGCATTCGCCACATCTTTAAAAATAAGGTTCACGATGTTGTCCACGATGTGATCATTGAGAGCTCACTTGAATTTATCTGCCTGTTCCTCTTGCGTGCTTGCTTTTGATCCGATGAAACTCGCCAACCTTAGGACCCGCTTCATAAAGTCGCCACTGGACTGTCCCTCCTTTTTTCCGAACATTATGGTATTTCGGTCATATTTTTGCTGCTCAAACTTAGGAAAGTACTACAAAAAGAACGCCTTCCAAAAAAAATTTCCATGACATAGTCAACACAAAATCGTCACCTCCCTTGGCCTTCTTATATGCCTTCCACTAACTAAGTGCATCACCCTCGAGTTTGTATCTAGCCAGCCTAGCCTTAAAATCGTCTTCACAACCCAGCACTTCGAACAATTTCTCAATATTCGCAATCCAGTTTTTAACATCAACTTAAGTAGTAGTAGAACTAAATGATTGAGGTTTTTGCTTAACGAACCTATCTAACCACGTGTGGATAGTAGGAGCTTGATAACGGCTTCCACCAGTAGCATTCTGACGGATTTGCTTGGTGTTCTCGGCAGTAAGACCCGGAATCAACGCAGCAAAGGCCCTCTGTACTGCCTCTTCTAAAGCAAGACCAGAAAAAGTTGGAGGAATCACCATATAAGACATGAACGAATTAATGAGAACAAAATCAGAGTGTATGTACGAAGGAAGAGATAATATCATAGTACGAAGATGACGTTATTGTTCGGGCCATCATAATTCGGAAGCCATTCTATAAACGTTTGGGGAGCGAGAGCACTTTAAATTGTAAACCCAACCACTCGGCCATAACGTAATATCAAGATGGAACATCCTAATACGAAGCTCCCTACTAACATGACAAATTCCAAGGAAACAAATACGTATCGAAAAATAATGATAATATCAAAGTACACGTGGAAGCCTAATCTACCCAATCCTCACAGGTCAATCCTAGGTCGTAAACGTCTCTGATACCGTAATTGTAACACTCTCTCCGAATAGAGACAATGTATCACATTTATGGTTTCTTATTAGATACATCAAAACATAAACGTCTAAAACGAAACCTATAAAATAAACATAAACTATGGAAACATAGATGCCAAACAAAATCAAATACCCAAAACAATGGGATCCAAAATAAAAGTACTAAAAAGCATAACTGTAATCAGTAATTTATTGACCAAGGGTAACTATAAGCACTCAGCAACTCTCAATACCTCGATTCCCACTTTATACCTGCCACATGGAAAAAGAAACGGCTGAGCAAAACTCCCAGTGATCGGATATGACAAATAGATGCACAAGTGAAGGAAATACAACAGAAGCAATGAAACATAATTTAATGAACAAAGGATTATAATGAATACAAGAGAGTGAATGAAAAGGCATAGAAAATTCCACAAGTCTATATCACATATCATATCATATCACAGTCACATAAGTTGTACATGGGTAGCTACTCCCATGTACCAAAAGTGAGATAGGGAATATAGAACATACCACCCATTCACATCATATCATATCATATCATACATGCCATAGCCTAGGATGCATCCAACACCCCCTGCAAATCATAATCAGATAGCACGTACACTAGCTCATGACTAGCATATGCACTCATAATATCACATATAATAGTGCACATCAAAAAGGGAACGCTAGGGTCTAATCACACCGCCCCAGATGGTTTCATGTCCTTGGTGCATCAACAAACATGGTTATGGTACCTCCATGACTAGTTACACAATATATAGCTCAGGCATAAGGGTTTCATATCAAAAGGCATAAGAAAGGCATAATCATAGTGTGTCAAACTAAAGCATAAAAAGGCATAACAACGAAGGGATCGTAACAAAACAATGGAATCAAGGGATCATATCAAATCAGCTTCTAAACATATGGGGAACGTATCAATGGCAAAGGGAATGATCAAAAGTAAGGAGTACAAAAAGGGTAAACGAAGGATTATTACTAAAAGAACCGAATATCCGTACCTTAGCGCACAACGGAATAATGAACCGCACAAACAAACGAAACCAATCCTAATCCCGAGTCACCAAAGCTACAAGGTATATATACACAACTTATACATACTGATCAAATACATCAAAATACAATTTTCGAAAAATAGGTGATTGACTTTCCAAAAATAGGAGTTTCATTATTTAAAAGATTGTTGGTAGTTAAAGTATGTTACACTACTGAACTAACCCATTTAAGACTTCCTATAAATTCCCGCAAAAATTAAAAATGTCAACTAATGTGTTAAAAAGGCCTCTGTAAAAGTGATAAAGCCTAAGGATTACCAAACCCATGATATGACCCAATAAGCCCAACCTAGCCTAAAACAGTCTGGTCAGAACATACAGAAAGTTGCAACAATTTTGACCTATCTAAACAGCTTAAAAAATCAGCAAAAATCCAGGAGATTCCCCAACATATGAAGATCATCCTCCTAAAAGGGTTTAACCTAATTTAAGGTTTTAAAGATTTTATGGCGTTTATGGTGAACATGAGTTTTTTCAGTCTTAAAAATCAGATTTGACACCTTATGAGAAAACAGCCCTAACCCGACCATATCATGTTCATAAAAATAAAAGGAGTACTAATTAACATAGTAGACTCAGATTAGATTATCAAACTCATAAGATTCATACCAAAATATTTTTAAAAACTCATTTTATGGTGATTATAAGATGACCCTTTTTCCATTCAGCCCAAAACCCTAGTTTTGTAAATCAAGTTTCACCCATCTAGATCATCACAAGATGTCTAGATCTTTATCCAAACCATGTAAAACGTATTTAAAACATATATTAGGCTGATTTGATATGATCCAAGTCAAGTTCATTGTTTTTAATTAGTCAATTACCTTAAACTTGGTTTTAGGGTTTAGTCAATCACCTCACTTACATGAGATGGATTTAATGATATGGGAATCACCAAGAACCAGAAAACACCAAAGGATGGAAGAACAAGAGCAAATAATCACAAAAGAAGCCTAAAATCACCAAGGTTTCTACAAGGGAGATGTAGAGAGAACATTAAGAACCAACAATGGAGTTTTGAGAGAGAATAGGGAGTTATGGACAAGGGTGGACGTTTTTTGGTGTTTAGAGGAAGGTTTTTGCTTGATTTTGGCAAGAAAATAAGATGAAGAAAACATGTTTTCAATATTGTTATACACTTTCACCATTTAGCTTATTTTGTCACAAAAATCACACTTATTTCCTCTTTTAACAAAGTCTTACACAACATATGTAACATGTTACAAAATAATTGTATACTAAGTTAATTAGTTAAAATGGCATACCCCTTTAATATTGTTTTAGAATGTTTATTTTTTTGGTCTTGCTTTGTCAATATATGTTATATCAGAGTTTAATCAAAGGGTTTCATAGTTTAAGTCTTATTTATTTAATACTTATTAAATTGTTAATCTATGCTTTAAATTAAAATAAATTGAAATACAATCTCAACTATTGAATTTACATAAAATTCACAAATTTTGCAAAATGTTTAAATTTCAAAATTATATATATTTTAAATGTAACACTCTCAATTTTCGTATCGGTACAGCGGAAGGGTCTTTTAGAGTGTTACGGGATAGCACAATAACTCCAATCATAGACAACACATAAAAATGGTTGTACAAGGTTTAACATACATTCATTTGATAAAAAGTTTTAAAGTGTACAACAGGTCCCAAATTATACAGGTCATTAAGTTTACAAAACATAGATCGAATGAACATTTTTAATATTATATGGGCCATCAGAGTCGATCTCCATCCGGATTACCTTCAAGCACCTGAGATAAAAACATGCAAAAATCATATCAGCGAATGTCGAGTGAATTCATAGAGTTTAATAAAAACCGTTATATAAAACAATCGTTAAAATCAGAACACAAGTATAATATCGGAAGTAAGTCCACGTATTGCTAGTCAGGCAATATATAATCAAGCATACATCTTAAACCGTCCATGAGACCGTAGCCTCAATATTACCATAATAGGTAATATATTCATCGTTATTAGCGTCGTTATTGGATTACATTATGTATAGGATACATTTTATTTATTTGGATTATTATTAGCCGCATGACATTGTTACCTTACTATGAAAACAGTGGGCCGCGAACCCGACAAACAATTTGCCCATCTAAGTTAGCGTGTCGTCACAATAATCACGCTATGGAATCTTCTCATACATAAATTCGCTTACCAATCAATGTGGTACGACGGGGATCAACCGTCAAGGCGCGAACTGGGGTGATCGTCCCCAAATAGTACTATCAAATGCATAAGCGTCTACCAAATCCAGGTAGTTCACAATTCATGCTAATGGGACTTTAAGTGACATAACCTAACTACTAATAATCCTTTTTGTCTCGTTTAGAGGGTCATAGCATCATTCGGGTCCATATCATTAAGCATACTATTGGGACTACTTGTGTTCTATTTTTATCAAAATCTAGCATGTTATCTCCCTCGCGGGTTTACAAATCATTTTATAAAACATTTAAAAGAGTGTGAGGCTATGAGCTCACGTTGATAATGAAAGGCGGATTATCGGCTACGGGCGTGCTTCGGTCACGGAAACCTATATAAATAATAATCGGTATTAGACTCTTGTCCAATGACTTTTATCAAAATAACAATATACATATGATGATTTTGTACATATGATGATGATCAAGTGGGTTTATACATCCTTGTTTACTCATTTTAGTGTTTACGTATTGGTAACTTTTTACTAGTTTACTAGTTTTACCTATTTACCTATTTTAAGTCCGATAAGCTTATTATAAGATCTTTAACTTTTAATCCATTTTATACTTATATTATCAGTATCTATACTTTACATGTTGTGCCCAAATAGGTTAAGCCCAATAAGTACTTTTTATAAATGTTTATCTTATTTAGTCCAATTATTAGTCCAATATGCTTAGTTAGCTCGTTAATGTCCGTATGTCCTATAGTTCGGGTTTTATCGGTTTTTACTTGTATTAGTTACTTATATATCAGTATATGACTTTTAAAAAATTTACATTAGACGGGTTTGATCGTCTATGTTTTAATTGGCGAAAAACGTTAATTTTACGGTAATAGCCGAAAAAGTCGTAAAAATCAAGTTTATAGTTTTTATTACTTATAAGTATTATTCCACTACCATTTTTATAATTTATCTATTAATTTAACCCTTTACATATTTATATAAATAAAATTCATAAGTTAGTGGGTTTTAATTTTTCATTTTATACAATATAATTTTGAGTGCTTATATAATAGTAATAAACATTAAATCTCAAAATCTGATTTTTATTTTCATCTTCACCATTTTTATCATATCTAGAGTTCTACAATGAGTTAGAAGCTCATTTTTGGATGGCATGATATTCATATTATGTGCTACATTTAACTTAGATATAGCTACTGCTCATTTTAAGCTTATCTAGCCTTAACAGTCCCTACAAAACAGCTTATTCAGATCAACACACTCATCTTGTTTTGATCATATCTCACTCATTTTAATGATTCTATTGCATGGCCAACTCTCACATGTGTATAACATCTTGTACTTACTGTAAATGGACTCTACCATGCAATTTTATCAGTTCGAGTTTTAGTTACATACTGTTTTTATACAACCAACTAAATAAGCATGATTTTAGCCTTATTTCTTATGGTTATTAACCTTTTTAAGCATATTTATCAACACTTGATCCCCACACAACATTTTTATCATCATATATTTTAACACCCCCAAATTTATACGCAGCGGAAGACATCTTTGGGTGCTAAACAATGATACTACAACACATAATTTATAAAGAACGACTCAAACATTTGGCAGAGTAGCGTAGTCCCAAGACATCGTAACCAAAATACAACAAAAACAAAAGATTTAAATTGTTTTGAACAAAAGGAACGAAAAATATTCAAAGAGTTTATATTGCAAAGTAGTGCACAACATTCATTCCCGTGGCTTCCAAGCTTCACCCTTCCTGATTACCTGAAATACATGTGAGAAAATCATTAGCAAAAATGCCGAGTGAATCTATAGGTTTATATAATCATTTTGAACACAAGTAAAGATTATAAGTTTGTGGCATGCTTAAAGGCAACAAGCATCAAATAATAATTCGCATCAACAATAATAATTGTATATAGCATAAATTGCAATAAGCTCATGGAACCGAGCCCTTAGACACTCCCATATCAGTCTAATAAGACAAGAGATTTATTAATTGTCGGTTACCTCCAGATTATTGGTACATTGCCGTATACCTGACTTCTCAATACAATATGCTCAAACAGTATGGAGGTCGGGCCAAAGCTTCTATGACAAGTCCACAAAAACTGAACCGGGGCGGCTTCCCCTATAGATCTATTAATTGTACTAGCGCTTAATCCATCATAGGTTAATTAACGGTCCATAATTGAGGCTTTAACTAAGGCAATCACTTAATGCAATTTAAAGGCAACCACAGGTCCATTCATAAAGGGACAAACATACCATAAAAATCTTGTGTTCTAAGTTTACAAAACATGTATTCCCCCTCGCGGGTTTTTTAAAATATTTGAATGAGCTCAAACGAGTCTATAGACTCACCTTAGTACTTATAGTAGTTGACGACAATCGTCGACGATAGTAGATGCCCGGTAATCACGATACCCACAACCTAGCAAATAAGGTGCGTACTTTAATAATAGACTCGAGAAATAAATGATACTTAATAAAATCAAACTCAAGTATAAAATCACGACAACTCGAGAGAAAACGATGCAAGTGGTTCTATTATACTCTCCTATATATTCATTTTATTATTATATGCCTTTAATAAAAATCTGCCGGAACATACCGAATGTCCAAGCCGTTTTCTCATACTTAAACATATCAAATTTTTATGATACTACTCAGAGAACTTACTTACTATATATGGAAAGTCCACTCAAAAGCCCATTAAAAGATTTTACTTCTAAAGTTCCCTGCCCGACTCATCTTTGAATCACAAAATCCGGACAGTTTAGCGACCTTGACTTACGAAACCATTTTGACCATTCTAAACAACTCCATTTGTAAAAAAGAAACTTGATTCTAAAAATAGACTCAAAATACTAAAATTGGAGCCTGAGAACAGCCCTTGAATCATTTTGAAACTCATTTTATAGTCCCCGATATTCGATCCAAATATCGACACCAATTTTCGGATTGTGTCGACAATCGTCTCCCGGTACACGAAAATCAAACTAGTGTATCTTCCACCTCGTTTGGAGTTGGAAGGCCTACTTTATATGAAATCGAAGCTAACGAAATTCTCTAAAACCCTATCAATTAGTTAAGTGATTATCAAATAGTAATACCCCCAAAAACAGCCTCAAACCTACTGCCCAAAATCACCTTTCAAAATCTCCCACAAAATCATGTTTTTGAACAATTCTAACAACTTTTGTCATCAACCTAAGCCCCTAATATCATCATAAACCATCCCTAACACTTGCATCATCATCAAAATCAAAAACCCAAAAATTAAAAATCAACTTTTTAACAAAAACATAGCTTGAAAATCTTTTGATCATCACTACTAACACATGCATACAACAAATTTGGATCAAACATAACCAACTTTTCTTGAAAAATTTATATGGTTGCATGTATGAAAATTTTATACCAAATTGTAGCCCTTTGAAAATGGAGGATGGGACTTGTTTTAGTTTCTCTTGGATCAAGCTAGAAAATTTTTGATCATGGTGTTTGTGGTGTTAATGGTGGACGGCTAAAACAAAGGGAGGAGAAGAAGTTGGTTGATTTTTTTGTTAAATGAATTTATTAAAAGGAAAGTGTTAGTGGAAGTGTTAGTTATAGTGTGGAGTTAGGGTAGTTTTTGCCAATTTGTGATAGTTTTGGTCGAAAATGTAAATATTAGTTAAAAAGCGGGAAATGACTAAAAGTCAATTTTAAAAATATTTACGGGACTCGGGTTTCGTAAAAATACTTAAAAGTAAACGCACACGAAAAATAATAATATAACGACTCGATACGTAATTAAAACGATATCGTCGAAAATATTAAATATCGAAACGATTGATAATAAAATATAAAATTGTGGGCATCCGTCGGTATCGCGATCACTAGTAGTCCTCGTTGCTTGTCAAAATATTAAAATAAAATATTTAATATCGGTTTCAACTTAAACCGTTAAACATAATAATATTTAATAATATAAAATACTTCAAAAATATTTGAAAAGTAAGATTAAGTAATGACCTTATTTTGTGGGTTTTACATCCTCACCACCTTAGGAGAGCACCGTCCCGGGGCTTACTTCTCCTTAGGTCCGTCTACGAATAAATGCAGATATTTGATCTTGAAGTAGTCCTCTCGCTCCCAAGTGTATTCGGGTCCACGTCGGGAATTCCATCGCACTTTCACTATCGGGATCCGACTTTGCTTAAGCCGTTTCACCTCTCGATCCATAATCTCCACCGGTTCTTCAATAAAATGCAGCTTGTCGTCCAGTTGAATCTCCTCAAGTGGAATTATCAAATTCTCGTCCGCCAAACACCTCTTAAGATTAGAAACGTGAAAAGTATTGTGAATAGCACCTAACTTTTCTGGAAATTCCAACTTATATGCCACAGGACCAACTCGATCAATAATCTTGAATGGACCTATATAGCACGGACTAAGCTTTCCTCGCTTGCCAAATCGAATTACTCCTTTCCAAGGTGATACTTGCAGCATAACCATGTCGCCAATATCAAACTCCAATGGTTTTCTCCTCTTATCCGCATAGCTCTTCTGTCTACTACGAGCTGTCAATAAACGATTCTTGATTTGCACGATCTTCTCAGTCGTTTCTCTAATCAATTCAGGACCCGTCAACTGACTTTCTCCAATCTCACACCAACCAACTGGTGATCTACACTTTCGCCCGTAAAGTGCTTCAAAAGGCGCAGCCTTAATACTTGCATGATAACTGTTGTTGTATGAGAATTCCACCAATGGTAAGTGTCGATCCCAACTACCTCCAAAGTCCATTACACATGCTCGTAACATATCCTCCAAGGTCTGAATAGTCCTCTCACTTTGTCCGTCCATTTCCGGATGATACGCAGTGCTCATATCCAACTGAGTCCCCAGAGCTCGCTGAAGCGATTTCCAAAACTCAGATGTGAACCGACTATCTCGATCAGAAATAATTGACAAAGGAACCCCATGTCTACAAACAACTTCCTTCAAATACAACTGAGTAATTTTGTCTAAGTCATCAGTTTTCTTTATCGGCAAGAAATGAGCTGACTTAGTCAACCGATCAACAATCACCCAAATCGTATCATAACCACTAGAAGTTCTCGGAAGTCCCGAAACAAAGTCCATAGTGATCTTCTCCCATTTCCATTCTGGAATTTTAGGTTGTTGTAGTAAACCCGAAGGTCTCTTGTGCTCAGACTTCACCTTAGCACACGTCAAGCATTTACTAACATAAGTAGCAATGTTAGCCTTCATATTCGGCCACCAGTAACATTTCTTCAAGTCTTGGTACATTTTATCCGATCCTGCGTGAATCGAATATTTAGACATATGAGATTCGTGCATAATTAGATCTCTCAGTCCTCCATACACCGGTAACCACACACGATTCTCGAAATATCGAATTCCGTCATCACGAATTTCGAATATAGGTGTCATCCTTCTACCCAAGTCTTCATCTCTCACATTCTATTTCTCCATCGCCTTACTTTGAGCTTTAAGTATTCGATTAGATAAATCAGAATAAGTTTTCATGGCTAAAGCTCTAACCCTTTTGGTTATTTCTCTGTCCTTCCTACTAAGTGCATCGACAACTACATTCGCCTTGCCGGGATGGTAGCAAATTTGAATGTCGTAATCACTCAACAATTCTACCCATCTTCTCTGCTTCATATTGAGCTCCTTCTGATCTAAAATATGTTGCAGGCTTTTATGATCGGTATATACCACACTCTTTGTACCGTAGAGATAGTGTCTCCAATGTCTAAGAGCAAGGACAACAACTCCTAATTCCAAATCATGTGTAGTATAGTTCTCCTCATGCTTCCTCAATTGACGAGATGCATACGCGATCACTTTCTCCCTTTGCATCAACACAGCACCAAAACCCTTACGTGATGCGTCACAATATACCACGAAGTCTTCAGCTCCGTCGGGCAAAGCCAAAATTGGTGCAGAACACAGCTTCCGCTTCAAAGTTTGGAATGCTTCTTCTTCTTCTGAACCCCATTCATACTTCTTGTTTTTCTGTGTAAGTTTAGTAAGAGGTTTAGAAATTAAAGAGAACCCTTCAATAAATCGCCGGTAGTATCCAGCTAATCCCAGGAATTGTCTAACTTTAGTCGGGGTCGTAGGCCTAGCCCAATCTCTAATAGCTTCAATTTTGGAAGGATCAACATGAACACCGCTACTATCGATCACGTGCCCAAGGAATTGGACTGAATCCAACCAAAAATCACACTTGTAGAATTTCACATACAACTTCTCCCTCTTCAACAACTCCAAAATAATATTCAAATGACCTTCATGCTCCTCCCGAATTTTGGAATAAATCAGGATATCGTCGATAAATACAATCACAAACTTGTCGAGGTATGGTTTACACACACGATTCATTAAGTCCATGAATACCGCAGGTGCGTTAGTTAACCCAAACGGCATTACTTGAAATTCAAAGTGTCCATAACGCGTCCGAAAAGCTGTAATAGGTATGTCCTCCTCTTTAACACGAAGTTGATGATAACCCGATCTCAAGTCGATCTTCGAGTACACACACGAACCTTGAAGTTGATCGAACAAATCATCGATCCTAGGAAGTGGATAACGATTTTTAATAGTTAACTTGTTCAACTCTCGGTAGTCTATGCACATTCTGAACGATCCGTCCTTCTTCTTCACGAATAATACTGGATCTCCCCAAGGTGACGAACTTGGTCTAATGAACCCCTTCTCCATTAACTCCTTCAACTGATCTGCCAACTCCTTCATCTCAGACGGTGCCAAACGATATGGTGCACGCGCCACCGGTGCAGCTCCTGGCACTAGATCAATCTTGAATTCGACTTCTCGCTGAGGCGGAAGCCCTGGCAAGTCATCGGGAAATACTTCAGGAAAATCACGAATAACCGGAACATCTTCCACACGCCTAACCGGTAGTTCTTTCTCCACTACTTGAGCCAAGAACAGGTGACAACCTCTTTCTACATATTTCCTCGCCTTGATACAAGATATCACCGTCAGACGAGATCTACCGACATCACCTTTAACTACTAACACCTTGCCCTTCACCGGTATGTGAACAACTTTATCCCCACATACAATTACCGCATCATGAGCAACCAACCAATCCATACCAACAATCACATCAAACGAACCCAACTCTATCGAAATCAAATAAATTTCAAACAAATGATTTGCTAATTTCAAAGGACACTTCTTAAAAATAGTGGTAGTACTAACTAATTGTCCATCAGCTAACTCAACCTCATAACTAGCATTTAGGCTTGTTGGCTCAACATTAATTAAACGACTAAAGCAAGTGCTTATAAAGCTCCTATCAGATCCTGAGTCAAACAACACACTAGCATAACGATGATTGAGTAAGAATGTACCCGTCACCACATTTGGACCTTGTGCCTGATCAGCATCCTTAACAACATAAACTGCCCCAGCAGCTTCACCTGCCTTCTTGTTCTTCAACTTCGGGCATTTGGGACGAACATGATCACATTCTCCACATTCAAAGCAAGTCTTGATGGGAATAGCATTTGCTCCAGTGGCAGGGATCCATGGCTTGCACTTCTCCGCAGCATGCCCAACCTTTCCACATTTAGTGCACCTTGGTGGACAATTAACAAAGTGACAAACACCACAACTCTTACATTTCTGGGCTGTTCCCCCATAGTCAGCATTGTCAGTCTTGTTAGTTGCAGCTCTAGCCCCAACATTTCTCTTCTGATTGTACTGCCTATGGCAGTTACTACCTTGATTACCACTCTGCGGATTCTCCCATTTCCTTTTATTACCCTCAACAGCTTTCTCAGCCCTATCTTGAATTTTCTGCCCCATGAGTGTATGAGCCATCCTTACAGTCTCAACAAAGTTCTTGGGTCGAGATGAAGTTGTCTCACCTTTAATGTACCCAGGGAACCCTTTGATGTATTGATCCATCTTCTTTTTCTCAGTAACAAAAGCATCTGGACACAACAAAACCAACTCATTAAATCGGCTAGTATATGCAGCAATGTTATTGTCTTTCAGCTTCAGGTGCCTCAACTCATCCTCCAAAGCAGATAACTCTTCTTTTGGACAGAACTCTTCTTTCAACAACCTTTTAATTTCATCCCAAGGTTTCCTGTTTGCAGCTTCTAAACCAACTGTAGCAACTTGAGTCTTCCATCAGCTTAAAGCTCGATCCTTGAAAGTAGCAACTTCGAACTTAACCTTGTTCCTTTCTAAACAATCACTAATCTCAAATGTTGTTTCTGTTTTCTCAATCCACCTGAACAATTCCAGTGCTCCACCAGTTCCTTGAAATATAGTGGGTCCACATTTCATGTATCCAGCAAAAGTACATTCTTTAACCGTAGCAGCAGCCGGAGCAACCTCATCTGCAGGATTCTCAGCTACACCTGCCCCAGCAGCTTCTGGTCCAGCAGGTTCACCTTCACCTTCAGCACCCACACCTCCAGAGCCACCTGCTCCTTCAGTGTTAACACGCGCAGCTCTATCCGCAGCTAATGCTTTCGCAACCTCTTCAGCAACTAGCCTTGCAATGGCATCATTTGTCATTCTCCTAGGTGGCATGATTTTGTCACATCACAAAGAGAAGATAAAATGAATGAGTTAATTGTATTCATGGTATAGTCATATCATGTACAAAATCAATCATCAAATGCATGCACATTCTCAATACAAGGATTCACAATCATTATAAGGATCAAAGGAAACTATTATCATTGATCAACAAGGAATGATCTTAAAGACAAATAGAGTACAACGACACTAAATAATAAACACTAGTCACGTGGGGATCCACATGGCTTAATTGACTGTGTCTCGCTTGTAGCAGTGAAACATGCTTCCTCCTCATCGAAGACGTAATTTGACGGTGGTAATTTCACAAAATAGGTATAAGGTCATAACAAAATGAAATAGGATAATTTCCAATAATTTAAATAAATGTAAAGAATCCTTCAAAATAATTGTAGGAAAAATATCCAAAAATTTATTTAAATAAATCATTAATAAATGATAACTCTTATAGAAAAGTTTAACGATATCAATATATATATCGATAAAGGATTATAGTATTTATTTAGAAATACTTAGCAATAAGGCATATATAATAATGTATACTAAAGTTGTAATCCCAGAAGTAGCTTGAACCTGAAGTCACGCGAAATCATGTGCACCGACTCTTTGAAAAATAAAACCGACAGTTATAGTTTAGGTTTGTAGAAAAAGACCTAGTTCTCTATAACTCATGGCTCTGGTACCAATCTTTAACACCCCCAATTTTATACGCAGCGGAATACATCTTTGGGTGCTAAACAATGATACTACAACACATAATTTATAAAGAACGACTCAAAAAGTGACGTTTTAGATTTATCGTTCCTAAAACATTTGTCAGAGTAGCGTAGTCCCAAGACATCGTAACCAAAGTACAACCAAAACAAAAGATTTAAATTGTTTTGAACAAAAGGAACGACAAATATTCAAAGAGTTTATATTGCAAATTAGTGCACAACATTCATTCCCGTGGCTTCCAAGCTTCACCCTTCCTGATTACCTGAAATACATGTGAGAAAATCATCAGCAAAAATGCCGAGTGAATCTATAGGTTTATATAATCATTTTGAACACAAGTAAAGATTATAAGTTTGTGGCATGCTTAAAGGCAACAAGCATCAAATAATAATTCGCATCAACAATAATAATTGTATATAGCATAAATTACAATAAGCTCATGGAACCGAGCCCTTAGACACTCCCATATCAGTCTAATAAGACGAGAGATTTATTAATTGTCGGTTACCTCCAGATTATTGGTACATTGCCGTATACCTGACTTCTCAATACAATATGCTCAAACAGTGTGGAGGTCGGGCCTAAGCTTCTATGACAAGTCCACAAAAACTGAACCGGGGCGGCTTCCCCTATAGATCTATTAATTGTACTAGCGGTTAACCCATCATAGGTTAATAACGGTCCATAATTGAGGCTTTAACTAAGGCAATCACTTAATGCAATTTAAAGGCAACCACGAGTCCATTCATAAAAGGACAAGCATACCATAAAAATCTTGTGTTCTAAGTTTACAAAACATGTATTCCCCCTCGCGGGTTTTTTAAAATATTTGAATGAGCTCAAACGAGGCTATAGACTCACCTTAGTACTTATAGTAGTTGACGACAATCACCGACGATAGTAGGTGCCCGGTAATCACGATACCCACAACCTAGCAAATAAGGTGCGTACTTTAATAATAGACTCGAGAAATAAATGATACTTAATAAAATCAAACTAAAGTATAAAATCACGACAACTCGAGAGAAAAAGATGCAAGTGGTTCTATTATACTCTCCTATATATTCATTTTATTATTATATGCCTTTAATAAAAATCTGCCGGAACATACCGAATGTCCAAGCCGTTTTCCCATACTTAAACATATCAAATTTTTATGATACTACTCAGAGAACTTACTTACTATATATAGAAAGTCCTCTCAAAAGCCAAAGATTTTACTTCTAAAGTTCCCTGTCCGACTCATCTTTGAATCACAAAATCCGGACAGTTTAGCGACCTTGACTTACGAAACCATTTTGACCATTCTAAAAAACTCCATTTGTAAAAACGACACTTGATTCTAAAAATAGACTCAAAATACTAAAATTGGAGCCTGAGAACAGCCCTTGAATCATTTTGAAACTCATTTTATAGTCCCCGAGATTCGATCCAAATATCGACAACAATTTTCGAATTGTGTCGACACTCGTCTCCCGGTACACGAAAAGCAAACTAGTGTATCTTCCACCTCGTTTGGAGTTGGAAGGCCTACTTTATAAGAAATCGAAGCTAACGAAATTCTCTACAACCCTATCCAATTAGTTAAGTGATTATCAAACAGTAAGACCCCCAAAAACAGCCTCAAACCTACTGCCCAAAATCACCTTTCAAAATCTCCCACAAAATCATGTTTTTGATCAATTCTAACAACTTTTGTCATCAACCTAAGCCCCTAATATCATCATAAACCATCCCTAACACTTGCATCATTATCAAAATCAAAAACCCAAAAATTAAAAATCAATTTTTTAACAAAAACATAGCATGAAAATCTTTTGATCATCACTACTAACACATGCATACAACAAATTTGGATCAAACATAACCAACTTTTCTTGAAAAATTTATATGGTTGCATGTATGAAAATTTTATACCAAATTGTAGCCCTTTGAAAATGGAGGATGGGACTTGTTTTAGTTTCTCTTGGATCAAGCTAGAAAATTTTTGATCATGGTGTTTGTGGTGTTAATGGTGGACGGCTAAAACAAAGGGAGAAGAAGAAGTTGGTTGATTTTTTTGTTAAACGAATTTATTAAAAGGAAAGTGTTAGTGGAAGTGTTAGTTATAGTGTGTAGTTAGGGTAGTTTTTGCCAATTTGTGATAGTTTTGGTCCAAAATGTAAATATTAGTTAAAAAGCGGGAAATGACTAAAAGTCAATTTTAAAAATATTTACGGAACTCGGGTTTCGTAAAAATACTTAAAAGTAAACGCACACGAAAAATAATAATATAACGACTCGATACGTAATTAAAACGATATCGTCGAAAATATTAAATATCGAAACGATTGATAATAAAATATAAAATTGTGGGCATCCGTCGGTATCGCGATCACTAGTAGTCCTCGTTGCTTGTCAAAATATTAAAATAAAATATTTAATATCGGTTTCAACTTAAACCGTTAAACATAATAATATTTAATATTATAAAATACTTCAAAAATATTTGAAAAGTAAGATTAAGTAATGACCTTATTTTGTGGGCTTAACATATATTCATCATATACATATACAATAAGAAAGAAAATATATTTGTTCTTTACAAAAATAACAAGAGAAAATGGAGAGGATGATCTTCTTTACCAACCAAGAGTATATCTTGTTTTTGGAAGACAAGAACTTGATGAACACCAAAAGTAACTCCAAGATCATCAAACACCAAGAATATAAGTTGAGAAGTCAGCCCTAGGACACAAGCAAATCACCTCCTTTGTTGTTAAAATGGCCACCAAATGATCAAGGCTTCAAGGTAACTCCCTGATAGAGCTAGATAACAAGTATTTCATGGCTAGAAAAGATCAAAAAGGGATGTTTGTTCTTCAAAGTGGACGGCAAGGGTGGTGGTTTTGAGAGGATTTTGAGCTTGTTTGCATGTGTGAAAATGATAGTTATGAGTAGCTAGTGGTTTTAGCTAGTGAAAGCTTAAAGTGTAAGCTTAACTTACACTTGTAAGTTATAAGCTAACATGATGCCACATCCTTAGATGTGGTGTCATGTGTGCCGTCCCATATGAGTTAGTGGGGTGGGATAATGTATTTTGTCCCACCTCACTAATTTACGGGTATTCCTCGATTCTAGTTTTCTCGATTTGCGTGCCCTCGGGTCATTTCACGAAAAACGTTTTTATAAATTATGAATCAACGTCACAAAACGAATCCAATAAAAATTGTCTCATCAAAAACGGAGTTCAAAAACGGAGTTCAAAAACGTAAATACGTAATCCTAAGGATTTCGGTTTAGTAGTAAAGGACGCTAAATTATGCACGTAAGCCCAAATTTAAATCCGTAAATTGTGAGTTCATCAACCAACACAAAAATAAGTTTCAAAATATTATACGAGAAAATAATTCACTACCTGAAAATGTTAGATTGTCACAGCTTTTCCTCCTAAAAGGGATCAACGTCCTCGTGATCCATTTCATTTGGATTTCGTTTCTTATTGAAATCGAAGAGGTGCGGATATTTCTTCCACATTTCATCCTCTCGTTCCCAAGTATACTCCGGTCCATGCTTTGAATTCCATCGGATCTTGACAATAGGTATCCGACTTTGTTTCAGTTGCTTTACCTCACGATCCATAACCTCTATGGGCTCTTCGATAAAATGCAACTTCCCATCTATTCGAACCTTATCTAATGAAATTTTCTCATCACTCACTGCTAGACATTTCTTCAGATTAGATACATGGAATGTGTTGTGAACACCATGAAGTTCTGGGGGTAACTCTAGTTTGTAAGCCACCGGACCTACTCTAGATAAAATCTTAAAGGATCCAATATAACGGGGATTCAATTTTCCTCGCTTTCCAAATCTTATAACGCCTTTCCATGGCGATACTTTCAACATTACTTGGTCACCCACTTTAAACTCCATTGGCTTCCGCCGCACATCCGCGTAACTTTTCTGTCTACTACGGGCAGTCAAAAACCTATTCTTAATCTGAACTATCATCTCCGTAGTCTCCCGGATCAATTCCGGTCACGTGAGCTGGGTATCCCCAACTTCACTCCAACATACAGGAGATCTACACTTCCTACCATATAAAGCTTCAAACGGAGCAGCCTTAATACTAGAATGGTAACTATTGTTATACGAAAACTCTGCTAACGGCAAATGTTTTACCAAAATCTAACACACAAGCTCTCAACATATCTTCTAGTGTTTGTATCATCCTTTCACTCTGCCCATCAGTCTGGGGGTGATAAGCAGTGCTCATGTCGAGATTCATTCCAAAAGATATTTGGAGAGATTTCCAAAAATTCGATGCGAATCTAGGATCTCGATCTGAAATGATCGATATAGGCACTCCATGCTTGCATACAACATTCTCAAGGTATATACGAGTTAGCTTCTCCAGTGAGAACTGCTCTTTAACCGGAATGAAGTGTGCTGATTTGGTCAGTCTGTCGACAATAACCCAAATCGAGTTGTTTCCAGATTATGTTCTAGGAAGCTTGGTGATAAAGTCCATCGTAATTCGCTCCCACTTCCATTCAGGAATCTTTGGCTGTTGAAGTAGTCCTGAGGGCTTTTGATGTTCAGCTTTAACTCTAGCACAAGTCAAGCATTAAAGAACATACATAGCTATGTCAGCTTTCATATTTGGCCACCAGTACAACTTCTTCAAATCATGGTACATCTTATCAGATCCCGGATGAATGTAATACTTAGATTTATGGGATTCTAACATAATCAAGTCTCTTAAGCCTCAAAACTTAGGTATCCACATACGACCTCTTAAGCATTTCACTCCATCAGCTCTAACCTCTAAAGGATCTCCTTCTCCTCGGAACCCTTCATTAACAAAATTTTCCTTCTTACAAGCTTCTAATTGCGCATTTCTAATTTGCTCAGGCAAATTATTGTGCACGGTCAAGACTAGAGAACGTACCCTGATAGGCTCTCTATCTTTCCTACTTAACGCATCGGCAACAACATTGGCTTTTCCTGGGTGATATTTTATATCACAATCATAATCACTTAACAACTCTATCCATCTTCGTTGCCTCATGTTCAATTCCTTCTGGTCGAGAATATACTGTAGGCTTTAATGATCGGTGAATACCGTACACTTGGTGCCATACAGATAATGTCTCCACAACCTAACAGCAAAGACTGCAGCTCCTAACTCAAGATCATGAGTGTTATAATTCTCATCATTCTTCCTTAATTTCCTAGAAGCATAAGCTATCACTTTCTCTCTCTGCATCAAAACAGCTCCATAACCTCTAAGAGATGCATCACAATACACTACAAAATATTCACTCCCGTCGGGTAATGATAAGATTGGCGCACTACATATTTTTTGATTCAATGTCTGAAATGCTCCATCTTCATCACTTCCCCAAACGAAAGGTTTATTCTTCTGGGTAAGCTTAGTCAAGGGTTTAGCTATCAAAGAAAATTCTTTAATGAATCGCCTGTAATAGCCAGCCAATCCTAAGAACTGTCGCACTTCCGTTGGCGTTGTCGATGCAGACCAATTCTTAATAGCTTCAACCTTTGCAGGATCAACATGAATTCCATCTTTGTTAATCACATGACCAAGAAATTTGAAATTATGTTTTTGCTAGGTTCAATTTTGTCTCTCGATATCCTCTCGAATTGATCTCGGCCTTAAGTGGAATGATTTGTTCTTGGTTACTAAAAAGGAGTTGGTTTTTTTTATCTATTTTTAAACGAATAACACTTAAATGTAAATGACGTTGAGTAACTTAAAACTTTGGAAGATTAACTAAATTGACAAGTTAAAATTGAGTGCTTGAAAACGTAAAGGAAAGATTAGAAAATTACTTTGAAAACTTAATTGAATTAATGCTTAAAAACTTGTTCTATCGGAATGTTGAAAATAATTACTATCGGAATGCCTAAAAGTCAAAAGCATCGGAATGTACAAAAAATGGTCCATCGGAATGTTGCAAAATCCAAACTGTCGCAATGATGCTGTCGGAATGAAGACGATCGGAATAAAGCTATCTAGATCGGAATGTTGCACATAAAAATTGGCCAGAGTTTCGACTAAAACAGGGACCTAAACCCGTCGGAATGTGCGATCGCAATATGCGATCGCAATCCCAGATCGGAATAGGGGAACTTACACCCTATCGCAAAGTAAAACCCCTTTTTGGGTTATTGCGATACCAAGCAACGAAGACCCATCGGAATGTGTTAAAACCCTTGTTTTGCGATGAAAGGAATCTTGTTCCGAAATTGAAGGAAACTTAAAATCTCAATAAGCAAAAGCAATAAGCCAAGTTAGCCGAAACTTTAACACTTCAAAAAGATTAAATTTGATAACTTTTAAAAATAAGGAACTCTAAAACTTAATAAACAAAACTTTTGAATGATTAAAACTTGTAAGAAACCCGAAATCAATAAGCTTGAACAAGCAATAAGCCGATAAGCATGGAGAGCTTATGGCTTATTCACGTAGAACTTAAGAAGACACAAGAAAGATCAAACTCTATTCACGAACACATCCACAATCCCAACCGTATGGTTTTAACAATCGGATCAAGGATTTGACAAATGAAGAAAAGTAGAAAAAGATTAAGGAACTTAAAAGCATAAACTTGATTAATGAAATCAAAAGTACAAGAAAGCTTGAATTAAAAGATGAAATCAAAAGAAAAGTTTAGTGAGAGAAAGTATGGAACTTTCTCTCTCTAAAACTAGAGAGAAAATGAAAACTAAAAACTAGCTAAAACTAAGTGTGTGAAAATTTGTGAGGTGAAGGCTTTATATAGGCGTGTATATGGTGTTGATGGGCTTTTGATTGGGCTTCTTTGTCTTCTTTCTTCTTAAGTCTTCATGCGTCTTTAAATAAACGTTTCCGACTTGGATTTGAGAAGTGTCGGTGAATAATTCCAACTCGTCCTATAATATTTTATTTAATAGACTCGAGTTCTTCGACATATATGAATCTTCCATCTTGGGCTCTATTCTTCGATAAATCTTCAGATAGGCACAATGACTTCAAATCTTTTGCATCTCTTGGACAATAGACTTCGTCTTGAGTCTTTTTCCTTGATATAACCCGTGCAATCCCATGTTTTCTTTAATATTCATCCGGTCGACTCTGAAAACACAATAAACACAAAAACCACGCATAATTCCAAACAAATGATATTAAATACGTGTTTTGGTCTCGTTTTAACCCGATTTAAGTGGTAAAAGGATGGGTGTTTTCACACCTATCAAATCCCCTACACTTAACCATTGCCATGCCCTCATGCAATGCTTAGTGACAAAGCATAATTGCACTTTTCTCATTATCAATTAACCTTGGCCTTATTAAAATACTACTAAACAAAAATTTAAAGTACTAAGAAATTAAAATTTTAATGTAAACAAGAGAATAGAAGATAACTTAAGTGGTAATAACTTGGAAAGAGATCGAGGACTTACATTAGGGCTTCGGTGCTGCGAAGATTTATCACCCTCAAGTTTCACGTTCCCCAAACTAAGCTTAAAAACGAGATCATTGTTATTATAAGTTAGCAATTCAAACACTTACACACATGGCTTAATTAAATGCTTAAAATCCCTTATTCCTAGGTGTATCTCTTATATTTTATTTTTGTCTTAGAATGATCATGAAGATGCATTTTTGGACTTATTTCGATAGTTTATTAGGGCTGAAAGCAAAGTAGGACGATTTGATCAATAGTTAGCTAAAGGACAAAATCTCTTAAAACTGCTTCTCGGGATATCAAAAAGTTCATATCTTGGCATAACTTGGTTCGCGATTTGAGACCTTTCTCGGGCCGATATTTGGCATGTACTTCATACTTCATATCTTGAGAGACGTTCTTGAGATAATGGTCTTCTCATCGTTCATAGAGTTCCTTCACTTGGAGACTTTTGAGAGGTACTCCAATTTTGTTGACCACGACTTCATGATTATTTCTTCAATCTCTAATTGGGATTTTGAGATACAACGATCCGCCTCCTTTTCGGACTTGGATCTATTTATCCTCATACCTTGTTAGGGTCTTTTCGGATAGACTTCTCCATGCTCTTTGTGGGAGTTGATTGCTTTTCGTCGTGAGTCTTGATCCTTTATATTGATTTTAGGAATAATGCTTTTCACATCACTTTTGGATCTTCAGCAATAAAATGGAATCCTCATGCCTTGTTAGGGCCTTTTCGGACTCGCCAATCTTCGCGCCCCGCTTCATAAGTTATGCCTTGGCTATGAACTCTTGTCATTACCGAGCAACTTTTAAACGATCTTGGGCTAGAAGCTAAGTAACTTTTCAAATCGTAAGACCTTACTTATTGCAGATAAATTTTTAGCAAGTGATGGGAGAATAGGCAAATAATTACACCAAGTGAGCTTGCGCAAGAATACCGACTTATAATTGACTCTATCATTTCTCGCCCTCCACAATTTAAAATCTCAAGTAATGAGACTCGTGGACACTTAGCCTAATAAACCAATTAAGGTCTATATGGTTAAGGATACTAGCTAGAATAAACTTGGATAAGTCTATTCGGGTTGAGTCAAAATAGACGCAACGGGCCTAATATGTCAAAGATTCCTAAACTAGCTACACCACTTTATTAAGGGATATATACATATGAAAGCAACGATAAAAATTTAAAAATTACGACTAAATGGCCAAAGTTAATAAAAAATTTGAAAAATGCTGAAAAATAGGATTTTCCGGTTAATTTGAAGGCATTTTCATGGAAAAGTCCACTTAAAACTTCGATAGAAGTCCCCCCTACACTTAAGATAAACATTGTCCTCAATGTTTAAGCATGTGGGAAAAGTTTCCCCTACACTTATGACATTGTGCACGTTGGTTAACTCAAGTTAAGGAAGAGACGACTAAAGTGATCAATTTCAAATGTGAGTATGAAGAAAATTGAATCACGATAGTTGAGAGATAGAACCGGATTTCGGATAACACGGGAGCACGGTTCTTCAAAGGTTCCAAGAGTGCACTTATCCCTGTAATCACATCACCACACAAATACAAACACCTATGCAGTCCCCCTACACTTAGGAGGTTAAAACGTAAAAGGATAGATACTCGGGCTGCCTCCCGAGGAGCGCTTGTTTTTGATAACCGAGTCACGAGCCTGACTCGACCCAAAATTAGTTCATGGGGAACGTGGTGAGGGATGGAATCATCTCTTGAGAGATGTCCTCACCAAAGTACAGCTTCAGACGCTGGCCATTCACCTTGAAATTGGGCCCATTTGGCTGAGAAAGCTCAATGGTCCCATACGGAAAGACGTTGGCGACGGTGAATGGACCAGACCAGCGGCTTTTCAACTTGCCAGAGAAGATCTTCAACCGAGAGTTGAAAAGTAAGACTTGATCACCAACATGGAACTCTCGGTTCTTGATTTTTGCGTCATGGAGGATCTTCGTCTTCTCTTTGTAGATCAGCGAGTTCTCATAAGCTTCATTCCTTAGTTCGTTGAGCTCGTTGAGTTGAATCTTGCGATGATCACCGGCTTTGTTGATGTCGAAGTTAGCCCACTTTAAGGCCCAGTGCGCCTTATGCTCCAGCTCGATGGGAAGGTGGCATGCTTTCCCGTACACAAGACGATAAGGTGTACAACCGATCGGGGTCTTGTAAGCAGTACGGAAAGCCCACAGAGCATCATCTAACTTATCGGCCCACGCGGCACGATGCTCTCCCACAGTACGCTCCAAAATTCGCTTCAATCCACGATTGGATATCTCGGCTTGCCCATTGGTTTGGGGATGATAGGCGGTGGAAAGACGGTGATTGACACCATACTTTGCCATGACTCTTGCAAATTGATCGTTGCAAAAATGAGTCCCGCGGTCACTGATAATAGCACGAGGAACGCCGAATCGAGCGAACAGCGATTTCAAAAAGTTACAAACCACCCTTGCATCATTAGTAGGTAAAGCTTTGGCTTCAACCCACTTGGAGACGTAGTCAACGGCAACAAGGATGTATTTGTTTCCTTTAGATGAAGGAAATGGCCCCATAAAGTCGATACCCCAAACATCAAAGATTTCACACTCTTGAATGAAATTCTGAGGCATCTCGTCTTTATGTGTGATCGTGCCTTGTTTCTGGCAAGCATCACATTTTTTAACCATATCGTGAGCGTCACGATAAATGGAGGGCCAATAAAATCCTGAATCAAACACTTTTTTGGCGGTGTAGTTGGGACCAAAGTAACCACCAGTGGGTCCTTTGTGGCAAGCATCAAGGATTTCGAAAGCTGCCGGTCCATCAACACATCGGCGAATAATCAAGTCAGCACATTGTTTGAAAAGATACGGGTCATCCCAGAAGTAAGTCTTTATGTCTTTGAAGAACTTCTTCTTTTGCTGGGATGTTAACCCGTCAACGAGGATTCCACCCGCCAAGTAGTTTGCAATGTCTGCAAACCACGGGGTTTCGTCAGCAGTCGAGTTTATAGACATTAAGGTCTCCAGGGGAAAAAAATCATTGATTTCTTTGTTCGGATGAGCCCCCTGGTAAGGATCCTCAAGTCTACTAAGATGATCCGCGGCTAGGTTTTCTGCTCCTTTTTTATCGCGAATTTCGATGTTAAATTCCTGGAGCAGCAAAACCCAGCGAAGAAGTCTTGGTTTGGAATCTTGCTTTGTCAACAAGTACTTCAACGCGGAATGATCGGTATACACAATGGTGGTGGAAAGGACAAGATAGGGGCGAAACTTTTCAAAAGCATAGACAACTGCTAAAAGCTCTTTCTCGGTTGTCGTATAATGCAATTGTGCCCCTGTCATTGTCTTGCTAGCGTAATGGATTGGTTGGAAGTGTTTGTTCACTCTTTGTCCAAGAACCGCTCCAATAGCAAAATCGCTAGCATCGCACATCAACTCAAAAGGCAGCTCCCAATTAGGGGTAACTAAGACGGGTGCCTTAGTAAGCTTATCCTTAAGTGAGTCAAAGGCTTTAAGACACTCTTTGGAGAAGATAAAAGGAGTATCTTTCTCCAAGAGGTGGGTCATCGGGCGAGCGATTTGAGAAAAATCTTTGATGAATCGACGGTAGAAGCCCGCATGACCCAGGAAACTTCTCACACCCTTCACGGTTGAAGGTGGAGGCAACTTTGCGATAACATCGACTTTCGCACGGTCAACTTCAAGACCGGCTTTGGAGATTTTGTGTCCTAGCACGATGCCCTCTTTTACCATAAAATGGCATTTTTCCCAATTAAGAACAAGGCGAGTATCTTCACACCGCTTAAGCATACGTTCTAAATTGGCAAGGCACGCAGAGAATGAATCGCCATAGACTGAGAAATCATCCATGAATACTTCCATAGTGTCTTCCACCATGTCATGGAAGATAGCCATCATACACCTTTGGAATGTCCCAGGAGCATTACATAAACCAAAAGGCATGCGTTTGTAAGCAAATGTTCCATAGGGACAAGTGAATGTGGTCTTTTCTTGGTCCTTGGGATCGATGGGAATTTGGAAATACCCGGAGAAACCGTCTAAGAAGCAGTAATAGTCATTACCAGCTAGACGCTCGAGCATTTGATCCATGAAGGGAAGAGGAAAGTGGTCTTTTCTCGTGGCATCATTGAGCTTGCGATAATCAATACAAACTCTCCACCCAGTAACGAGACGAGTGGGAATCAACTCGTTGTGTTCATTGGGAACAACGATTATTCCGCCCTTCTTGGGCACACAATGGACGGGACTTACCCACGGCGAATCCGAAATAGGGTAGATCAATCCGGCATCTAGAAGTTTGATAACCTCTTGTTTGATGACGTCATGAATTTTAGGATTAACCCTTCTTTGGTTCTGGATTGTGGGTTTGAAGTCATCTTCCATGAGAATCTTGTGAGTACAAAAGTTCGGATCAATTCCGCGGATATCGGAAATTTTCCAAGCAATTGCCTTCTTATGAGCTTTAAGCACAGCGATGAGACGAGTTTTCTCTTC